>CM060686.1:138112744-138712744 GCA_030686995.1 Artemisia argyi
AAACGTCTTGCTTCCAAACGATCTTGCAAAGTTTCCTCGGTCGTTCTTAGGTATTTTAGAATAGAGAAAAGAGTAGGAACGATTTATGAATGAATGGAGAAGGAAAGGGACGATCGGGTATGGTATATATGGAAGGTTTTGTGTTTCGTATGGTGTAAATTATTGCATGGGACAAGAACTACTATGCAATGCCAGGGAATAGAAGTCCTAAGATAGCTAGAGTAGTATTAAAATGATTTGTGAAAGGTAGACAAATATAAATCGTCCTTGTGAGTTCTTTATATGTCGACATCCATTTTTATTAGCAAACGAGTTGCTCATTTGCGTTTTAAGGAGTCTTAGTCGATCATAGTAAATATTTATACATGAATACATGATATAAACATTATTTAGAACTCATAGGAACAAACGGGGATTAAAACGGTTTAGAAATGAATTTTGTATGAATCGTTTGGGTCGATTCATAGCTAAACGGAATGCCTCTTAAAAACGTATCAAACCTCAACGTGTGAACGTGAAATTCGACACACTAATAGTTGGCTAGGAGCTTAACAAGGATGTGCAAAAATATACATAGGTCGTGTGTATGAATTAAAAATGAACGAGACGTTTTGTGGCTTACTTAGTCGAGCTATACGAAATTTTATAAAATAAAATGGGTTTATAGTTTGGGCCGGTTGGGCTTAGGGAGATTAAGGGCCCGTTGGATTTTAGTTAATTTTAGTAATTTAGTTTTTATTAATTAGGTTTAGTGTAATTAATATTTTGTTAATTTTGTCGAGAACTTGTTTTGTCGTTTGACTAATTTGACGATATCGTAATCGTGACCATTTTAATATACAAAGAAAATTTTAAATTTCCCCGTAAAAATGGTGATTACAATAATGACAAAGATTATTTATATAATTAACCGAAGTTAATTATACGAATTTTCGCGAGGTTTTACAACGCGTCTTTTGTGGGCATGCATGTATTGCTTTTGTTCCACACCAAGTCTTAAGTAAGGGTAAAGACTTCTGTTTTTTTGGAAGTGCTAATAGACAAACAACTTCTACTTTTAAAGCATTTCTTATGCAAAAGTCAATAATGACTTATAAAAAGATTGTTGCATTGCAACAAAATGTTGAAAAAATATAATCATGGAAAATAGGTTAAGGAAGATTAACGCTGTGTTCTTGAGAATGATTCTTAAAAGAAAAGAAGAGAAGAAAAGAAAAGAGATAGAAGATCACTTTTCTTCCTCCATCTTCTTCCCAGTTTTGGGCGGAACATCTTATACCAAAAATAACACTACAACTTCTTCCCAATTCTCTCACTTCTTTTTCTTTCTTCCTCATAAAAAATCTTTAGAACACACCTTTTTTCAATTTCTTCCCTCTTCTTTTCCTTTCTCTTGTATACTCATCTCAAGAACACACCGTAAGTGTTTGAAAATTTAATGTTACGTGAGGAAGTAAAGTTTAAGAGGGCTAGGCGGAGTTGGCGCTTATAACTGTTATAGGCACCACCAGATTTGCTTTTTACCTTATAAGTCTATAACATTCTAATAAAACAAAACCAAAAAACACTCTTCCCAATAACACTTTTATAACGCGCCACAAAACATACCCACTCACTCAAAAAAATAATAATAAAAAAAAATAACGGATAACAATCATGAAGCAAATGACGAAGCCGCCTATTACACAAATGGGTGCGGTGTAAGTATAATTATTATAGGGATGCTATAGGGTGCAAACTGACACCTATAACATGCCATAAGGTCCTCGCACAAAGCCTTCTAATAAAACGTTGAGAATAGGTATTTTGCATTAGAGCTAATTGATGAGCTATCCAAAATCATATACGAAAAAAAGATACAATGATGTATCAAACACATGCATGGACATAGGCACAAGTAGAGGTGGCAAAACGGGCGGGCCGGGCGGGCACGGGCTACGGGCTAAATGGGCAATGGGCTAAACGGGCTACGGGCTAAATGGGTGCGGGCTAAACGGGCGCGGGCCAAACGGGCGTATGTTATACGAATCACTTTAAAAAAGACTTAAACAACAAAAAAAAAAAATTCCTTAAACGTAACACCTCATTTATATTTAAATAATATATCCATAAGTTTTTCATTAAAAACAATTTAATGTTCTCCAATTGAGAGAAAAACATGTGTGCCCATTATGCCCATTTAACTTCTAAATGGGCAATATATGCCCATTTCAAAAAAAAAAGGGGGTCCAAATGTACCTAAATCTTTTAAAAATTTGCCCATTTAGCCAATTTTTTTTATTTTGGGCACAAATTGCCACCTCTAGGCACAAGTTGAGATCCAACTTGGAGAGCAAATCGTAAATTTGATTCTAAGAATATATGTTCAGAGATTTTATTCTCCACTTGGTTAGATATATCCTATCCTTAAATGTGCTATAAATAGCAAAGGAAACAAGGTCATCAGGACACACATTCTACTCTCCCACTTCTCTTATCTACACATAGATATTCCCTCCGATTGGCTATAGAAAGTATAGGCAAGCATGGGAAATAAACATTAAAAGAAATTAAATCCAAGAGGTCTTACAAATATGAGGGAAATATCTCAAGTAGGCTATTATCTCTCCAAACAAAATCTTTCAACTCTAACTCGGAAATGTGGCGTAAAACTACATATATAATATGAAGTTACCTGAGGGGAATCGCCACCCGAGAAATTAACAACCTTAGATATTCCTTGGGATAATATTAAAAGTAGGTTCTCTTCTTATTAATCGCATATTCCTTAAATGATGGTGAAGTATTGAAATACTCTTGTGATTAAAGTCCACATGACTTGACTCCAAGAGACCCGTGATTTTACGTATCATCAATTGGCGCCATCCGTGGGACCCGAACATATTACTTCGAAATAAAACCAAAACAACCCATACTGCTACCCGGCTAGCAACGACGAAATCATATCCATGAGTGGAGATGATCCTCTTCAAACTCTTGCGCAGGGAGCAACGGGTGATTTAGGCGAACCTAACGCCGAGCCCACACCCATCATGAAACGGAGGGACCCAGTGACACGATATTAGAACCGGATATGTAGGACCCAATTATGCAATTTGTGGTCCATAATTTTGATCGAATGAACGCCATGTACAAAGCCTTCACCCGAAAGCTTAAAGACGTTCCAACACCGCCAGCGTTTACAAATGCAGATCCTCCTATTATAGAACCATAGAACTCAGATTCAGATGACGTGCAACCAGGAAAAGCCAAAGAAAACGCTTTCGTCGAAAGTGACAACGGAGACCCCTCCAAAAGGTTGGGACGCTGTCAGATCAACACCCCTCACCAATAAAGGTAAAGAGAAACCAACGCTGAATAATGATTTCTACTACGAGCCCTTCGTATTTAAGGAATCAGACAGGGACGTGCGTGATCTGGTAGCCTCCCCATTTACCAAACGAATCCGAGACTATGACATGTCAGACGGTATCAAAGTGCCTATAAACCTGCGTGCATATGATGGCACGACAGACCCACATGACCACCTGACTGTCTTTATTGGAACAATGGACGTGCACAAGCTCCCGGAACCTGCTTGGTGTAGATTTTGGTAAGACAATCTCACCCCATGAAGCATTGATGGCTTCCACCAATTAAGGGACAAGTTCAGGGAAAACTTCTTGCAACAACGAAGATTCCAGAAGATCCAAGCAGAGATCCTCGGTATACGTCAAAGACCTGATGAATCGCTAAAAGATTACGTGGCCAGATTCAGCAAGGAAAGCTTGCATATGGCCGATTGGTCCGATGTCATGGTATCGGGAGCATTCATTAGCGGACTGCGCCCCAGACGCTTGTTCAAAGACTTAATCGCAAAGCCACCGACATCGCTGGAAGATCTGTTCACACAAACCCACAACTTCATACGAGCCGAGGACGCAAACAACGAGAACCGTCTTCCAGAACCATGCCGTGAAACAAAACAACACGCGATATATAAAGACCTCCTCCGAAGGCAAAAAGACAAGCACGTCTCCAGGTCGACAAATCGACATATGGAAAACCATAGGGCCCCCTCGACACTTTCACCCCATTAATAAAATCCCCTACGGAAATACTGGCTACCTCTGAAGGAAGAGCCATGCTCCGACCACCGTCGAAAATGTTCTCCCCCGCTAACAAAAGGGACTGGACAAAATACTGTGAGTTCCACAAAGATCATGGTCACGATACCAACGATTGCATAGATCTTCGAAAGAGATCGAAGCTTGTGTTTGAAAGGTTCATCTGGCCCACTTGGCCAAAGGAGCCAAAATTCATAACAACAGCCAAGGTAATCAATCATTAGAAAATAAAGACACACGCGACCCGCAGATAGAATGGAGGAAGGCAGACGCCGATGTCAGACCAAAAAATAAGATACACATGATCTAAGCTACAAACGCATATGTAGAGAGATCAAAGGTCTCATTTCCAAGCATCACATTCTCCGAAGATGACCCAATCCCGGAACATTGCACGGGGGATGACCCTCTGATTATCACGACAGATGTAGGAACTACGCAAATCCACAAAATCTACGTGGATGGAGGAAGCTCTACTGAAATCATGTACAAACATTGCTTCGAGCAACTCACCTCAGAAGAAAAAGAGGCAATACGACCGCCAACAGCTCCGCTCATCGGATTCGCTGGTCAGATGACATGGCCTATAGGGCTTATCACATTACCGGTCACTTTATACGACTATCGCGGTCATATCAACAAAACAGTAATGGTAAACTTTATGATTATAAGAGCTCCCTCATCTTACAATATCATCCTAGGACGTCCAGGGATGATGCAACTTAGCGCGGTCGCCTCTACCCTGCATGCCTCAATGAAATTCCAAACGCAAAGAGGCATTACCATAATAAAGGGTGAAAGATTCTAATCAAATAGTTGCAATCAGATTTCTCAAAAAAGAGATCTCCCTGATGAAGCCAATGACGCTGACGATGTAGAACGTATTGTTGTAAATGACACGTACCCAGACCAAACATTGGCAATCGCAGCCAACCTTCCGAATATGCTAAAGGAACAACTTTACAAACTCTTACGTTCTAACAAAGATATTTTTGCATGGACGCCCGCAGATATGACAAGAATCCCAAGAGAGCTCGCAGAACACAAACTCAACATCCACCCGCGAGCATTCCCTGTGTGGTAAAAAAGGCGACCCATTGCAAAAGAACGAAGTGAGGCGATTACAGCAGAAGTATCCAAGTTAGTCGAAACACGAATCCTTAAAGCAGTTTTCTACCCCAGATGGGTCTCCAACCCCGTAATGGTAAGAAAACCTGATGGAACATGGCATATGTGCATTGACTTCACGAGCCTGAACATGGCTTGCCTGAAAGACAGCTACCCGCTACCTGAAATAGACCAGAAGATAGAATCCTTGGAGGGGTTCAAGTTAAAATGTTTTCTAGATGCGTACAAAGGCTACCATCAAATACGCATGGCCAAAGAAGACGAAGAAAAGACGTCTTTTCACACAGAGCAAGGGACATTCTTCTATGAAAAGATGTCGTTCGGGCTAAAGAACGCTGGAGCTACCTATCAACGACTAATGGAAAACATGTTCGCCAGTCAACTTGGTAGAAACATTGAAATTTATGTTGATGACATGGTAATAAAAAGCAAGAATGAAGGAAACTTAATATTAGATATTTCTGAAATGTTCGACATGCTCCGTAAGGTGAACATGAAACTCAACCCAAAGAAATGCACATTAGGAGTGAAAACAGGACAATTCCTAGGATACATGATAACCAATGAAGGGATCCAAGCAAACCCGGAAAAAGTTCAAGCCATAATCAATATGGCCTCCCCACGAACTTTACGTGAAGTCCAAGCACTCAATGGAAAACTTGCAGCACTTGGACGCTTCCTAGTAAAATCCGTGAAAAGATCACTGGCGTTCTTTAAAACACTCAAAGGTTGTTGTAGAAACTAGAAGGGGGGGGGGGGTGAATAGTTTCTCCGCTTCTTTTAAACTTTCTAAATCGTTTCGCCGTTTTAGGTCCGGTTAATTTACATTTGCAAACTTGTTGAATTCTACTTGTTATGTGATATCAATTTAGCTACTAGCAAATATAAACAAACAAGTAATATAGAGAGTAGGGAAAGAACACAACCAAAGAGACGCGGCGATTTATAGTGGTTCGGCACGAAGCTCACTCCTCCGTCCTACTCCACTCCCCGAGTACCACACTCGAGAGTTATCAATCACTATATCAACACACTCCTTCAGGCGGAGCAGTTCGTACACAAGGTTTAACGACACTAATCGGAATGTCGAGTTCTAATCCTAGCTAGAACCAATCTACACCAAGGCCTATGTGGCCACACGAACAAGCACTCTTGTCCTACTTAGATCGACACACGATCTAAGCCTTCACATGAACAAGCACTCCAGTTCACTAGCTTCTTCACATTAAGACACACTTGGATCTTCACCCAATCCAAGTCTTCACACATGACACACTTGGATCATTTCCCGATCCAAGCTTTCACACACGACACACTTAGATCCTTTCCCGATCCAAGCCTTCACACAAAGACTCAACTAAGTCCTAACCTAACCACTTAGGACATCACTCTCCTCACAACAAATACAAGAGCTAATCTAGTTACAAGACTTCTTAGATCTTCATCTTCTCCAAGTTCACACACATATATCTTCATCCTCGACTCACACACAAGTCGGAAGTATTACAATGTTTACAAAGCATATAACCGTAACACTTGTTACGTTTGTGTGTGGACACCTATAACATCTCGAATGTTCATCTATGTCGAGAGTTCTTCTCTTGCACTTTGGGAAGAGGCATTGACTTTAACTTCTCGAATCTTCATCTACATCGAGAGTTCTTCTCTTGCACTTTGCGGAAGAGGAAATCACTTATAAACATATACCGACATGTTATAGTGATCAAAGACAAAAGAAAAATAAAACAGAAAGTTTCTGTGTGTGTGGAAGTCTGTTTTATGAAAGGGAACAGTTCATTATTTATAGACGACAGGAAAAAGGGGGACGGTCCCTTAAATGTTGGACGGTCCTTTATCAATAAGGGACCGCCGTCCACTTTAAGGGACCGTCCCGACAAGACGCTCCCATTTTGTCCTGACGTGGTGAAAACTTATCTGGTACAGGCTAAACTGAATTGGGGGGAAAAGTAGCTGTTATAAATTTGAATTTGATATATATTTTCTAAATAAAACATTTCTTTAAAACACAAAAATACTTTTGTGAAAATGTTTTGTCAAACTTAAAAATGTAAGTTTAGGAGAAAATAAAATTCTTTGATCACTTAACTAATGACGGTATAAAGTTTGTTCATACCTGAAGTGACGTTGTAGTAGCTACGTGGAAGAAATGAGCTTCCTCGAATAAAAACTTATAAACCGTAACTTTACGTAACATGTCTTTATATTTTGTGATTATCAAAACACGAGAAGACCGAATAATGCGAATAACGTTTTTGACATTATTTGTATTAACAGTTGTCTCAACAAAAAAGATTTTTAGTGGAGCCCTGAAGCAGAAGCAGCCTTCCAGGAGTTAAAGAACCATCTACAGTCTTTACCAGCACTAACGGTACCAAAGCCCGGGGAGACACTCATCCTCTATCTAGCAGCAGCTACCGAAGCAATAAGTACAGTTCTTTTAGCAGACAGGGGGAACGTGCAAAAGCCAATATACATTGTTAGCAGAGCTTTGCAAGGAGCAGAAGTCAATTATCCCAATCTTGAGAAAGTAGCTCTCGCCTTAGTACATGCGGCACGACGGTTGCGCCATTACTTTCAAGCACATACGATATGTGTAATAACCGATCAACCAATTAGACAAGTCCTACTGAAGCCCGAAAACTCGGGGTGTTTAGCTAAATGGGCCATCGAGCTGGGAGAGCATGAGATAATATACAAGCCTCGTTCGGCGATAAAAGGTCAAATCCTTGCAGACTTCTTGGCAGAATCCCCTACGATCGACAAGTCTAATATGGAAGATGTCCTTAGTGCGTCAAAGAAAGACGGCCCACCTACATGGACGCTACTCACTAATGGCGCATCCAGCATAGAAGGATCTAGAGCTGGGTTAATCTTAACTGACCCTCACGGCCAAGAGATAACCTACGCTCTTCGATTTAACTTCTAGTAATGAAGCTGAGTATGAAGCCCTTGTGGCGGGACTAGAACTCACCATTCAGATGGAAGCTCAAAAGCTGGACGCATACACCGACTCTCTGTTAATTGCAAACCAACTGAAAGGGTTATATGAGGCTAGGGAAGAGATAATGAAAAGGTATTTATCCAAAGTTCAAGAATTGCAAAAACGTTTTCACAACTTCACAATAACATAGATCCCTCGGTCAAAAAATAAACACACGGATGCTTTAAGTAAATTAGTATCCTCTTCTTTTTCCCACTTGACAAAAAGTGTCTTGGTCGAAATTGTCCTGCACAGAAGTATAGACGCCAAACCCGTCAGCTCGGTCGAGGAACCAGGTCTTACCTGGATGGATCCGATTGTAAATTACTTAACAACGGGAACCCTGCTAGACGACCCAACAGAAGCAAGGAAAATAAGGATTAAAGCACCACAGTATTCGCTCAAACATGATATGCTTTACATGAAGGGATACCTAACCCCGTGGTTGAGATATGTTGGTCCTGAACAAGCAAGTTATATCTTACACGAAGCCCACTTCGGGTCATGTGGTTCTCATGCAGGAGTACGAAGCATCGCTCAAAAGGCAGCAAGACTTGGATATTATTGGCCTACAATGTATCATGATGCTACAAAATTGTAGAGACATGTCGCAAGTGCCAACAACATGCTCCGATGATACGCCAGCCGCAATGTGAACTCACAAGAATCTCAAGCCCCTGGCCTTTCTACAAATGGGGGATCGACATAGTAGGACCATTCCCGGAGGCTCCGGGACGAATCAAATTCCTAGTAGTCGCAATCGACTATTTTACCAAATGGGTAGAAGCCGAGCCAGTAGCAACTATAACTGGCCAGAAGATGCTGCAGTTTGTATGGCGCAACATTGTTTGTCGCTTTGGTATTCCGGGAATACTCATCAGCGATAACGGGAAACAATTTGCAGTAATCCTTTTCGAGAATGGTGTGAGGAACTTAAGATCAAGCAAAACTTCACATCGGTCGCCCACCCACAGGCAAACGGACAGACAGAGGTCACTAATCGGACCATACTGTAGGGTTTAAAGACAAGACTCGACAAAGCCAAAGCCAAAGGACAATGGGTCGAAGAATTGCCGAATGTTCTTTGGGCATATCGAACAACGGCTCGTGCAGGAAACAGATGCACACCTTTCAGCCTGGTCTATTGATCAGAGGCTGTTTTACCACCAGAAATCGGTTTACCGACTTATCGAATCAGCAACTTTGACCCAATGACGAATGACATGAACCTTCGCCTCAACCTTGATTTACTCGAAGAACGACGAGAGTTAGCCTCGCTGCGAAGTGCAAGATACAAAATACAGACAGAAAAATATTACAACAATAAAGTAAAGCACAACCATCTTAAAATCTGTGACTTCGTTCTAAGGAGAAACGAGGCAAGCAGGCAAGAAGGACAAAAGAAGCTAGACCCAAACTGGGAAGGGCCGTACCAAGTAACGGACATTAAACGCACCGGAACGTACGCCTTAGCAGACATGAAAGGCCGCCTTATTCCGTGGACATGGCATATTAGTAACCTACGAAAATTTCGTTTCTGAAAAACGAACAAAGTAAACCCTCAATCAGCACATTTGCTATGTGTGTATAAATAAATTATCATGCAAATTTGTGCTCTTTATTTATCAAGACAATAAAGAGAAGTACCTTTAAATATAAGAGTACTATAAATGTAAACCTCAAAATACAAGTACGACTTGTTTGTAAATTATCAATATAATAAATAAGTACTTATGGCTATAAAAATGCCAATGTGATGCATCATTATTCCGACATTAAAGGAATATATTATATACATCGAAAATGTATATGTCCATGAGACACGGAAAACAAAACGACGCACTTTAAAGGACGTCACAAAAAAGTCATGTCAATCTAAGATGCGAATACTCGAAAAATACAAAAAAGTGTGACATACTCACACAAAAGAATCAAGATCAACAGTAGCACAAACAAAGAAAATTATGATATATTGGTTTGGAGTCAAATGCTCATCCCAACTGTTTCAAGATAATAAAAGTTTCGGAATTATTCATAAACTCAGCAGGGGTAAACCCTATATAAAAAAAATGGCCAAAAGAAATCTTAAAACTGTATACACTCCGAGCCGGAAAGAGATTGGCTAAAGCCAACGGTGAACTACAACAAAAACAAAAATGATATCATATGAATTTTTGACATTGCAACTACATACATGTGAAAAGCACTTTTTATCAAAAATATTAAAGTTGAAACACATGTAGTATTTTACTCACTTCAAAGTGGAAATACTTTTAGTATTTTACTTACTTCCAAAAAAGGTGGAGGTCATCTTACGAGATGTACATGGAGCCATATTTTCAAAATATACTGGTGAACTTATGAAAATATGCCATAATACTATATAATACAAAGTGAGTATGCATGAATAAACTTTGATTCTTGTCATATAGTTGATACTAGAATACAAGTACCCATGCATATTTTTACATGAAAATATAACTAAATAAACCAACCTTCATGCATATTTTCACATGCAAATAACCAACCTCCATGCATATTGCAAATGTAACTATATGTTACATACACCAATCACAAAAAACAAACAAGAGTTTCATTCCAACTTGCAGCCTACACATACGAGGTACCTTTTACATAGCAAATAACATTCTTACACCGTACTAGTAGTTAAAACATCGTCTTTATTGATAAGTAGTGGTACATAGACGACGACACATAGGCCGACTACGCTACCAGAGAGCTTACATGGTGCAAACTAAAAACATACATATCCGAGTTAGTAGCCATACAATACATGGAAAATTGGCTACGAGCAAAAGCTAACAACCACGACACCTCAGTAGTAACCACGCCTCCTACGGAGACCGGTGACCTATGAATCCAACACCCTGATTTGAGCCCTCAACTCCCTATTTTCGGCCAAGAGACAGTCAACCTTGAGACGATATAGAGCACTTTCCCTGCCATGAACCTCCAACAGTCTGTTAAGTTCGTTACATCGACGTACTGTTGAATTTCTTTCCCTCCGAAGGTCTCCCACGATAACAGTCAGCTCCTCATTTGTGGCAAGTAACGAACGGTAACACTCTTCAGATAGGTTCGCATTCACTACGGGCTCGAAGTTGAAGTTGGAGTCAAAGGGTACCAGTTAGCCATAGTAGTTAGCACCGGGGAGCGTACCAACATCCAATAGTTGGCTCATACTCTCCTGCGGCTCAACAACGCTTGGTGCGCATTGCATCAAACAAGGTTTGGCTTCAACACTTGCATCATCGACCTCCTCAACCTTAACAGCAACATCGAAGGACCTTATTTCAGGTATATAGCCTCCGGTATCCGGAACCGGAGGAACCCCCTCTGTAGCCAGGGTGGTCATCAAACGCTGAATGGAAGTTTCAGCGATGTAACCGGTTCCACCTGCTTACATGAATAAACCAAGTATAAATACAAAAAACAAGAGAGAACTAATACTACTCAAAATTTAATGAAGAGCAGTACGGGCTAGATTGCATAAACTATTGATGAGCCTAGCTAAAAGACAAAAGATATATAACATAATGATTGGTCAATTGAAGCATGTTTTGTTATTAGTTAAAGTGGCGGAGGGGACCAAAACAATACACGATAAATATATAATAAAGGCTATAATATAAAAAATGTATTGTACCATCATATATACGTTAAAGAAACACTTTCACTGGTGAGCTTCCAATAGATGTTGTAGCTTTCTTTTTCTTGCTCCATGATTCGGGTCCTGATCAGTCACTTGAGTAGAGTGGTGAAAAAATTTACCACATTTATAGAATAAACAAACTTGACACGTAGCATGTTGAAAAGCATAAGCCAACATCTGTCTAAGCTACTATAGGGGTATTACATGCTTTATATCTGCCCTAAAGTCATATATTAATACTATTTATACATCAAATGTAATTTGATGGACAAAGGATACAACAGTAACATTAAAAGTACTCGATTGGGCCGTCTCGTAAATTTACAAAATTTTTTAAGGCCCTCGACGAAATTAAATAAAGAGGTATATCGAAGGGATGCTATAAAGTGTCACCCTTTATAAGCTATTTGCGCATTTAAGTACCATTTTTTTCGCGAAAAATATGTGTACATATGCCTATATTAACGAGACAAATTTTGGGGCCAATAAAAACTTTAGAATCTTGAGCGGTCGCCCACCTTATACACCCTTAAGGATGGCCCTAAAAAAAGTTGATAATGAGGAAAAATAATCACATATAAAGACTATGCATTCTTTATTTTATAAACATTGCATAGTCTTGGGGGCTTGATGAGCTATCCAAAATCATATACGAAAAATAAGATACAATGATGTATCAAACACATGCATGGACATAGGCACAAGTTGAGAGCCAACTTGGGAGCAAATCGTAAATTTGATTATAAGAATATTTGTTCAGAGATTTTATTCTCCACTTGGTTAGATATATCCTATCCTTAAATGTGCTATAAATAGCAAAGGAAACAAGGTCATCAGGACAAACATTCTACTCTCCCACTTCTCTTATCTACACAAAGATATTCCCTCCGATTGGCTATAGAAGGAATAGGCAAGCATCGGAAATAAACATTAAAAGAAGTTACATCCAAGAGGTCTTACAAATATGAGGGAAATATCTCAAGTAGGCTGTTATCCTTCCAAACGAAATCTTTCAACTGATCTAACTCGGAAATGTGGCGTAAAACTACATATATAATATGAAGTTACCTGAGGGGAATCGCCACCTGAGAAATTAACAACCTTAGATATTCCTTGGGATAATATTAAAAGTAGGTTCTCTTCGTATTAATCGCCTATTCCTTAAATGATGGTGAAGTCATGAAATACTCTTGTGATTAAAAGTCCACATGACTTGACTCCAAGAGACCCGTGATTTTACGTATCATCACTAGTGATTTAATAATAGGTTGAAAATATTAAATGGTTAATGCATTTGAGATATTCTTAGATTTTGTTAACTTGAGTCGGTGTATTATTTTTGTAGTTTTTTTGGCTCATTGTACCACGGAAAATTTGGAATTATCAAGTACTCTTGTATAGATATTAAAGTTGGAAGATATAGTTAAAATATATCGATGTGACAAAGTATGAGACAAACCAAAAGAAAAAAAACTTATTTTCTTCTTTAATGACGAGGATATATTACGAAGATAATAGAATAAAGTTTGATAAAAAGAAATATATGTAAAAATAATTTAAAAGCGGCGTGTTTGATGACTTGACAATAGATTTGGACACTTTTAAATGAGTAACCAGTTGATATTATGTAACTGGTTACCAAAATGATCTAAAATTTTCTTTTATAAAATTATAGAAAAAGTTGTGACTCAAGTGAACAAAAGCACAAAATACAGTGACTTAGTTAGTAAACTTTGATAGTATAGTGACTTTATTAACAAATTTTGAACGTGTAGTGACTCAAAAACTATAAAAATAGTACAATGACTTAATTGAACAAAAACATGAAGTACAATTACTTTTGCGTGTATTAACCCTTTTCGGAAAGTTGAAGGCTACTTTAGAGTTGTGTGCATCTAGCAAAAATGAATGATACCTCTCACATTTTAGCCCTGGTTTTGATATTTTTGTTGACTAATCCACGAAGTTTGAGCTCACAGCCTCACTAACGGAAGCCACAGTAAAGTTTTGCCTTTTTGGGAAAGTACATTGACATTATCATTTTAGAGTTGTATGCACTTAACAGGAATTGAACATACCTCTCACATTCTAGTAATGACAGTCACAAACCTTTTTACCACTCGTCACTTGAGTAGTTTATTTATTTAACTATTTTCTGTTTTGTTTAAATAGGTTTTGTCATGATATGCGTGAGCAATATGTTTAAATAGCTTTTCGCATGTGGGAATCAAAAGTTGTAATGAGATGCATCAATAATATATTATGAAGATGGAAATAATTGGCGTTATAAAATACAGGTGGATGGTACGTATATGTTCAACTCAGAAGTTATCATTCCCAAGCTTTGTCATGGTAAACATATGTGTTCTACGTTGTCATCTTCTAAATAGCATCTATACATTAGCATAAAGATACTAACTTTATATTTTAATGAAATATTCATCTCTATCATTTTCTTCTTTAGTTTCTGTATTTTTGGTATGCATAGCACTTACTTAATATTATCGTCACACTCCATGATCTCATATTATTGTTCTTTTTTTCGTAATAGGTGCGATTTATGGGGGAGCAATCTCATATCTCTATGTACTTTGACAATGTATGTTAACATTTATACAAATTCTAACCCACAATCATACGTATAATTAAAAGGGGCTAATTAGAAAAATTGGCATTCTTAATACAAATTCTAAAAGGACAAAAACACCGTTTGTGATAAAATTTGCAATGACATGTCCAAAAAATCAAACATTTGAAAACAAGGCAAAAATTAGGCTTGCTAGGGGGTGTTTGTTTCAGCTTATATGGCCAGGCGCCTATTTAGTTTTGGGCTTATATTTAATAAGCTCGCTTTTTGTGTCTTATTTTGGAACTGGTGAGATCTATGACAAACCACTAATATCTAAAGAACAAATCAAAAAATCTAAATCATCCATCATCTTTTCATCAAATGGTAGAGATTAAATTAATAAATAACAAAGGAAGGGCATAAATGTAATTATGTAAAAACCCATTTGCACCTTTTTTTTAAAAAGTGACATATCTTGCAAATGGTAAATCTTCAAGCTACGAAAAATATACCGTCGCGACGAGAATTAAATTATCTTTCTATAGATATGCACTAGTATATACTTTCGACGATTTTTTTTCAAAATTTTCGTTCAGGAAAATCACACGTGATTTGTAAAAATCACATGTTTTTTTTTTCTGGTTTTCCGACTCGACATTGCGAGCCGACTAAAATCACATGTGATTCGTGTGTAAATCACATGTGATTCTATTTTAATCTAAAAAGTAGTAAATCACACGTTATTCTGTTTTTTTTTGTGATTCATGTGTAAATCACATGTGATGCGTGTGTAAATCACATGTGATTCGTGCGTAAATCACATGTGATTTAATCATCGTTGACATTGTACAAACAAATATTAACGTCATAACTTTTGTTTTTGGTTTTTCACATTCTGGTTTGGTCAAAACTAACAAAAAAAATGAAATAAAGAAAACACAAAATTTAAATTGAACAACAAAAGAGTGCATTCATTCAGAATCCGAACATCTCAAAGTACACATGTGTTCACTTTCATGTGATCTAAAACAAGCTAAATACATAAAACTAACTACAAGAAGTCTAGTTATATAAAAAAAAAGTTACTAAAGTAAATGTTAATAATAAAATATTTTTTTTATTAAATCACATGTGATATATATATATATATATATATATATATATATATATATATATATATATATATATATATATATATATATATATATTTAATTCGTGTGTAAATCACATGTGATTCTAGTGTAAATTACATGTAATTCTGTTTTAATCTAGAAAGTGATTCTGTTATTGTTATGATTCGTGTGTAAATCACATGTTTAATCCACTATTGACTTTCAAAGTCTTTTTGTTCCAACTTTGACTTTGAATTATTTCATTCGTGTTATGTAATACTTGATGAAAATTATACCAATGAAAATACATTTAAGACCAAACTCGTTCATATATTTTGTATCAAGTATTACATAACACAAATAAAATAATTTACGGTCAAAGTTAAAAAGAGAAGACTTAAAAAGTCAATAGTGGACACTTATTTAGGGACGGAGGTAGTATCAACTATTGACTTTTTTAGTCTTTCTTCTTCAACTTTGACATTAAATATTTTTGTGGGTGTTATATAATATTTGATGCAAAATATATAAATGGATTGGGTTTTAAGTGTACTTTTCAATGGTATAATTTTTCATCAAGTATTATATAATAAAAAATATATATATTTATGGTCAAAGTTGAACTAGTTTGACTTTGAAAATTCTAAGTGGACAATAATTTTGGAAAGGAGGGAGTAGTAGAAAGTAGAAAGTAGACAATTGAAGTTTGAGAGAAAATTAAATGCCCAAACTAAGAGTGTGACTTTTGACTATATCTAATTTACTATTATTTTAACTACATTTCTCATCTGTCACTCTTTCACCCATGTGACCCATGTGAGAGGGACATAAGAATAACTCTTTCTATCCCCTCTCTCTCTAGTACGTATCATAATTTCGTCTTCTTCATCTTTCATGAAAAATCTAGATCTAGTTTTTCATAAAAAGCTAAAAATATGAAACCTTCAACTTTATTGTAAGAAAACCATGGCTGCCAACTGCTTACCCATTCGTATTTCAGTATTTCATCTATACCTCACCTAAACTCATCTCCCAAACACCACCTAATTCATTTCTAAATGCGAAAACTCGTGAACTGATGAAAGGTGATGATTCTGTTAATTGATCGAATGAAGGTGATGACGTCACCTTTGGATTAATCAAGTTTGCGTTAACGATGGCTCGAAATCTCTCGAGATGTCGCCGGAAAATGATGACGTGGATCATGACGGAAAATGATGCCGCTTCCTTCCTTGCTCCTCCGCCGGAATAATCGCAACAGTCACCGGAAACCTTTGTTGGTGATATGAAGGATCGGTTTATGGTGGTTTGTGTGTGTTTTTGGTGATAAAGAGTGTTTGTAAACCGGTGATAGAGTGTGTGTATGTGTGAGTGTGCGAGTATGAGAAAGTAGGAATGGTGCCTGTCAGATGGAGTGGAAAATTACAAAAAAATCCTTCCACTTTTTATTAATTTAAAATTAGGATTAATTTAAACCATTAGATCTAAAAGAATTGAATGGTGGGGATTGAAGCATTTGTTTTTTAAGTAATTTATGTTCTGCACGGAACTTTTCTCTTCGGCTTATATAAGTTTATTATGTCATATGTGATATGTAGATGCCAAGGTTTTACTTTGGTGTTCCATTTGTTTGGTTTCTTTTGTGTTTCTACATGTTCTATTCTTCTAGTTTGTAGTTAGCTTCGGGAGTATCTTCGTTTTTTCTTCATGGGTCCAATATACTTAATCACCTTGTTAATTGTAGTTAGCTTCGGGTGTATCTTCGTTTTTTCGTTCATTGGTCCACTATAGTTAATCACCTTGTTAATATATATAGTGGATGCCGTTTGTTTGTAACATGGTTCGGTTGGTTGGAATGAATTGCTTTTCAAAAAAAAAAAAAAAAAAAAAAAAAAAAAAAAAAAAAAAACCTAGAATTACCCTCCATGTTTTAGAAAATCAAAAAGGGAATATATTAGCTACAATTTTTGTGTAGCCAATTGGCTACAATTTTGTGCTACAAATTGTGGGTCCCTAAGTCATTTTGTGGGTCTGTGAGGGGATTTCTTTGTGTATTTTTTGTGGAGAATTGTAGCCAATTGGCTAAAAAATTGTAGCTAAGTTATCCCCATTCTGCCCTTGAAGTAAATTAAAGAAACAAACCCAATGAGATGAACCACTAATCCATCATCTGCATAAAATTAGAACACTGCTGTTATATATTAAGTCAACTCTAACTCATTTGTTATTCTTGTTAGACCCGTTTCCCGGGTGTTGGGACCCCACCCTAGATGAAAGAGGACTAAAGACTTTACGTGATTGGTTAGTCAAAGAATGTTACGTGGAAGTCAAACCCGATAGTCAAAGAATGTGTAATGTGGTTTAGAAAGTATTATGAGTCACCAATATAAAGGGATAAGAACTTGAGGGACCTAAGTTGCCAGAATCCCAAAATTGTACTAGAACCAACTTGTTCTAGTATCAAAACTGAATTTTGATAGTACTAGAAGGGCTATTCTTGCCAAAACCTCAAAGTAGCACTAGAACCAACTTGTTCTAGTACCAAGGATGAATTGTTGTAGGACCAAAGGGACCATAGTTGCCATATGGTTAAACTAACACCCATTTCTAGAGAATTCTACCATTCTCTTTTAAGTTCCACCATTTTATATAATGGGTGTGATGGGTGTCGGTTTTGGGGAAGAAAAAGAGGGAAAAATATGAAGCTTATGATGAGGTGATGAAGGGTTAAGTAATGAAATGCAAGAGAAGTTCCTAGCCTAATTTCTATTTAAGGTATGTGATGTAATTAGTGGTTATTGTTAATTGAGGGATTCGGGTTCATGAACCCTAATGTGGGAAAGATTGGGTAAATGATGTTTTAAGCTAGTAAGAGTGATATGATGATTATAAGATGGTTTATAATGGGTTAAGTATCATATGATCATATTTGGTCATATGATGATTAAAAAAGATTAAAGGTTATGATGGTTGTTATAGTTATTGGTTATGTGTTATTAAGTGTTATGTATGATGATTATGAACTAGGATGATGATGTTGATGATGTTGGTGATAATGATGAAGATGATGGTGGTATTATGATTATAGCTTAGCTCCAAGCTAAGGTAAGTAGCTATAGTTGATATGTGTTAATATGGATATTTGCAAGTATGTAAATGATTGAAATGTAAGGATTGAAGTAATGGATTAGGAAGTATGTCGGTAGAGGAAGTGCTTAGTTAGATGACCGGAAGTTAAGACTATGATTATGAATGGCTAAGGTATGTTTGTAATCAATATGTGTTATGGTTAATATGGCATGATATGTTGAATGGTTTAAGTGTGCATATGCATAAATGTGAATTGATGTATTATCATGTGTTAACTTAGTTACTTACTAAGCGAAAACTTATGGTTTAGTTGTCTAACCTTTTTGTAGGTTCTTGTGATTGTGGATGGCTTGGATATATGGATTAAGGATTTGGATATGCAAGAATAAAGGTAGTGTGCATTTAGGAGCTTAATATAGAATACCGAGCTCAAGTGTCATGTTTGCACCCCCGTGAGTCATTAATGTTTTGTAAAGTATGGTCAAGTGAAAAGTGTGTACCTTAGTGTTCAAGTGGTGTGTAAAAAGTATGTTTTAAGTATTTACGATCAAGTTAAAGGGGCGTTTGGCATAACATGTAATTGGACCCATTTTGGGATGTGAACGGGTCAATGGTCATGGATCAAAGTTGTCATGGTTTTTAATGTTAAATGAGTGTTTGGTTCATACTTGAAGTTGTTAATTTATGGTTAAAGGTGATATGGTTAAGTGTAGTATGCGAATGGGTCAAAACCGGTGTTTTCCACCCGTCACTTTGTAAAGCATGTTTTCGAGGGTTGTTGTGACCATGTTTATGTACATATTTGATGTTTACAATGTCCTAATGATTTCTGGAAAGTTTTGTAAATTGTCGAGTTATAGAAGTTGAGTTTTAATCGTTTTGGTTAAGTATGAAAACGGGACAGCAATTAGTGCAGAAAATGTGTCATGTTAGAAAAATCATATCTTTTGATCCGTAACTCGTTAGAAGTTGTACCACGCATCATTTTAAAGGTAACTGAGTCTAGTTTCGTTTAAAAATAGTCTCAAGGTCTGAATGTTTATAGATTTTTGTCAGTGGTCAAAAGAGTAACCAAATGTCCGTAAAAGTCAAGCGTTTTCGCGTAAAAAGTTTTAGTTTTTGGTCTAAGCGGGCACGGGGTGTAACAATTCTTCTTTTCAGAAACAAAGTCGCTTTATTTTGCTAGTCATCTCAAAACACCATTGCTAGGAAAACATGAAGCGATTAGCTTGAGGGGGAGAAAAATGTGACACTATGCAAAGGAACTACTTTTAAGTATTAAATGACTTCAAAAGATAAAAATGAAGATCTTTCTAGCATTAACATCTGCTTGTTATCGAGCATACAATAGGGTTATTGTGCGTTCATCAACTGATGGAGCACGCCCAAGTTCATGACAGCACTCTTCAGTGAAAAAAGCAGGTTGTTTAGGTTCAGGCAATGCACTTTCACTAACCAACATCAGAACCACTGACAACATAGTTGGTCGATCTTCAGCATGATGTTGCACACATAATAGGGCCACATGTATTGATCTTAGCACTTCAGATACAAGGAAAGACCCACATAAAGATTCACTCATAAGCTCAATACTCTTGTTTTCTTTGTAGAGTCTCCATGCCTTGATTTAATTCAAACACATATTTTAGTATCTACTTGAAGAATGTAATTCCATAATAAATCAATAGCTTCTGGTCAAGATATTTGGAATTAGTCTTGTAACTTAACTTACATGTCCTAGAAGGTTGTCTCTGTGGTCTTCATGACTGAACTCTCTGTTTTTCTTCCCACTGACTATCTCCAACACAATAACACCAAAGCTGAATACATCCGACTTTATAGAGAAACGCCCATGTACTGCATATTCCGGAGAAATGTAACCACTGCAGCAAATTAAAGTGAAACCAAAAGAAAGAAAAAAAAAATGAACCTATTAGTCTTAGAATATATATGTGTTAAAGTTAATTATACAGATCCCGTATTATGGATTCTTACTATGTTCCAACAACTTTCTTTGTCTTAGCGTCTGCATCATGTCCTACAAACTTTCTAGCAAGGCCGAAGTCTGATATTTTCGGATTCATGTCACTGTCCAACAAGATATTACTTGCCTTCAGATCTCTGTGGATAATCTGAAGACGGGAATCCTGATGTAGATAGAGAATACCTCAAGCCATCCCATGAATAATGTGAAAACGCTTAGGCCAGTCAAGCATTAAACTTTTGGTTTCATCTGTCAATATGTAACTAGTTATTTTAATGAAGTATGACAGTAAGAGACTGTGAAATTGTACAGAGTCAAACCAAATATAAATGAGTCCAAGCTTTTGTTAGCCATGTACTCATAAATCAAAATCATTTCAGTTCCATAAATGCAGTATCCAAGAAGCTTCACAAGGTTGCGATGTTGAAGCATGGTGATAGAAATGAGCTCATTCTTGAATTCATCAAGACCTTGTTGAGATGCCTCTGCGAGCCGCTTCACGGCTACTTCCTTCCCATCTTCCAACACACCCTAAAAATATTAATTTGAAGAATTTATAACGACTTTTAATTCTGTACATTTTACATTATATTTTTGCGTTGTATTAAGGAAGCATCATTATTTACCTTATAAACAGGGCCGAAACCACCTTCTCAAATCTTATTGTAGTCACTGAAGTTATAAGTGGCCTTTGCTACTTCATACATGCTAAAAGAATATATATCATCAAGATGTTCGATATGCTCATTTTTATTCTTTTTATAAAGTGTGTATTCCAAGTCTCCTGCCAAATGAAATTATCAGTTGCTAAATTAATATATAAAAAAAGGTATGTTTCAATTTTAGAGGCAAAATGGCTCATTTTTTTTACCTTGCTTTTTCATGTGTAGCTTTTTCATTCTCTTCTTCAAGAAATCCACTACAGCAGTCAGAATCAACGTCCCTAACAAAATTGGTAGAACCACAGTGAGTACTTTTTCCCTTTTGCTGACTATATTACCTTGCATTAACAATTGATAAGAGTCAGTAAGTTTTAGTACCTACGCTGGAAATAGTAAGATTCACTGTTCTTGCTAGTTATGGTATAAAAAATAAATGTATACCTGCTAATTCAGAGGCAGCCATTCTTATATAAATTTCATGCTTTTCCTCCTCAAACTCTGTGATATCAATTAGCTCATCAAACCATAGCAAACATCCGCTTCCCCCATTTTTTATATCTAAATTTGCATAAGCCGTACAAGAACAATTCCGTCTACATGTCATCTCACATTCTCCGAGTTCCATGCTATAGTTATACCGTGATGTCCGTGTGTCTGGAAGTTTCATCCCAGACATGTTCTGAAACCTGTACTCATCGCCACAATTTAAAGGCGTTTTTCTTTGACATCCACTCGACCAATCAGACGCATCCCATTCTTCTTTGTTTCTAGGTTCAAAACCTTTTATACAAGTGCAAGGTGGCTTGTTAATGCTACAGATTCCATTGGGACCACAGAGAGCAAACCGTCCACAAGTCTATACTCCGACATCTGCCCAAATAACCCACTCTTGATTCCTCTCAATCCACTGCAACTTCAGTATCCTTCCGTCCCAAGTCAAAACTATCCTTTGGACAATAGAACTTAATGTTCATATTTATAATATATTTCTTTCTGATTAATAACGAATTCAGTTGAGAAAACTGAATTTGGTACGTCAACAGGAGATCCTGTGATCGCGAGACCATTCCATGGTCCAAGCCTCAATACTATATTGTGACCTTCCCTCTTGAATATCTGTGGATAACCATTCGTGTCCATTCTATTACTATACACACCAGTAGAAGGATCATCAGGACTCTTCCAAGATTTCCCATACCACTCGAAACCTGTCACTAAAACCTTTCCAAACTTCATTCCAGCTAGCAATGTGTCACCATGATGATCAAAACTTTGCCAAATCAATGTTTTGTTTGTGCTACTTTTAACCTTCACGACAAAATTTCCGGTATCAAGATGCTGCACCACCACTTGATCACTGCTACAGAAACTAACATTTGAATTCGATGACCATATCACATTAACGCCACCACTTAGAATCACCAGGTTTCCATCTTTTTTAACTTTGAGCATGCCTGATTTATCAGTAATTGGTGTGTCCCTGTTAGCAACTCATACAACAGTACCCGTTGATATCTTCTTGAACCATATTCCCAAGTACCGGTTCTTGGAGTTTCCCGGGCTAAAAAAACCCATTTCATACATCTGCCCTTCAGAAGTAATGGTGTCACCATCCTTGATTTCTTGACTTGCAGATAAGGTATCTACTGCAGTACAACCTGTTTGGGTCAAAATGAAAGTAATCAAGAAGATGAATAAAGGCATGTAAAGTTTTTCCATTGAGTAATGTTCTCATTCACAAATTTTTGTCTTAGTTAATTTTTTTCCACGTTTCATAACACATATAAATTGTTTCATGTTTGAACTTTCAGTGGTCAAAGCTAACTCAATGGATGTCTCTACCAGTTTAGACTATTTGGCTTTCTGTGATAACCATTTCTCAACGTTATTAGGACGCATTAAACGACACTTTTGTAGAGAATAATCAGCTTGTTTTCTTTTTGATATATTGTGAGGTTCTGTAACTAATGCAGTACACAAATTCAAGTTTGAATATCTCTTTGATGTCAAAAAAAGAATAGTAGTACTCGAAGTTACCTCATTGATCAGTTACGTCTTAATCGTTAAATGATATTGAACGTACGTACGTATGCAAATAATATATTGGTTCTCAAATTCCATTAAGCTCTTAAATGATATTGAACATTTGACATATCTAGTCAATCTCTAGCCCACCAATTTAGACAGACCAATAATATATTGGTTCTCAAATTCCATTAAGCTTCCTGATGTTAGAAAAATCCTATTTGTAAAAGACTTTTTGATATGTTTTCACACTGGATATGATGTTTCCTTTGTTACCTCTAGCATAAGTACGTATGCAAATACTACTAGAGCATTTTGCACAGAGATGCACTTAAAATTTTCAGAGAGGTGTTGCATAATTTTTTCGGAAGGGATTTGCACAATTTTTATCAATCGTAAGTACTAAATTTTTCATCATAAAAAGCTTTTGGGCTAAACAAAAGTTGCACTACAAAGAAGAAAAGCAATACAGTATTCATCGGAGGTTGCAATTATCAAAATTCGACACTTTTAAACAAAAAAATTATACTTAGTGACTCAAAATCGGGTACAACTGGCTCACAAGTGGGTCCGTCCCTGATCTTGCATGTGTCGTGCAGATGCATATGAAAAAAGTACAAATTCAATTTAGTGTGATGTGAGCTTTTGCGTATTTAAGTGGCCGGGGTACAGGTAACAGTTAGTAATGTGGTAACTATATAGGAGTAAAAGTGGTAACATGACGTTACCGTGAAGATAAGGCCATATCCAATCATGGTCTTCAAATCACATATATTTTCTTCCAATTTGGAGAAAGGAGAGCACAAAAGTATCTTCAGCCATATCCCTTATTTAAGGGTAAATTGCAAAAATGGTCCTTCACGTTCCACAAAATTGCAAAAACGGGACCGAGACAAAAAGTAGCGCAAAAAAGCCACCCACGTTCCACATTTTCGCAAAACCGCCACTGAGAGCCCTTTTCCGTTAGTTTTCCCGTTAAGTGCCATGTCATCGAGGGCATTTTCGTCATTTCATTGCTACTGTTGATTAAAGGACTAAATTTGCAATTTGAGTTTGATATTTTATTTCACTTCACCACCACCACCACTCTCTACCACCGCCGCCACCCTCTACCGCCACCACCACCACCACCCTCTACTACGAATAGAAAAGCTGGCAAGAGGAGACCCAGTTGGGTTTGCGTTTCAGAGCTGGATGGGTGATGGGTTTCCGGTCCATCGAGGCGATATTTTTCATACGATTAATCGGTTACGTAAAAAAGGGTTTAATAAACGTGCTCTTGAGGTAATGCAGACAACGTGTTTGTGTAAATGCCTAACTGAAAAAGTCTGAATTTCTAACTTTCTATTATCCGTGTTTAGTTTTGGTTAAAAGCAGTCTTTTTAGCTCATTTTTAGGCAGCATGATATGAGATTACTAAAGTTTTGGCATGAGTGTTATTGGAGTGTATTTAAATATGGAGCTAATATACGATATTACGTTGTTTTGAATTGTTATTTGTGTCAATAGAAATAGAGAAATAGTAGCATCTTCATATAGCATTCATGAAAACGAAAGTTTGAGTACGTAGGTATGTTGTGTTTTTATTTAACAAAGAGGGTGGTGATGTGAGGATGTTGATCTTCCCATTAACGTAATATTTATCCAGTTCTATAACATCTCTATATCTAGTTGTTTCTGGGTAGTTCCCCTTAAGCGTGAAGCTCTAATTAGGAATTTGTTGTGGAAAAGATATACTTGTCTTGATAAAAAATTTTATTCCCTCTGCTCATATAAGCATATAATCATAAGCAGTTTGGGATTGTTTATCAAAACTGCTTATGCTTTTTGAAATAAGCAAATGTAAATAACAAGGCTTAACAGAATGCAGTGCAGAATAAGCTAATCCAAATAAAACCTGCCAATGAAACTGATCTTTGGGGATGTTGTCCTGTTTTTTGTATATCATGAAACTGAATAAGAGTGTATTCAAATAAGCTAATCCAAAACAGCTTATTGACAAAAATTAAATAAGCTGATAAGCATAAGTTGTTTGGATGCATCTAAAAATCTCAAAAGTGTTTATTCTATATCTAAAAAGTATGGTTTCACGTTATTTCACAGGCTATTCGAGCAAATTTCTTCAGAGGATTTAAGTTCTCATTGGCATGGTGGGCATACACTTTTCCCATGACCGGAGCTGCAATCGCAACAATCAGATACACAAACGAAGTCTCCAACGTATTTACAAAAGCTTTAACTGTCATCCTCTGCTCAATGGCAACCCTAACCGTCTTTGGCCTACTTGTAACCACAATTTTGTACTGAGAGATCTCTTCCCTAACGACATCTCCATTGCCATCAGTGACAGGAAGCCAAAAACCGTCCGGAAATGGTTCCATAAAAGGTCCGGAAGCTCTGAGAAAGACATCGAACATTACCTTAAATTCGTGACATCAGAGGATAAAGATGTGGAGGACACAGCCGCACCTAAAGATATCGAAAGTCAAAAGTCCTTACCTTGAGAAATATATTTTTGTTTAAGTGATCATACAATGGAGGAACATTGTTTTCCTATGATGTTGGATGTTTTGTCTAGAGTGTGAATGAGATATTTAAGAGAATAACAATGTTGTTGAGTTGTAAATTTTGCATAATGATATGCTATGATATTTTAAGCTGTTTGTTTCGATTCTATTCTTTAGTTGAGAATATTTTTACAAATTTGTTCATGGTACTTAAGAAAATTGGTTGGCTTTCTTGTATAATTTAAGAAAATTGTTCTCCATTCATTTTTGTGACAATGGTCATAACGAATAAGGCATTTGATAGGTTTCTTAGTACAGTATATGCTTTGGTGCTTGAGGCATATTTGAATATTTGATAGGACAGATTTACAGATAATGAAATGAATTATGTGATCTGAGACGAGTTTCAAGATCTGGAATCGATTCCCCTGGTTATAGATATCTTATCTATGGTTGCTTAACAGAATGCAGTGCAGAAGATAGTGTTTGGAGATGATAATCATATAGACGTTGTTGTTTGAGTTATTCAGAGCGCTACAAGCTGATAAAGAAGTGTTAAGAAGCAATTTCAAACACCCCCTACCATATATGTGATACCCACAAAATAATTGGAAAAATTCATTGAATTTGTGAAATGAATGTGCATTTATCTGTTTCAAAGTTTAATTTGTAGAAAGACTGAGATTTTTTTCATTGTTATGTATTCTGAGCCTGTGTTCCTCTGAATTTGTTGCAGGTGATGGAATGGGTTATAAGGGAAAGGCCCTACATGCCAAAGGAACTCGATTACTCGTATCTATTGGAATTCACCGCTAAGCTTCATGGGATATCACAAGGTGAGAAGCTCTTTTCTCATATCCCATTGGAGTTCCAAGATGCATTACTCTACAACAATCTTGTGATCGCCTGTTTAGATAAAGGTATGATAAGATTATCATTAGCTTACATGAAAAAAATGAGGGAACTCAATCACCCCATCTCATACATGGTTTTCAACCGCTTAATAATCCTCCATTCTTCACCTAACAGAAGAAAATCCATCCCTAAAATCCTCACACAAATGAAAGCCGATAAAGTGGCCCGACATGTATCTACTTACAACATTCTTCTGAAAATGGAAGCTAACCAACACAACATTGAAGGGTTACTAAAAGTTTTTAGTGACATGAATCGTGCAAATGTTGAACCAAATGAGATAACTTATTGTATAATTGCTACCGCACATGCTGTAGCTAGATTATACACTGCGTGTGAGACGTATGTGGAAGCTATCGAAAAGTCAATGACCGGAAATAACTGGTCAACACTTGATATACTCATCATATTATATGGGTATTTAAAGAAACCGAAAGATCTTGAAAGGGTTTGGAGAATCATACAAGAACAACCACATGTGAAATTTAAAAGCTACGTGCTTGCAATAGAATCTGTTGGAGCTTAAGTTCCCAACAGTTAACAACAAATAAAGAGGAAAACTAACGGGGAAGAAAACGAATAAAGTTAACAACAAATAAAGTTAAATACAACAGTGAAATGACGAAAATGCCCTCGATGACATGGCACTTAACGGAAAAACTAACGGAAAAGGGCTCTCAGTGGCGGTTTTGCGAAAATGTGGAACGTGGGTGGCTTTTTTGCGCTACTTTTTGTCTCGATCCCGTTTTTGCAATTTTGTGAAACGCGAATGACCATTTTTTCAATTTACCCCTTATTTAAAGATTTATTTATCATCACCCAAATCATAAAATAATATAATATATACATTATCTAAAGACTAGAACGGTACCGGCAATGCGGCGGCGGGTACCTGTAACTATATTTTGCGTTATTCGGTTATTCGTTATTCGGTTACACATTTAGTTATTTTTATGCTTTATAAATAGAGATGGTTAAGCCAAATAATTTTATTTTGAACAACCAACTTGTTTTCTAACAAATTAATTTTGAAATCTTTCCATAATAAGCAAGAAAAAAAATCTGAATTTTAAGCTTTTCTAATTATAAAATAGTCCAAAATGCATTATATAGTAGTATAGATATTATAGTCAAATATACCAAGATTCCACTACAAATGTTTATAATATTATTTCTGAGATTTTCTCATTAGCCCAGCGGCCCATTCTGTTCCCACTTGCTTGCATCTGCTGGCCCATAAGGTTTTCGTCATAATATATTCAAGCTAAAAGATCAATATAAAACTCATATTTGCCATAAAACTAATGAACTATTCCCAGCCACTCATTAAAAAAAAAAAAAAAAAAAAAAAAAGTTTCACCATTTTTTTTTTAAATTAAATATCTTGCAAACCGTAAATTGTTACGTGAAAAAAATACCATCGCGACGAGAATTAAATTATCTTTCTATAGATATGCATTGTTATATATTTTTGACGAATTATTTTTCGACGATTTTTCCCCCCAAAATTTCCGCCTAGAAAAATCATATGTGATTCGTTAAAATCAAATCATATGTGATTTTTACGAATCATATGTATAAAATCATATGTGATTTTTACGAATCATATATGATTTTTCTGGGTGGAATTTTTTTTAAAAAAAAAAATAAAAAAAAAAGGTTCGTCGAAAGTATATAACAATGCATATCTATAGAAATATAATTTAATTCTTGTCGCGATAGTATTTTTATTTTAACTTTTTTTTTGTAGCTTGAAGATTTACCGTTTGCAAGATATGTTGTTTAAAAAAAAGGGGGGGGGGGGGAAGATAAAAAAAAATGGGTGATTATGATTGGTTTATTGGTTATATGACAAATATGAGTTCTATATTGATCTCATCATCTTAACT
Source organism: Artemisia argyi (assembly GCA_030686995.1). Taxonomy (NCBI): domain Eukaryota; kingdom Viridiplantae; phylum Streptophyta; class Magnoliopsida; order Asterales; family Asteraceae; genus Artemisia; species Artemisia argyi. The sequence goes on from CM060686.1 coordinate 138,141,406, forward strand.
ACATTATAATGCATTTAGGCCATTCCTAAAAAGGAAGTCTTAAAAAAATAAGACCAAAAACATTTCTTTAATTGGAAGGATTTCAAACTAACACATATATATGAATAGGAGTTAAGTAACATTATGAATTTTAATCTCTTTAATTGCATGAGCCACTAATATTTATGAACCTCATTAACTTGCAATAGTCCATTTAATCAATGTGATATAACAGCCCAATTAACTACCTTTTAATGCATATTTTATATATATAAAGCCTACAAACTAACCCACAAACTAACACAGTTTCATCTCAGCTTCTAAACACACATTACACTATTAAATATTACTACCTCCGTCCCATAAAAACTGTCCAGTTTGACTTTTCAGAGTCAAACTGGTTCAACTTTGACCTTATCTATTTTTGTGAGTATTACATAATACTTTATGAAAAATATATGAATGGATTGAGTTTTAAGTGTGTTTTTCATTGGTATAATTTTTCATCAAGTATTATATAACACATAAAAAATATTTAAGGTGAAAGTTGAACCAGTTTGACTCTGAAAAGTCAAACTGGACAGTTTTTATGGGACGGATGGAGTAATAATTTAAATGTTCTAATTTTAAAAAAACATATATCTACTACGTTTTAAAGTATTTGAGACAATACTAAATAAGGAAGGTTTAAAATAAAAAATATTTGTCCACCACAAACAGTCACCCGGTACTCGTCGCCGCATTGCGCGGGTACCCTTCTAGTATATATTCAATGCGTGGATACTCAGACACAAAAGATATGTCATGCTAAACACACACAAATTATGTCATATAGTGACAAAAAAAAATAAAGGAACATAAAAAAAATGTAACATCTATTTAACCAAAAAAAATGGAACATCAAAAAACCATTTTGCCAACAAAAAAATATGGGATAATTCCAAATATAAAAAAACAAGCAAAAATATAAGTCAAATTCATTAATTTTTAAATCTCCAAGATGAATATCATACCGTAACAATGTAAAATAGCTTTTAACAAACATTCTTAAAAATAAAAGCATACATAATTCCGTAACGACCCAAAAACATTGATGATAGCAGGAAAAATACCCGGCCGCAACGCGCCGGGCACCCAAACTACTTGTTAAATAATATAGATACATCATGTTATTGACTATGCATACTGATTTAGTATGCAAGTATTTGAAGTTGACGTATGGAGTACATGGTTGAAAAAGAATTATTTATTGAAGAAGAATGTTATTAAAAAAATGTTTTTTTGTCCTTAAAATAGTTATAATGCCTGCGCACGCGCGGTTTTTTTTTTTTTTTTTTTTTTTTTTTTTTTTTTTTTAATTTTTTTTTGAAATAATTATTTAAAAATTTTAAACCTTAATTGCATATTATCTATATTTTTTGTATTTATTTTCTATTTGTGTTGTGGATAAATATAAAATAAATATTATTTTTTTTAAATATCTTATCTATATTTTTTTTATTTATCTTTTACTTGTGTTATGGATAAATATAAAATATTACCTAATAAGAAAATAATCTTTTTTTTAAAAATAAAATTATTATTAAATCAGGTATGAATTGATTTTTTTAAAATGCAAAATTCCCAATAGGGGTTTTGTTTTATTATATAAAAGATGATATTGCATATATATCAACCTAAACAAACAATTAGATATATATCCGCACTAAACTTAAATATAACAAATATGTCCAAATTCCCTTTTTATGCGCAATTAAAATTCAAAAATACATTATAAAAGTTATTTACTTATAAAATGACACTTATACCCTTTACAATTAATACTAGCCTAAGGCCTAAGGCCCACCCATTAGTAAGCTAGCTAAAAGTGTATTAAACATAAAAATGTAGTACAAAGATGATGTAAAAATAAAATCCGTAAAATGTATAATGCTGAAAGATAAATAATGTAATATAAATGTCAATTGTAAAAATACGGAATCAACATAAATAATCTTGAGTGTATTGTTTAAAAGATAAAAAGCTAAAATAAAATAAAGAAAAAATTAAAGTCCATGAAGGACTTCTTTATGCACGATGTTAGTTGTGTGACTGCAGTGGTTGCCATCTTTGTCACAATCTAATATTTTAACGCCCTTCTTGCTCTTTACCCTTGATATGGCTACATATAGTTGTCCGTGTGAAAAACCAGTCATTCTAAGTAAAGACCCACCTAAGTTAATGTTTGCCTTTGACTTTTATTAATTGTCATAGCAAAACAAATAGATATAAAAAAATTTCTCCTGTTTAGCTGAAAAGGCATCTTCTTATCGGATGAGCTAATATTCATGCGAGGAATAGCGAAAATTGTTCCTAATTTACCACGGAATATTTGAAATTATCAAATACTCTTGTATAGATATTAAAGTTGGAAGATATAGTTAAAATATATCTGTGTGACTAAGTATAAGGTAAACCAAAAGAAAAAAACTTGTTTTCTTCTTTAATGACGAGGATATATTACAAAGATAAAAGAATAAAGTTTGATAAAAAGAAATATATATAAAAATAAGTTGAAAGTGGCGTGTTTGATGATTTGACAGTAGATTTGAACACTTTTAAATGAGTAATCAGTTGATATTATGTAACTGGTCACCAAAATGATCTAAAATTTTCTTTTATAAAATTATAGAAAAGTTCAGTGACTTAAGTGAAAAAAACACAAAATACAATGACTTAGTAAACTTTGATAGTATAGTGATTTTATTAACAAATTTTGAATGTGCAGTGACTCAAAAAACTATAAAAATAGTACAATGACTTAACTGAACAAAAACATGAAGTACAATTACTTTTGCGTGTATTAACCCTTTTCGGAAAGCTGAAGGCTACTTTAGAGTTGTGTGACTGGTTTTGATAATTTTGTCGACTAATCAACGAGGTTTGAGCTCACAGCCTCACTAATGACAATAAAGTTTTACCTTTTTGGGAAAGTACGTTGACATGACCATTTTAGAGATGTATGCACTTAACAAGAATTGAACATACCTGTCACATTTTAATAATGACAGTCACGGACATTTTTACCACTCATTTGAGTAGTTTATTTATTTAACTATTTTATATTTTGTTTAAATAGGTTTTGTCATTATATGCGTGAGCAATATGTTTAAATAGCTTTTCTTATGTGGGAATCAAAGTTGTAAATGCATCAATAATACATTGGGTTAAATTCATAAATGCTTAACATACTTACAATTTTGACTCATTCTACATAATATATATTTTTTATTGTCAAAATGCTTAATTAAGTTCGTATTAGTTGTCATAATGCTTAACAAATGGTTCTTTATTATGAAAAATGACTTAAATACCCTTACATTTTAAAAAATGCTCCTTTCTGCTGCCATGAAGTTGTATGCTCCTTTCTGCTCCATGACTTTTGCGTATTTACAAATGCTCCTTTCTACTGCCAACTTGAGACCAAACCACAACAACCATAATCAAACCCAAACCAAAACTAATCCAATCCTATCCAAATCCCATCACCACAAGACCATGACCACTCGACTTGATGCAAAACCCATAACCATGACTCACGGCTACAAACCAAACGACCTAAACACCATGGCCGTGAGTTTAAAACTCACGGCGTGCCCATTAACGCGACCAAAATCACACAACAACAACACGAATAATAAAAATGATACCAAATCCGATTCAAAATTTATTTTCTTGGACACGGGAATCAATAGATCGATAAAGATGGGTGATGGTGGTGGTGATATACACGGCAGTGGTGATGTATTCGTGGTGCTAGAGGGAGTTACAAGGCGCGTGTTTTATGTAGAAATGACAGGGAGGTTGAGAGGAGGAAGGTGGTGGTGGCGGTGAGAGGTGGTGGTCGACGGTGTGAGTTCCGGTGGCCGGAAATGCTAAGGGGGGGGGGGGGGGGAGGGGGGCTACTTTGGAGGGGAGAGGGTAACCAAAAGTGTTATTATCAAGGGTATTATGTAGAAATGACGAAAGTACCCTTAACAAATCCTATTAGTTATGCATAATGAAAAAAAAAAAAAAAAAAAAAAACACAAACTTAATTAAGCATTTTGACAATAAAAAAAGTACATTATGTAGAATGAGTCAAAATTGTAAGTAAGTTAAACATTTATGAATTTAACCCTAATACATTATGAAAATGGCAAGAATTGGCGTTATAAAATACAGGTATGGTACGTATATGTTCAACTTAGAAGACATCATTCCAAACTTTGTCATGGTAAACATGTGTGTTCTACGTTGTCATCTTCTGAATAGCGTCTATACATTAGCATAAAGATACTAACTTTATATTTTAATGAAATAGTCATCTCTATCATTTTCTTCTTTAGTTTCTGTATTTTTGGTATGCATGGCACTTACTTAATATTATCGTCACAATCCATGATCTCATATTATTGTTCTTTTTTTCGGAATAGGAGCAATTTAAGGGGGAGCAATCTCATATCTCTATGTACTTTGACAATGTATGTTAACATTTATACAAATTCTAACCCACAATCGTATGTACAATTAAAAGGGGCTAATTAGAAAAATTGGCATTATGAATACAAATTCTAAAAGGACAAAACCACCGTTTGTGATAAAATTTGCAATGACATGTCCAAGAAATCAAACATTTGAAAACAAGGCAGAACTTGGGCTTGCTAGGGGGTGTTTGTTTCAGCTTATATGGCCAGACCGACTTATGGCCTATTTCCTTTTGGGCTTATATTTAATAAGCTCACTTTTTGTGTCTTATTTTGGAACTTTTCACCTTATATAAGTTTATTATGTAATATGTAATATATAGATGCCAATGTTTTACTTTGGTGTTCCATTTGTTTGGTTTCTTTTGCGTTTCTACATGTTCTATCCTTCTAGTTTGTAGTTAGCTTCGGGTGTATTTTCGTTTTTTCGTTCATGGGTCCATTATACTTAATCACCTTGTTAATATAGTGGATGCCGTTTGTTTGTAACGGTTGGTTGGAATGAATTGCCTTTCAAAAAAGAAAAGAAAAAAAAAATCTAGAATTTCGCTCCATGTTTAGAAAATAAAAAAGGGAATATATTAGCTACAATTTTTGTGTAGCCAATTGGCTACCATTTTCTGCTACAAATTGTGTGGTCCCTAAGTCATTTTGTTGGTCTGTGAGGGGATTTCTTGTGTATTTTTTGTGGAGAATTGTAGCCAATTGACTACAAAAATTGTAGCTAAGCTATCCCTTCGATTAAGCCCACGTTGAAACTGATTGCAATGACATTCAAGTTGTATTAATTGATTCTGTATCAGTCTTCTTAGTTGACAATGTTGTTTGAGATGACTAGCAAAATAAAGCGACTTTGTTTATGGAAAGAAGAAGAATAACAAATGATTTAGAGTTGACTTAATATATAGCAGCAGTGTTCTAATATTATGTAGATGATGGATCAGTGGTTCATCTCACTGGGTTTGTTTCTTTAATTTACTTCAAGGGCAGAATATGTATTACATAATAGGAAAACATGAAGCGATTAGCTTGAGGGGGAGAAAAATGTGACACTATGCAAAGGAACTACTTTTAAGTATTAAATGACATCAAAAGATAAAAATGAAGATCTTTCTAGCATTATCATCTGATTGTTATCGAGCATACAATAGTGTTATTGTGCGTTCATCAACTGATGGAGCACGCTCAAGTTCATGACAGCACTCTTCAGTGAAAAAAGCAGGCTGTTTAGGTTCAGGCAATGCACTTTCACTAACCAACATCAGAACCACTGACAACATAGTTGGTCTATCTTCAGCATGATGTTGCACACATAATAGGGCCACATGTATTGATCTTAGCACTTCAGATACAACGAAAGACCCACGTAAAGATTCACTCATAAGCTCAATACTCTTGTTTTCTTTGTAGAGTCTCCATGCCTTGATTTAATTCAAACACATATTTTAGTATCTACTTGAAGAATGTAATTCCATAATAAATCAATAGCTTCTGGTCAAGATATTTGGAATTAGTCTTGTAACTTAACTTACATGTCCTAGAAGGTTGTCTCTGTGGTCTTCATGACTGAACTCTCTGTTTTTCTTCCCACTGACTATCTCCAACACAATAACACCAAAGCTGAATACATCCGACTTTATAGAGAAACGCCCACGTACTGCATATTCCGGAGAAATGTAACCACTGCAGCAAATTAAAGTGAAACCAAAAGAAAGAAAAAAAAAAATGAACCTATTAGTCTTAGAATATATATGTGTTAAAGTTAATTATACAGATCCCGTATTATGGATTCTTACTATGTTCCAACAACTTTCTTTGTCTTAGCGTCTGCATCATGTCCTACAAACTTTCTAGCAAGGCCGAAGTCTGATATTTTCGGATTCATGTCACTGTCCAACAGGATATTACTTGCCTTCAGATCTCTGTGGATAATCTGAAGGCGGGAATCTTGATGTAGATAGAGAATACCTCGAGCCATCCCATGAATAATGTGAAAACGCTTAGGCCAGTCAAGCATTAAACTTTTGGTTTCATCTGTCAATATGTAACTAGTTATTTTAATGAAGTAAGACAGTAAGAGACTGTGAAATTGTACAGAGTCAAACCAAATATAAATGAGTCCAAGCTTTTGTTAGCCATGTACTCATAAATCAAAATCATTTCAGTTCCATGAATGCAGTATCCAAGAAGCTTCACAAGGTTACGATGTTGAAGCATGGTGATAGAAATGAGCTCATTCTTGAATTCATCAAGACCTTGTTGAGATGTCTCTGCGAGCCGCTTCACGGCTACTTCCTTTCCGTCTTCCAACACACCCTAAAATATTAATTTGAAGAATTTATAATGACTTTTAATTCTGTACATTCTGCATTATTTTTTTGCGTTCTATTAAAGAAGCATCATTATTTACCTTATAAACAGGGCCGAAACCACCTTCTCCAATCTTATTGTAGTCACTGAAGTTATAAGTGGCCTTTTCTACTTCATACATGCTAAAAGAATGTATATCATCAAGATGTTCAATATGCACATTTCTATTCTTTTTATGAAGTGCGTATTCAATGTCTCCTGCCAAATGAAATTATTAGTTGCTAAATTAATATATAAAAAAAGGTACTTTAATGTTGCTTCAATTTTAGAGGCAAAATGGCTCATTTTTTGTTACCTTGCTTTTTCATGTGTAGCTTTTTCGTTCTCTTCTTGAACAAACGCATTACAGCAGTCAGAATCAATGTCGCTAACAAAATTGGTAGAACCACAGTGAGTACTTTTTTCCTTTTGCTGACCATATTACCTTGCATTAACAATTGATAATAATCAGTAAGTTTTAGTACCGAGGCTGGAAATAGTAAGATTCACAGTTCTTGCTAGTTATCGTATAAATGTATACCTGCTAATTCAGAGGCAGCCATTCTTATATAAATTTCATGCTTTTCCTCCTCAAACTCTGTGATATCAATTAGCTCATCAAACCATAGCAAACATCCGCTTCCCCCATTTTTTATATCTAAATTTGCATAAGCCGTACAAGAACAATTCCTTCTACATGTCATCTCACATTCTCTGAGTTCCATGCTATAGTTATACCATGATGTCCGTGTGTCTGGAAGTTTCATCCCAGACATCTTCTGAAACCCATAGTCACCGTCACAATTTAAAGGCGTTTTTCTTTGACATCCACTCGACCAATCAGACGCATCCCATTCTTCTTTGTTTCTAGGTTCAAAACCTTTTATACAAGTGCAAGGTGGCTTGTTCATGCTACAGATTCCATTGGGACCACAGAGAGCAAACCGTCCACAAGTATATACTCCGACATCTGCCCAAATAACCCACTCTTGATTCCTCTCAATCCACTGCAACTTCAGTATCCTTCCGTCCCAAGTCAAAACTATCCTTTGGACAATAGAACTTAAATGTTCAAATTTATAATATATTTCTTTCTGATTAATAACGAATTCAGTTGAGAAAACTGAATTTGGTACGTCAACAGGAGATCCTGTGAACGCGAGACCATTCCATGGTCCAAGCCTCGATACTATATTGTGAGCTTCCCTCTTGAATATCTGTGGATAACCATTCGTGTCCATTCTATTACTATACACACCAGTAGAAGGATCATCAGGACTCTTCCAAGATTTCCCATACCACTCGAAACCTGTCACTAAATCCTTTCCAAACTTCATTCCGGCTAGCAATGTGTCACCATGATGATCAAAACTTTGCCAAATCAATGTTTTGTTTGTGCTACTTTTAACCTTCACGACAAAATTTCCGGTATCCAGAAGCTGCACCACCACTTGATCATTACTACATAAACTAACATTTGAATTCGATGACCATATCACATTAACGCCACCACTTAGAATCACCAGGTTTCCATCTTTTTTAACTTTGAGCGTGCCTGATTTATCAGTAATTGGTGTGTCCCTGTTAGCAACCCATACAACAGTACCCGTTGATATCTTCTTGAACCATATTCCCAAGTACCGGTTCTTGGAGTTTCCTGGGCTAAAAAAACCCATTTCATACATCTGCCCTTCAGAAGTAATGGTGTCACCATCCTTGATTTCTTGATTTGCAGATAAGGTATCTACTGCAGTACAACCTGTTTGGGTGAAAATGAAAGTAATCAAGAAGAAGAATAGAAGCATGTAAAAGTTTTCCATTGCGAATGGTGTTTTGGCATTTACATGTACGTGGTTCCCTGGTTTTTTTATTTAAGTTATGCCAAGTCTCTATCACAAACTTCTTGTAGAAGAATAATCAGCATGTTTTCTTTTTGCTTTATTGTGAGGTTCTGTATCTAATGCAGTACACAAATTCAATTTTAATTGTCTCTTTGAAGTTACCTCATTGTTCAGGTACGTCTTAATCATTCAAAGTCAAGTTGAACATATGACATATCTAAGTCAATCTCTAGAGCCATCAATTTTGACAAACCAATAATATATTGGTTCTCAAATTCCATTAAGCTTCCAGATGCTATAATGGTACTACGTATATTTGTAAAAGACTTTTTGATATGTTTTCACACTGGATATGATGTTTCCTTTGTCACCTCTAGCATAAGTATGTATGCAAATACTACTAGAGCATCTTGCATGTGTTGTGCTGATGCATATGAAAAAAGTACAAATTCACTTTGGGTTTGTGATAGCGCGTGAGAGTTTTAGCTCAAATGACTAAAACTTATACGGTCATAGCCGACCTACAATGCTAATGGCCTAATACAACTTTCAGGCAATAACTTGGCTAGGAGCTTATCCTACAAACCGTTAGTGTACTAATGTCACGTGCAACTACCTCATTCGTGTAGAGGTAGTGTCATGGGTATTTCATTAGTACGTGCAAAATCATGCCAAACATTACCATATCTTCAAGAGCCAAGGATGTCACGACACGTGTCATTCTTGTCTCCATCATAGGATGACCTCCATGTGGGTCATCTAGAAGTCTAGAACCGTTGGATCATATTCACGGATCACACATAAACTAAATGCATCTCTATAAATACACATGCATTTCTTGCGAAGGACCAAGTTATCTTCTCCACATTTTTACACACACTCGATCCTAGTTGTATGTAAGCGTTACCCCGGCTTTAGATAAACACTCTTATCTCGGGGTTCTTACCACTCAAAGGAAACGGAACGTACGAATTTTGCATAAAGTACAATGCATTTAATGCATCAAAAGGATATATATGAAATTTTTGAATTTTGCAAGGATATAAATGAAATTGCCCCTTTATAAAGCATCATTCTTCTTCCGAAGTCTTTTTTTAAATTATCTTTCACCATCTACTTTACAAATATATATTAACAAATTCAAAAACATTCAATTTTTCTTCCTATGTATTTACCAATGGGCTTGTGGTCCACTGGGCATGTCTTATTCAGTTAAGCGTGCCTAGTGGAGAGTAGTACCGGTTTGGGTGACCAAACCGGGAAGTCCTTACTTGTGGACCACAATGCCCTGTCGGTACGCTTTCAAAGTCCTTCAATGAAGGTTTCAACCCACAAGGGTTCGAATCTGGAGAAGGCAGGGTTTACTTCAATTTAAGTGTCGTGCCTTTGGGCGGCTTAAGTTGAAGGTTTTCCCCCCATCGGGTTTCGAATTGGACATGGATTTCCTTTGAAAGAAAGTAACCGTTAAAAAAAAATGTATTTACTATTTACCAATATATTTCACCAACCAAAACATATGCCACACTCTACCTCTTCAATCAAAATTAAGAATCGTAATTGCGAAAAATCATTAAAAGCTACAAATAAACGAAAAATATTTAATGCTCATTTTATGCTATAAGATTAGGTGTACTAATGTCATGTTTGAAACCTCAAACACCACACGTGAACATTGATACGACTTGGACAAAAGTTTTGGTGAATTGTGGTGGTGACACTGATTGAAAGGCTTTTTTTAGAATGTGTTATTTGGTATGTTTATTTTTGAGTGGTGTATAGGTAAATGGTAAGGAAGCGTGTGACTATCAAACTAGATGTAACAAGACTACATAAACCACGCGTGGTCTCTCATATTTTCCGAATTATATTCATGTGTGGTCACACTATTAAGGTTGTGTTGTTCTCACGCGTGGGCGAGGAAAAAAAAAAGCAAATCGGTGGTCTACAATCATTAATGCAAAATCGCATAAAAAAAACACTTTAAATTAAATTCAAATATGTTTAAAGCTTGATGATCAATTATATTTTGAAAGGTATCTAACTAATTTAACTAACTATAAGCCCCTATAACTCCGTTTTAATTGACTTGTCCTTATGGAGACTTATGGCTTATAAAATGTTCCATAAGCCTGTGTGACAAAGATAGCTTATTTTATAAACTAGCTTATTTAAGCAGCTTAAGTACAAATAAGCCCCTAAAAGCCTCGTCCAAAACACAGCCTTAAGCCTGTTTCAAAAGGACTTGTCAAGTTCAATTAAGCTCATTTAGCATTCCTGACTCGATGACTCTCTTAATTTGTAGCCCGAGGTGCTCACATCATCAGTTAAGAAATGCCAAAATTCAAACCCGGAGAGTGGCACATTCAAGTAAAGAAGCTAAAGAAGCTGTCAACATGCAGTGAATCAGTTACCTAATACTCCCAGTTAATGAATAGACTAGACCTTAATAACAATTCGTACTAACTATTTATAAAAGATTTGTTAAACAGGAGAAAACTACCCTTGAAAACATTTGCAACAATTACCAAATCCGTGAAAGTTGGTTTCATTAATATCGTGACTTGTAATTTTACAATATAGTGGACAAAGTAAAGTAAATAAGTGCTGCTGGTGATGTTATAATTGGTCTCTATCAACGGGGTAGTATCTATCTTGTAATTTGCCCCATATTGGTGAGTGTTTAAAATGAAAACAGGTTTATAAATGCAAGTTTACTCAATGTTGTCTACTAAACACTTGTTTTGGAAGCAGAGGGGGGTGGGAACCAGATGAATCCTAAATGACATTTAATACCAATTCCTACTTCCACATTTTGCAGGTACAGTCTTCGTTTTTCCTCCAACACTCGAATCCACCTAGTGTTGTCTAAGCAGAAAAACAGGGAGCGTCCATCAATTCTTTCGGTACAAGCTTACGAATCAACTTAAACATAGTTGTATCCACTGATCCAGCTGTTATTGAATCAATTAGCAAAGACATTGTTGAAACATCAAGAAAGTAACCTCTACCATCCATATCATGTAAAAGCATCTCTACATCTTCAAAGTGTTTATTCCTTAGATATCCTTGGAGAAGAACATTGTAAGTAACCTTATCTGGCGGACAACCACTCTCTTCCATTTTTAGAAACAACTGTTTCGCATCAATCACAAGACCTTCCCTACAAAACCCAGAAATCATCACTGTAAATGTGTGAGCGTTAGGTTTTATACATTTGACACTTAGGTCATTGAAAAGAGCCTTCGCAATATCAAGCTTCCCACATTTGCTAGCACCATCAATCAGGATATTGTACACAACAATATCTGTATTTAGCTTGCTATCACCCATTAAATGAAACAAAGATAATGCTTCTTCTATCTGATTGTTGTTACAAAGACCCTCTAGAACAATTCCATAAGTCAATTGATCCGGCATTTGACCTTTTCCATGCATCTCATCAAAGAGTTTCCGTGCATCTCCACAACGTCCGACCCGAAACAATCCTTGTATCATGGTGGTGTAAGTGACTACATTGTGTTTCAAACCTTTTCTGGTTATTTCATTAAAGAGATCCATCGCCTCATCTATTCTCAAACTCTTGCAATACCCATTCAGTAAACTACTATATGAAACAACATCAGGGACAAGACCCCTAAACACCATTGAATCAAAAATTGTCTTTGCTTTGCTCATTTCACCACGCAAACAGTAACCATCTATAAGTGTATTGTATGTCACTATGTTTGGAACAATACCTTTTTGAATCATGATGCCAATAACCTTCACAGCTTCTTCTACTTTACCGTCTTTGCAAAATACATCAACTAACATACTAAAGGTTTTCACATCCGGGGAGATTCCAACATCCAACATTTCTTGAAGCATCTTAGAGGCTTCATCCCAACGACCTAAGTTACAAAGGCCATGAATCAAACAGTTGTAAGTGATGACATCGGGTGAGATGCCTTTTTGGAAAACCATTTCATTGAAAAGCTTGAACGCATCATCAATCATTTGGTCCTTGCAAAGACTATCAATTATGTTGCTATATGTCACAACATCAGGTTTACATCCTCTTTCTTGCATAAGCCTAAGCAATTGAATGGCAATAACATTGTTACCAACCTTGCAAAGCCCCTTGATCATAGTGTTATACATAACAACATTTGGTTCACAAAGTTTCTGTTTAATAAGCTTCTTGAAAAACATCTCAGCCTCAAGAATCCTATCTTCATGGACCAGTCCATCTAGAAGCGCACTAAATATGAAAACATTTGGTACAATACATCGCCTGAAACAAAAGCCTAGGACTGCAAAAGCGTCATCGGTGCGATACAACTGACAACAACATTTGATTGCAATACTCATCGAGTATTCATTAAGAGGGACACCAAGGGCGCACATTTTCTTGAAAAGTTGAAGTGAATGAGAAAAATGTTTCATTTTGGTAACAGATTGCAACAGTTGAGTAAACTTGACAACAGAAGGCAAAGGTCGTGTTTGTGACATTTTATCAAACAGGTTCAGAGCATCATCCAAATTGGAAAGTTTTTGATAAATAGATTGAGGATGATGTTTATAATCATCATTATTTGAAGAAGAAGAAGAAGAAAAAGAATTAGAGGGAATTAAGGAAGCTAAAAATGTGTTAAGAGGACCGAATCCTAAACCAAAATGGAAATATGAAAAAGGGGTTTGAAGGAAAGAGTTGGTGAATAAGAAATTACCTCTCATATTAAATTTGAAGAAAGAGTTGAGAGCATAATTTGAGCGAATTATCATCATCTTCTAGGTCGCCATTTACAGCAGAGAGATTCACTCCTGCTGTTTTCACAAGGTTGGTTTGTTTGTTTGTTTGGTGAAAATGATAAAAACTTAAAAAGCATGTTCCCAGAGGTACCTCTCATGTTGGTTTTGTAACATAAAGGAAAAAAAAGCTTGTGTCTGTTCTTCAATGGAAAAAAATAAAATAAAATGTTGGTTTTGATGGGGTGGATGACACAGATAGAGATGTTGCATGTGGGCCCTCTTAGGCTATATTTGTCTTTTAGCTTTACTATGTGCTCTTTTTTAAGTTCCACTTTAATCTTTATAATTGTAATTTATTATTTAAACTGATATTTTTAATTTGCAAAACAATAGTTCAGAATCCAAAAAGTCCAAATCAAACCCCATTTTTGTTATATGAATTTTGTCTCGTTTAAAGTTGAACGAGACTGGCGGCGAATGCCGCGTTGCGGGCTCGCCTATATATTTTGCGACGTTTTGGGCATTTTTTTTTGTCGAGATGATTATCTATAAATAAGGTAGAATACTTTGGCGGCTGTAATAAAACTTGGAAATTCATAACTTCTATAAAGTGACTATACAACTCACCTGTTTTCAGTTTTTACATATCACCTCTTTGCTAAATCCCGTTGGAAACAAACCATCTTCAAGCTTGCGTGCTCGCCTCTGGTATTACTCGATAATCCTTACACTGCCACTGCAACGAATACGTACTCAAACACCGACACTAAGCACATGAAAGGAAGAAAAGTTACTCATAGTCATACCAAGTAATTTGTCCCCTTGCCCTTGGCCTCGACAATCGGGAGAAATAGCAATAGCAGCAACCTCCCCACACTCGTCTTCGTAAAAAGGAAAGAGAGTATCACATGCGATAATTTACCTATCTCTCTCGACAACGATGAATGAATCCAAAGCATCAAGTAACTAAGAGCATAACACAATGTAAAATTGAATTCTTGAAGAATGAATGTAAATAATTCCAAATCCTAAACAATCTCCCTTTAGAAATATTGAAAAGTTGGTACTGATGTGGTATCCCTCACTTTCAAGTACAACTTTGACAAAAAAAACTTTGAAACTAACAGTGATGCGTGGAATTGCGCCCTCACAAAAGGTTTTACCTCTCAAGGGATCTTGAGAAGCTTGCAATCCCCACCAGGCAGTGTACCTGTTCATTGTAGTATAGTATAGTGACAACTACCGGGGGATTGATCATTCAACTCGGGAATAGTGTTCGCTAGGATTAAAATTCTACTAAACTAGGTCTAAGGGTGAGGGATGATTCTTTTTGTATTTTTATATTTTTATAAAAGCAAGTAAAAATCTCGGTTTTGAAGGAGTAGGCGGAATTAGTTGCTAGTCAACTAACCCAATTAACTAAAGATGCAATCAAAATAAAATAAAATAAAACTTAAACTAATTTGTGGTGTAAACAATAATGAGAGAAAATTTGTTTACTTAGATTTCATTACTCCCTAGATACCTTTTACCGGTTGATTAGCTTGTTACAATTGCATGGATGACGGGTTATATTCCTTAATACTAGTCGTAGGGCCGTCTACGATATTCCCTAACTCTATAGGCTTATACTTCATTCTAGGTCGAGCCGACTACTAGCTCCTAACGTAGTATCACTAGCAGTTGCCTACGCATTAAACACAACCAATAAATCGTAGTACACCTCCGATCATGTTTCTTAAGACGTTCAAGCAAGTTACCAATTGGAAGTCTGTCTTTTTTTAAGCCTAACATCGAATTCAATCATCCATAACAATTATAAACAAACCATCAACCAATAATCAACATCTAAGTTTCATTACATCTAAGCAAACACAAGAAAAACCTAGCCTAGCATGTTAAAAAGAAGACAAGCATAAGATAAAATCAAGCAACACATAGACATATTGAATGATTATTGGAAAACTTATCTTCAATTAAACATGGATGGAACAAGGGTTGAAACCCTTGTTGTTACAGAAAATTCGTATAGGGTTTGCACACAAAAGTTCTCCAAAAGTTCCACACAAAGTTTCACACTTAATGAATGAAAATTAGAAAACTATATATAGATTTTACACCTTGACGGCGTCACGTTATAGCTTGTGACGCCGTCAACTCGCCGCCAAATTAAAGGTCGCATTGCCTAGATCCAATCTTGACGCCGTCATGTTGAGAATAAGCTCTGGGCCGTCACGTATAAGTTGATCCTGACGGCCTTGGTGACGCCGTCAGGCATTTTTGCCTTGAAATTGTTCTGGGTCGTCATGTGTATTATCCATATCCACCTCTTTTTGCCAAGCTTGACGCTGTCACTTGTATGGCCTTGACGCCGTCAGGTACTGTTCCCAGCAAGGATTTTGAGACTTTGTCGTTTTCTTCACTTAATCGCTCCAAAAACGTCCAAAATGCTTCCTTTTCTAGATTTCTTCTCAAAAGTACCTAAAATGACAAAAGGAACGATTTAGGGCAATAATTGATCAAATAATCACGAATTCGGGCTTAAATGACCCCCTAAAAGCAGTACACTTTTCGCCTTATCAAACAGCGTTACTCAAACTGGACTGCAGTAACATATCTTTGAGGGTGCCACCATCAATCGCACCTGTAATAATCGATGTACATCAAAAAATAATACAAAAGATCCGCTAAATCCGAGATTCAACAATTTTTCTGTTAATATTTATTACAATTTTTACTTACATGTGGATTTTGCGTTATCAACCAATCCTTGGATCTAACATTCTATTTGAAAACCTTCACCCATAGAATAATGTATGCCTGCAACGTGTGTACCAGGCCATTTAACAACCCTTCACTCCTAATTCAAGGGTGTTTTAGTCATGAAACCTAGAGCTAATTTCAGCCATTTAACAACCCTTTAAGGTCCTTTTTTTCTGCACAAATAATTCAGTACCTAAACGACATTTTGAGCTAACTTTGCTACACAAATATTTAGTAGTCAAAACCTTTTTAAATTCGTTTTTTTTTTTTTTTTTTTTTTTTTTTTTTTTTTTTTTTTTTTTTTTTGTCAAAAATTTAAGGAAACAAATAGCCCTAAAGTTTGTACAAAATTGCATAAGAAATCCGCACAGAATGACAGCAACATTATGTACCAAACTACCTCTAAAGTTTGTACAAAATTGCATAAACAAACCTGGGAAAAATGATAGAGAATAAGTACCTTCAAATGTTTCTTCTGGGCCCCGTTTCTGCCCAATTCTTACAGTCCCGACACATTATTCATTCTCTCATGTAAGGCTCACATGACGAATTCCAAGCAGCTGGCAATGGTTTATGCCACCACCTGCAGAATTGAAGAAAAATGAGAAGCATGTGCAGCTGAAACCTTCTTTTTTTCCCCCTTTTTTATAACGAATAATGTCATTTTTATGTCATTATGCATCTATTTTGGTTTACTTCCATGTGACCAAAAGTAAAACATAATTCTACCCTATCTTTCTATAAGAACACACACATCAATACGGGTAAGGTATACGACTTTTAACCAACTGAGTCCGTGAGATATAGCAATGGGCCTGTGAACCATTTTCGTATGTAAACATGATTTTCCTATTTAATAAATTTTATGTTTTTATTTGTTAAATGGTCATAATTTCAAAAAATTTCAAACACATAATCAACTGATTATTTAAAGATGATGGACGGCTGAAAACTCTTTTTTTTGCATTTATAAATAAGCGAAAATAATAGATGAGGTATAAAAGCGAGGCGAGTACTTACATACAGAAGGTTTGCACAGACTTTCATTTCATCACCAGAACTTACGTATTCTACTTACAGTTGCGATGACAATGTACGAACACATGATACAACTGAAAGTTAGTTAAAACCTTTATGCATATTCTTTCTCTGCTATACATAAGCATATTCTTTCTCTGCTATACATCTATTAAAATATGTAGTTTAATAAAGTGTGTTATGTGACTGTAGGTGTGGTGGGTGATATATTCAAGGCTTTTGAAGATACGGTGTTGCCAGGGTATGACGGGATCATGATTTGGCTTCTTAAAAATCTGTCAACCAATTAGGTACAACATTCAGTGAAACCACCTGTTTGTTATGCTTTTGTGATATTGTGATGACAATTCGAGAGAACTTTGACAAACACCATTGACACATTAGCTAAAAGTCTGGTTCGTTGGGCCTATTCTGGATAACTAAAATTGCATACCTCCGGTGCCCAATTATCAGCCAACAGTATACTACGTGTTTGCAATTTTTTATGTGAAGATGTATGACTATGGCATATAATTTTTCATTATTTTTATTATGTGACAAAGATGGTAGTTTCAAGTCTCGTCATCATTATGTTATATTAAATCCATATATTTTTCTCTAATACCTTAAATGAAGTCTTAGAACAATAGAATTTGGAAAATATTGGGCTCTATATGTTTGGATGACCTGTTTGAGACCAATGATAATGCACCGCCTTTTGAAGCTTCTTACGAAAGTATCTGTGTATATAATTCAACAGCTTTTGAGGTCTATTTGACCTCAATTTTGACTCCCTCGGTCCACACGCGCTGCTTGAAGAAAACCTGAGCACGATTCTTTCCCCCATATGCCATCTTCTTCAGGCTACCTGGTGCACATGAATCAAGGGTAAATAGGCGATTTTAGTTTCCACTTTTATCGTAGTGTTACAAATAAAGAACTAATATTTATAGGTCATTTCACCCCTAAATGATCATTTATTTTTAAGTACATTCAATTTCTTAATACCTTATGAACTGAATATCGCAACTGTGCCGGTACTGATTAGGGTGTGTGTGTAATTTGAATCACGCACCAAACTTTGATTACCTAATCGAAAAATAACAAAGGGGTAGTTTGTTTCGGCTTATATGTCGGGCTTATGGCTTATTTGGTTTTAGCTTTATGTTTCATAAGCTCACTTTTTTGTGGCTTATTTTGAAACTTTTCAGGTTATTAAATAAGCTTATCATGCTATAATAAGCTTATAGAAGCCGAAATGTTTCAAAATAAGCCACAAAAAGTGAGCCTATGAAACATAAGCCGGAAACCAAATAACCCATGAGCCCGCTATATAAGCCAAAACAAACACTCCCAAAGTGACAACTTCATCAACTTTTCCAGCATCACAACATCGGCACCCCACTCACCTTCTTTCGCAGCCTACAATTTCAATTTAAACAAAAGATCAACCACCAAATAACCAAATATCAATACAAAACGGAAAATTGTTAAATTTGCAAATAAACTTTCGAAAGCAAATTATTAGACTCGGGCCAAAAACTTAAACTGTCTAGTAGAATTTTTTTCACTTAGACGTTTCATCAAACATTTGGTGCGCAACCCATTTCTTTGACAAAAACAACATATAACTAATCTCTAAACTTAGCATTACCCTTTTTCAAGAATCATATTTGAATTTCTAATTCATGAAACTAAGAATCGTAAACAAAATAATTTACAACAGCTAGGCAAACAAAAATCATTAAAAAAATGTTCAAACCCATTATTAGAAGAAAAAGGTGAAACCCAAGACCTTTGAATGCAAACAGCATTAACAACAACAATTCAACCTGCAAAAGAAATTAACGAAACTCCTAAATTAACAAAATCCCAAAATTATGATAAAGCCCTAATTTAAAAAGAAATAAAGTTTATAAAGCAAACCCCTTTGTTGTTGTAAGATATGACGCAGACCTCTATTTACTATCATTGTCTTTTGGGTTTCCGAACTTCCCCATCCTTAGAACATCATAAATTCATCATCACCTGCAGAAAATTAAGGTTTGTTGTCTTATGGATAGAGGGTTCTGGATGTCGCTACAACATCTGAATGTTCTGGAGTAATGTTTATCATCTTTGGATCCTTAATTAAGGTAGGTATTGGGTATATGTGAGGATGATTGGGCAAGAATCACCGGGCCAAAGTAAGCCAAAAAAAATGGCAGGAAACCCAGCCAGAATACGGTGTCGTTTAGTACCAGAATTATATAAATGTATAATGAACCATATATACTCTTTCTTAAGTTCTTAATCAATGGTACTATTTAAGAAGATATTTTTTGAAATTTTATATTGAAACAACATTTTACGCTAAAATATTTCGGCCCCCAATTGATATGCTCAAGCTCCGCCATTGCATGTTCCATCTATAAAATTCTTTTTTTCAAAAAATAAAAATATGAAAGTTTAGTTTTAAGGTGGGTTTGGTATAGGGGTGTCAAATGGGTCGACCTGACCCGAACCCGATAAAAATATTAAAGTTTAGTTTATATTGGATAAGCTACATAGCCAAACATGCCCAAGTGGTCACTTACAAGTTACAAGCCACTACTCAGCTTATCAAATAAGCTAATAAGCCAAGAAACAGCCACGAACTAGCAAGCTGGGCCCAAGGACTTTCTAAAAAGTCCAAAGACTCAAGCTAAAGCCTAAGGGGCAGCTCACTAGGAGCTTATTAACCTGGGTGGTGAAGCTGGTGCAGGGGAGGTATGAAAAACCAAATCAGTACACATAAATACTCCAACAAGCTAATCTAATGGGGAAACAGACACAGGCTTTTATGGGGAATCCTAAACAAGCTATGGAAAACAGAAGATAAGCAATTCATAAGTCTAAACAAGCACAAAAAGCATATAAGCAAATCTACAAGTAGCACACCCAAAACAGTCCAAGGGGTGAATTGCAGGCCTTAAAAGAGCTTATCAAATAAGCTCTTAAGCCCAAAAGTAACCCTTAATCCAACAAGCAGGATACACTGGCTTTCCAAAGAGCTAAACATCATAATCTAAGGTCCACAGACAAGCTCAAAATGAGCTTGTGAAAACCAGCTAAGCACAACTGATGACTCATTATATATGTTTCACTGGGTGGATTTGATGAGCAAAAATAAGCACGCAAACATGGATGAAAATGAGAAATAAGCATTGAAATAAGAAGCTGGCCTTATGAGCTTTTCAAAACAATAAAATTCACAAGCTAAGATTCACTAAGCAACAAGCTACAAGCTTATGAAATCTGGCTTATGAAAACCACCCCTGGTGCAGGAGAGCTGATGGTGCAAACTAGCAGTTTCAAAACCAATTTTAAATGGGTGAATGAATTTCAAATGGAAAATTTCTTTCTGAGCTTAACAAACAAGCTGCCAAAGATGGTAAAACAGCAATTGATATCTATTTCCAACTCAATTTAAACCCTACACAAGCTTTTGAAATCTGTCCCATTTTCCTTTCACTTGAAAATTTAACTTTTTGATGTTCTAAAAATTGTTGATCAAACTGAGATACAAATGAACCTAGACACCTAAATGTGTTATCCTAGCTTAAAATGAATCTAAAGCTAACTACATTACAAGCTTTTATACCTATAACTAAGATTTGGAACTATAATACCCTAACAGTTAACAGTTTTAAAATTGTACACTAGCTTTTTACTTTCTAGCTGAATTACTTCAAGTTTTATGACTAAATTGGGCTCCTATAACCTAAATATACTTGTACAAACCTAAACTACCAACAAAACTCACTTATACTCAGTGAGACACTTCAATCCAAACACCCCTTAACAAACTGAAATTGAGGATTTAAACTAGATATAACTAATTTCTAGGCACATCTTGAACACAGAAGCTACAATAATCCCAAAAACACTTAAAAAGCAAATTCTAAACACACTTAAGCAATCTAAATAATCAAAACACAAATAAGTTAAATGGCAATACTTTGAATTAGGGACTGCATGGCCATGAACTAAGTACAAAAAGCAATTTAGAACCTATATAAGCTCAGTTAAACAAGACATAAGCAATTGAGCAGGATAATAAGCTAGGCTTAAACAAACTTGTAAAAAAGATAAAACCTGGAGAACTTAAGAGAAATACTTGAACTGAAACTTTTATTAATCAAAGTAAAGAGTACAAGCTGAGAATTTTAAGAACTAACAATACTTAAAGATTAACCTAAAACTAATTCTACCCTAAAATCCCTATTGAAAACCTAATGAGCCTCAAATGGCTTACAACATAACAAATTTATACTGAAACTTAAAAAAAGGGCTCCACTTGGTTTCTTGTCCTCTTCTAGGCTTCTTATCACCAAATCCCATCCATTGGTTTGCTAGAATTCATCTAAGCCATTAAAGGTATTTTGGCGGGAAAAGTTGTATCAAGTTGTTTTGGCTTTAAGCACTTGGCAGAGGGTGGGATTTGTTGTTTAGTGGTGGAAATGGGTTTAGGGATTGAGTGTGGCAGAGGGGTAGTGGAGGAGGTGTGATGATGGTGTTTGGAGTAGGGTTGCAGCCTAGGGTTCACGGGGTGGAGATGGAGGGTTGTTTTGGTTGACCAATTTTGACTGGGAGGGAGTATTAAAAAAAACGGGAGTGGGGTATTTTTATTATTTGGTGGTGAATGGGCTTTGGGGGGAAAATTGGGCCAGGGAGTGATTTGGGCCAATGGTTTTAGGGATTGGGTTAAAGGGTTGTGGGCTGTGAATGTTTTATTTTTGGTTAATAAGTATCAAAAGTCCATTTGGCTTATGAAATATCAACAAGGACCAAAGTTGCAATTTCCCGAAACTTGGGGACTGAAAATGCATATTTCCCAAAGATATTCCAAGGACCATTCTTTCCATCTTATAATTCCATGAAGTCCTTTGATGTTAAATTTCTAAAATCTCTGGGGACCATTCCTGCCAAGTTTACAAAATTAAGGGACCAAATTTGCAATTTTTCCAAATTTTACCACCAAGGACCAATTATGATAACTTTTGCTTTCCAAAGGACCTTTGTTGATAATTTCCAAATTTTGAATACCAGGGACTAATTTTGACAATTTTTGAAAGTTCAGGGGCCTTTTATGTCAATTTTGGATTTTGAGGGGTAAAAGTTGCCAGTTTGCGAAAACTTTCATCTAGGGATTAATTTTGAACAAGTTTGATTATCCAAGGATCAAAGTTGACTTTTTATTTATTTTAAACCTTTAGGGACTAGTTTTGCCAATTTATGAAAGTTGGGTGACTGAAACTGCCAATTATGCAAACTTTGTACATTTTTCAACTGTTTTTACTCATTTTGCATCTAAAGCATATAAAACACAATTCCTGGAATATTTTCAGTATTTTGATGCATTTCTGAGTGTTTTTGGATGTTTTGGCAGTTCAGATACGATAAAAATGATGAGTATTTACACACTCATCAATCCCCCACACTAAACTATTGCTAGTCCCTAGCAATCTTTTGAGAAAAATTAATGGATTTGAAACTCTTTACCAAAAGCCAACACTTCTGGAGTAGCCAGATGTATCGATTCAAGTAAGAACTATGGTCCACCTGATAACCATGTGATTTTGAGCAAACCACCAGCTATCAACGGATTTGATTAGTCTTTACCAAAAGCCGTTTGCTTCTGGACTAGCCAACTCTTGATGGAATAGTCAACATCTTGGTGAGCTG
This sequence comes from Artemisia argyi, assembly GCA_030686995.1. NCBI lineage: Eukaryota > Viridiplantae > Streptophyta > Magnoliopsida > Asterales > Asteraceae > Artemisia > Artemisia argyi. The sequence continues at coordinate 138,164,297 of CM060686.1, forward strand.
ATTACCAATTATGGTTTTTCCACTGCCTTTACCACAAGCCATAATCTTGCGGGCTAGCCAACTCATTCGCTTTATGGGATATAGCGAGTTGATTTACCATACAATTTTTGGCAAATTGCAAGCCATAAACGGATTTGATGTATCTTTACCAAGAGTCGTTTGCTCCTGGATTAGCCAATCCTTTTGTCGTTCAGACATGGCGGACTGATAACCACAAAAATTTTGAAACTTTAGTGAAATTTTTTTTAAAAAAAATTTGCCAAAAACGGGGGTACTATAAGGTAAAATGTGATAAAATTCGCTAGAATAGCGAAATACCCCCCCAGACTTAGAATGAATATTGTCCTCAATATTCAAAGTCCCGGCTATTATGTCGACTCTTTGAACGTAAAAGGGCAACATACAAGCTAAATGTGGAAAACACCATTTTGCTTTTCACTTTATTTGTAACCACAGTGGGGGTAACTCCCCCACACTTAGGGTGAAAACCCTAAGTACATGCTACTGTTTTTGTTTACCTAGTCGCTAGCTTGACTCGACCCCGAATTCATTGGTTCTTGGGGAAGCATGATGTGGAAGAAGGAATCTCAATCGGACTTTCATTCAAGATGTTTGGACAAACATTTGAAGCACGTGAAAGTTTCACACCGATGAGATATAATCCGGGCTCAAGATAATGATACATGAAAATGCCGGGATCAAAGATGGTATCTTCATTCCCGAAGGAGTGAAGAAGAGAGGAAGTCACCTTATAGGTGAAGAAAAGGAAGAAAACCATGATGAAAATCATGATTTGATCTTCTTCCTCGAGAGCAGGCTCAGTAGCCTGAATTTGGATTTCAAAGGTTAAGCTCAAAAACATCCCGGGAGGGTGGGTGGGAATTTGCAAATCCTCATGATTGAGTGCATCTCCCCCCGGGCTATCAAACTCCGGAGGAGTCATGATATGATGAGTGAGTTCACCGGAGAACTCCTCATGAAGAGAATCATTCACAAGATGTGAATATGTGAATTCATGTTCCATTATGGACTCATCACTCTCCTCATCAAAGATTGGATTGTTAGAAATCACAGTGAATTCAGATTCGAATTCAAATAGAGGGTTGGTGAAAGTCGTATTAAATGTTTTGGGAACAAGGTGATCAATATTCTCTTGTGGACTGTTGGGATAAAAAGTGAGTGGTGGATCATGATATAGGAGACTTTCAATTTCTCCCAGATCAGCTTCAAAGTCGAGGAGACCATCATCACTTTCCAGTGAAAGTGGATTGATGTGAGTAAGTTCATCGGCGAACTCCTCAAGAAGAGGATCAGCATCAGACTGTGGGAGTGATGCCTCAATATACTCAATGTCTCCATGAGATGTACAATCATCATTAAAATCTGAGAAAGTCTCAAAATGATCGTTTGAACACTCAAGAGGGGAAGGTAAATCACACTTATGATCAAAAGTTCCCTGTGACTCTCTTGGGATTGGGACAAGGTTCTCAACACTAGACATTATGAATTCGTCTGATTCCTTATTAGGAACAGTGCTAAGATGCTCATCTCCCATGTTCAAAGAGTGAGTGTGAACTTCGGGTGTGATAGCAGTTGTTTGAGATGGAATCTCAACTGCTGGGATATCAACTGATGAACTTGATGAATCTTTATAGAATTGAAGGATATCAAGTATATCTTCATCATCACTGTCATCAGGAATAAAACGGAACTTAGAGCTAGATTTGGCTGCTTTTTCTTTTGCAATGGATTCCCTAATAGATTTTTCAAAGGCATCTTTGGAATTTATTTTAGCAGCCTGCTCTTCAGCCAGCAATTCTTCCATGGATTTTTCATGTGTATATTTTGAGCAAGATCTTTAACTAAATCCTTAAGTTCATCACAAATTTTCATCATATTTTGCATTTCTGGAAGAAGTGTCTGACTCAATTGGGACTGTGGAGGTTGGTCATAATATGATGTGTCAAGATTGTTACAGGGAATTGGATTCCCTGTTTGACAATCTGAGCTGAAGTGTGGACCGCCACAGTAATCACAACAGTAAAACTGATGTGGCTGTGAGTCATATGTGCTAGAGTCATAATTGTTATCAGGAAACTGCTCATAGACAAGTGTGTTTCCTGATTGACAATCAGAACTGTAGTGTGAACCACCACAGTACTCACAACAGTTAAACTGTTGAGTATGGTTTGGTGAATCGTATGGACATTGATTATTTTCAAAATTTTGAGTGTTACCAGAAAATTGTTCGTAGACAAACGTGTTTCTGGTTTGACACTCAAATCCTTGATGAGGACCTCCACAATATTCACACGAATATGTCAGTATCTCATGGTTTGGTGGCTGGTGGAATAAATCAGTTATGTCATGGTAAGAATAGGGATCCTGGTTATAGATAGACCCATTTCCTGACTCTACCATGCCACAGCCGGGGCAATTTCCACCGTTATGAGGGCCACCACACCATTGGCAATCCAAATGGTGTGGATACGACATAGGAAAGAATCAAAGGTTTATAGAGGGTAAGAAATGAAGAATCAAAGATGTGAGAGGGTAAAGGTGAATATTTTTGGATTGTTGAATAAACATTTTGTACAATGAGAAAGAAAATCTTTTTGGGTTTTTTGTGTTCGTTGAAAACTGATTTTAAAATGTTTTCGGGAACTGTTTTTATGAAAATATACACAAGGATGGTAAATTTACAAAGAAGTGAATTCCAAAATCACTAATCTGAAAACCGCTTTAGAATAACGCGCACGACCTCCCCGGCAGCGGCGCCAAAAAATTTGGTTGGTTCCGAACGGTCAACTAAGTTTACCAGGTGATGGTCAACCAAGTCAAACGTCTAAAACCAACTAACCAAGGAGTACAGTGTATTCCCGGGTCGTTATGTCCCGACGAGGTGTGGATGGTAATCGAAACGGGTTTATGATCGGGTGAAATTGGACAGGAATAGGGTTTGAGTGATTTTAATGATTATGCTACGGAAATATAAGTGAGAACGATTTAAACACACTATATTAACAATAACGTGAAACCTAAAACGTAATCTAAAACTTAAAATCAGAGTTTGCTTGTAAATAAGCAGAAAAATAAGCCAAACGGCTTAAATAGAAGCTATCACTTTATTTATATTTTTGGTTTTTCTTTATTTAACAAACTACTTTTACTAACGTAACCTAAAAATAAAACGCGAGTTGCAAATAACGTACGAAAAGTAAAATTAACGCAACTAAAACATGAATTCGAACAAGGAATGAAAATTAAAACTCAAAAACTACTTAAAAGTCTATGGGAATGATAATGGAAAGTTAGGGAACCCTAAAACGTAACCTAAAATTAAAAACGCGAAAGTTAATTAAATAAAACGCGAGTGCGCAAAATAAAACGTGAAATTTGAGCTACACTAACCCTACGGATGTAAAAATTATATTTTTACGAACCTAACAATCAAAGAAAATTTTATAAAAAAGAAAATTATTTTTTTGACTTTTTAATTATTTATTATTAATTATTAACCATTTAAACTAAAACTAATTACTAAAAATACTAAACTATATTGGAAAAATATGAAATTTTTTCTAAAATTACTTTATACTATCAGTGACCTAAGAAAAATAAGAAAAGCCCAAAGTGCTTATTAATAAGCAGTCTACTAGCTAAATAAGTTAAATAAACTAAATAAACTAAATGGTATTTAAATATCTAAGGGTGCATGATTATAATGAAAAAAGTCCCAAGGGCAGTTGGGAGTGTGGTGTTGTGTTGTGTCTGTGTGGTTTGCCAAGGTCCCAGGTTCGACCCATGCTTCCCCACCTTTTTGCAATTATTTTAATTTTTAATTTTTTTTCATTACACAGCTGATTTAACAACAATAATAAGGAACTTTTACAAAAGCAACATTATTAAAACTCAACAATAAGCTGGGAAAGAGCTGATTAGTGTTACAGATTACAAAATAAGCTAAAAAGGAAGTTATAAGCTAAAAAAAACTAATAAAGAAGCTACTATATGAACAACTAATGTGGAGTAAGCTATTTTCTAATAAGATGAGTTCAAATTAAGCTAAAACAAACAGACAATCCTACTGGAATGCATAGAATAAGCAAAAGCAGGTAACTGGATAAGCTACACAGCCAAACATGCCCAAGTGGTCACTTACAAGTTACAAGCCACTACTCAGCTTATCAAATAAGCTAATAAGCCAAGAAACAGCCATGAACTAGCAAGCTGGGCCCAAGGACTTTCTAAAAAGTCCAAAGACTCAAGCTAAAGCCTAAGGGGCAGCTCACTAGGAGCTTATTAACCTGGGTGGTGAAGTTGGTGCAGAGGAGGTATGAAAAACCCAATCAGTACACATAAATACTCCAACAATAGCAAATCTAATGGGGAAACAGACACAGGCTTTTATGGGGAATCCTAAATAAGCTATGGAAAACAGAAGATAAGCAATTCATAAGTCTAAACAAGCACAAAAAGCATATAAGCACATCTACAAGTAGCACACCCAAAACAGTCTAAGGGGTGACTTGCAGGCCTTAAAAGAGCTTATCAAATAAGCTCTTAAGCCCAAAAGTAACCCTTGATCCAACAAGCTGGGTACACTGGCTTTCCAAAGAGCTAAACATCATAATCTAAGGTCCACAGACAAGCTCAAAATGAGCTTGTGAAAACCAGCTAAGTACAACTGATGACTCATTATATATGTTTCACCGGGTGGATTTGATGAGCAAAAATAAGCACGCAAACATGGATGAAAATGAGAAATAAGCATTGAAATAAGAAGCTGGCCTTATGAGCTTTTCAAAACAATAAAATTCACAAGCTAAGATTCACTAAGCAACAAGCTACAAGCTTATGAAATCTGGCTTATGAAAACCACCCCTGGTGCAGGAGAGCTGATGGTGCAAACTAGCAGTTTCAAAACCAATTTTAAATGGGTGAATGAATTTCAAATGGCAAATTTCTTTCTGAGCTTAACAAACAAGCTGCCAAAGATGGTAAAACAGCAATTGATATCTATTTCCAACTCAATTTAAACCCTACACAAGCTTTTGAAATCTGTCCCATTTTCCTTTCACTTGAAAATTTAACTTTTTGATGTTCTAAAAATTGTTGATCAAACTGAGATACAAATGAACCTAGACACCTAAATGTGTTATCCTAGCTTAAAATGAATCTAAAGCTAACTACATTACAAGCTTTTATACCTATAACTAAGATTTGGAACTATAATACCCTAACAGTTAACAGTTTTAAAATTGTACACTAGCTTTTTACTTTCTAGCTGAATTACTTCAAGTTTTATGACTAAATTGGGCTCCTAGAACCTAAATATACTTGTACAAACCTAAACTACCAACAAAACTCACTTATACTCAGTGAGACACTTCAATCCAAACACCCCTTAACAAACTGAAATTGAGGATTTAAACTGGATATAACTAATTTCTAGGCACATCTTGAACACAGAAGCTACAATAATCCCAAAAACACTTAAAAAGCAAATTCTAAACACACTTAAGCAATCTAAATAAGCAAAACACAAATAAGTTAAATGGCAATACTTTGAATTAGGGACTGCAGGGCCATGAACTAAGTACAAAAAGCAATTTAGAACCTATATAAGCTCAGTTAAACAAGACATAAGCAATTGAGCAGGATAATAAGCTAGGCTTAAACAAACTTGTAAAAAAGATAAAACCTGGAGAAATTAAGAGAAATACTTGAACTGAAACTTTTATTAATCAAAGTAAAGAGTACAAGCTGAGAATTTTAAGAACTAACAATACTTAAAGATTAACCTAAAACTAATTCTACCCTAAAATCCCTACTGAAAACCTAATGAGCCTCAAATGGCTTACAACATAACAAATTTATACTGAAACTTAAAATTAGGGATCCACTTGGTTCCTTGTCCTCTTCTGGGCTTCTTATCACCAAATCCCATCCATTGGTTTGCTAGAATTCATCTCAGCCATTAAAGGTATTTTGGCGGGAAAAGTTGTATCAAGTTGTTTTGGCTTTAAGCACTTGGCAGAGGGTGGGATTTGTTGTTTAGTGGTGGAAAGGGGTTTAGGGGTTAAGTGTGGCAGAGGGGTAGTGGAGGAGGTGTGATGATGGTGTTTGGAGTAGGGTTGCAGCCTAAGGTTCACGGGGTGGAGATGGAGGGTTGTTTTGGTTGACCAATTTTGACTGGGAGGGAGTATTAAAAAAAACGGGAGTGGGGTATTTTTATTATTTGGTGGTGAATGGGCTTTGGGGGGGGGGGGGGAAATTGGGCCAGGGAGTGATTTGGGCCAATGGTTTTAGGGATTGGGTTAAAGGGTTGTGGGCTGTGAATGTTTTATTTTTGGGTAATAAGTATCAAAAGTCCATTTGGCTTATGAAATATCAACAAGGACCAAAGTTCCAATTTCTCGAAACTTGGGGACTGAAAATGCATATTTCCCAAAGATATCCCAAGGACCATTCTTTCCATCTTATAATTCCACGAAGTCCTTTGATGTTAAATTTCTAAAATCTTCGGGGACCATTCCTGTCAAGTTTACAACATTAAGGGACCAAATTTGCAATTTTTCCAAATTTTACCACCAAGGACCAATTATGATAAATTTTGCTTTCCAAAGGACCTTTGTTGATAATTTCCATATTTTGAATACCAGGGACTAATTTTGACAATTTCTGAAAGTTCAGGGGCCTTTTATGTCAATTTTGGATTTTGAGGGATAAAAGTTGCCAGTTTGTGAAAACTTTCATCCAGGGATTAATTTTGAACAAGTTTGATTATCCAAGGATCAAAGTTGACTTTTATTTATTTTAAACCTTTAGGGACTAGTTTTGCCAATTTATGAAAGTTGGGGGACTGAAATTGCCAATTATGCAAAGTTTGTACGTTTTTCAACTGTTTTTACTCATTTTGCATCTAAAACATATAAAACACAATTCCTGGAATATTTTCAGTATTTTGATGCATTTCTGAGTGTTTTTGGATGTTTTAGCAGTTCAGATACGATAAAAATGATGAGTATTTACACACTCATCACCAAGATTGTTAACTCGCCACCAGTAAAGACTGCCTATATCCAACAAAACCGTGTATTTCATATCCCTACACCTAACATTACAACCCTTTAAAAGACCTCTTTGATAGTTTATCCTAGGTGCTTACGCCATGTGGTGGAGGTTTGATCCTTTCCCAAGCCTATGGTAATCTATTTTGCTATGACAGGTAGTGAGAGATATCTTCCGTTTCCATATTGTAATTTATACTTTATTACACCCGAGAGATGTGAGTATCTAAACACTATTTGTGAGGTGCTAGTGTATGACCTCCGTGCTTGCCTTTGGTCTTTAGTGGAACGATTATTTGTTGTAATTACTTTTATATTAGTGTTAAATGACCCCTAACTTGTATTTTGAGTAGAATAAAAGCGCATTTGCTTGAGGACAAGCAAATCTCAAGTGTAAGGGTATATGATGAGGCGAAAAATGAACCACTTTTAGGGGGTCATTTAAGCCCGGAATTGAATTTATTTGATCAAATAATGCCCTAAATCATTCCTTTTGTGATTTTAGGTACTTTGGGAGTGAAATCTGGAAAAGGAAGTAATTCGAACATTTTTGGAGCATAAAAGTGAAGAAAACGCCAAAGACTTAATTTTCCAAGCTAGGAACAGTGTGTGACGGCGTCAAGAGCATTTTCCTGACGGCGTCAAGAGTAAAAATCATGACGGCCCAGTACAGAAATGAAGGCGTCACAAGGTAGAGCGTCAAGAGTTAAATGTGTGACGGCTTGGAAAAGTGTATAACATGACGGTGTCAGATGTAGATCAAGGCAGTCCGAGGATTATTTTGGCGGCGAGATGACGGCGTCACAAGATTGTTCTTGACGCCGTCAGCCTCTATTTTCTATATATAGTTTTCTAATTTTCATTCATTAAAAAAGGAACAAGTTTGGAGAAACCCTAAGGCCGAACCATATACGAATTTTACAGCTTTTTCAAGGGTTTTCAGCCCTTGAATGCTTACATGTGCTATTGAGATAAGTGTTCTTTTAATTCAATCAATATGTCTATGTGTTGGTTGTCTATATCTTGTGCTTGTCTTGATTCCACCATGCTAGGCTAGATTTATCTTGTGTTTGCTTAGATCTAATGAAACCTAGATGTTGATTATGTGTTGATTACTTGTTTATGGTTGTATTGGATGAATGACTTCAATGTTAGGCTTAAGAAAACTGGCAGATCTCCAAATGGTAACATGCTTGAACGTCTTAGGAAACATGAACCGATGTGTACTAGATTTTATTGGTTGTATTTAATGCATGAGTAAATTCTAATGATCCCATGTTAGGAGCTTCTTAGCCGACTCGACATAGGAGTGAAGTAGGCACTCATAGGATTGGGGAGTTAAGTACGCCACCCCATGAATGGTATTAAGGAATACAATCCGTCATCCACGCAACTATAACAAATAATTAACGTGTAAAAGATATCTATGGAGTAGTGAAATCTAAGTAAACACATTTCTCCACTTATTGCTCACAACCTTAGTTTAAATTAGTTTAATTTCATTTTCAGTATTTTATTTTGATTGCATCTTTAGTATTGGGTTAGTTGACTAGCAACTAATTTCGCCCAAATCATTCAAACCCGAGAATTTACTTGCTTTAAAAAAAACATAAAAATACAAAAATAATCATCTCTCATCCCTAGAACTAGTAATTAGGTTTTTCTAATCCTAGCGACACTATTCCTAGCTGAACGATCAATCCCCCGGTACTTGTCACTATACTATACTACAACGATCAGGTACACTGCCTAGTGGGGGTTGTAAGCTTCTCAAGATCCCTTGAGAGGTAAAGCCTGGTGCAATCCCTACGCATCATTCAGTAAGTCAGTTAAAGGTGCCGCAAGCGAGGCATATCCCTGAGTAAACCGTCAATAATATCCCGCAAGCCCTAAGAATCCCCGAACTTGCCTTTGATTTTTAGGGACTGGCCATTCACGCACTGCCGATATCTTCTTTGGATCCATTCGTACCCCACGAGCTGAAATAATATGTCCCAAGTACTCTAGCTCCCCGACTCCAAAAACACATTTAGAACGCTTCACATAAAATTGGTGCTCCTGTAAACATCGAAAAACACACTCCAAATGTTCCAAATGCGAGCTAAGGGTCGGACTATAAACTAGGATATCATCAAAAAATACAATCACGAATTTACGCAAGTAGGGAGAAAATAACCTATTCATAGTCGCTTGAAATGTTGAAGGTGCATTGGTAAGTCCAAACGGCATGACTAAAAATTCATAATGCCCGTCATGTGTTCGAAAAGCCGTCTTGTACACGTCCCGTTCGTGTACCCGAATCTGATGGTAACCTGCCCGTAAATCTAATTTAGTAAAAATACTAGCCCCACCTAACTCATCAAACATCTCGTCAGCCATAGGGATTGGAAACTTATCCTTCACCGTGACCGAATTAAGAGCGCGATAATCCACACAAAAACGATAGCTCCCATCCTTTTTTTTAACAAGTAAAACAGGTGAAGAAAAAGGACTATGACTAAAATGAATAATTCCTTGGCTCAACATTTCCATTACTAACCGTCCATCTCACCCTTCTGATAATGTGGATAACGGTAAGGACGTACGTCCACAGGTTTAGTATTTGGTAACAAATGAATTCTATGATCCACTAAGCGGTTAGGTGGTAGACACGTTGGTTCCTGAAACAAAGCATCAAATCGAGCCAAAAGTTGATCAAGCTCAGCATGTCCAGAAGACGTGGGCAACGTGGAGGTGGCCTGATCATTGTTGCCTTGTAAAACATAACCATGACATTCATAAATGCCATATACATCCTCCATCTCCAACAATGCCTGCATGCGGTGGAAGCTAATTTTCTTCATTCTTAGTGACTCGTCACCCTTCAACGTATAAGTAGTTCCCGAAAGAGTGAATTCCATTATTTGATGCGTGTAGTCATGAGTAACCTTCCCCAATGTTTGTAACCATTGAATACCCAAAACCACATCGAGACCTTTCATAGGTAAGACATATAAGTCGACCTCAATCTCAAATCCTTGCATGTGAAAAGGCACACGTGAGCAGACATTCTCACACAATAGCGACGCCCCACTACCGATATACACCTTAAAAGCCTTGGTCACCCGAAGTGGTAGACGCATTCGCTCTGCAACATCGGACTGCACAAAATTGTGAGTGCTGCCATTATCAATGAGTACATGCACCTCATTAGCACCAATCTTCCCCCATAATTGAAGAGAACGTAGGCTTCCTTGACCTACCAACGAGTTGAGAATAGAGATATCGCCACTCTCGATTGCATCATCTCCTTCCGCGGCTGCTTCCTCACTTACATCCCCATCATCATCTGTCATTAGCAACAAAAACTTACCAGGACACTTATGTCCCCTCGTCCACCTATTGTCACAATTGAAACACAACCCTTTACTCAAACGTTCTTGTCATTCCGCTAGTGAAATCCATTTGGTAGCCAAAGGTTTCCCAGTAGTAGTAACAGTAGCCTTAGGGGGAGTAGGAAGTAAAGGCGTGGGGCGAAATGATGTTGATCGTTGGTTTTGAGAACCGCCACTGGTAATAGTAACCTTAGATGTACCCACCCCTGTACCTTGATCCTCCAAGCGTGCCTCAGTGACCCGAGCCAATGCAAACACATCGCCAAGGGTGGTTGGTTTAGACACCAACAACTCGCGTTGCAACGACAATTTAAGCCCCGAGATATAGAAAGAAATAAGTAAGGACTCCGAAATTTGCGTAACCCTGTTCATGAACTTTTCAAACTCACATTGGTACTTTGCCACCGTTCCAGTTTGTAATAACTTAGATAAAGCTCCTTGTGGATCCTCGTACTTTGAAGGACCAAACCGATTCTTAACACTCTCCTCAAACCTGGGCCAATCAGTAATCAACCCATTCCTCGTCATCCAACGAAACCATTTCGCAGCAGCCCCTTCAAGATTAAACCCCACGATCCGTAAGCGTTGATCCGCGGGTGTGTTGAGCAAAGAAAAATACTCATTAATAGAAAATAACCAACTCTCAGGATCGTCGCCCGAAAACTTAGGAACATCCAGGCGCATAGACCGTGGTAACAAGGTCCCCTAATCACCTCCGCCACCATGTCGAACTTGAAGCAACCGTGTAGCCGCCTGTAATTCATCCCTTAAAGCATTGAATTGCGCCTACAAATTTGCAGCTTGTTGTTCTGCCACACGCTCAGCCGCATCTTGATAATCTTTGAGCCACAAACGAATTGTCTATTCATCCACCATGAGTACAATGAAAGCACCAATGATACAACCTACTTGTATCGGTAGTAGCACCACTATAGTGGGTGCGGACTCCTTAAGAAAAGAGAAGAGAAGCAGATATTATTTAGACAAAACTATGACTTTAATTGATAATCTATTCGGTATATAAATAGCCGAATAATAACTTGTAACCCAAGACTAATACTTAAACATTTTGAAACACAGATTCTTTGACACAAAGACATTCCTAATACGACTCAAAGACTTTCCTAAAACATTGAGATAAATATGGAGATAAATCCTAGCCCATAACAAACGAGTCTTGCCACTTTGGTGCCTTCTTGGTCCGCTTGCCACGACCCAATTGGTCTGCTAAGGCCGTAACAGTTTTACATTTAATAAAATATATTTTTGTTCATTTATCATTTACTTACATAATGTACTTATATAAAAATATTTTTTTTTCTTAAAACCGTTATACAACAGTTCTGAATTTTAACTCAATGACCACAACTAAAAACTTCTTTTTAAGCCCATGTTCATTAGAGATATCTCGATTTCATAATGTAAGGTGCCATTTGATTTCGACCTAATTATTTCATAAAGAAAATTTCTTAATATGTTAAGTCGGTGTAGGCTTGTTTGTTATTGACTCATTCCAAAACATGAGTTAATAGAAAAATGTCATGAGGGCGATGATTTTTTTAATTAAGTCACAAATATTTACGTAATTATATTGTTTAGACACATATTTAACATACAAAACAAATAACAATTATTTGTTTATAAACATAATATATCTACACATGTATTTATACAAAACTTAATTAAAAATAAAAACAAACAAGGCTTAAGTATTATTCACACACATATTTGAAAGCATAAACAAAATAATTTTGAATTACTATACTAAGGCCATGTTTACTTTTTTCTGTTAGTGAAGGATTTGTGAGGTCTACATATTTTATATTGTTTGTTTTGCAAATAGGGTCCACTAATTCACTTGTTGCGTCTGTGTACAAAAGCCTCACAAAAGGGAGGTCCTCCACAGCCAGATGCATTAACAAATGATGGGCTCATATGTCCCTTAGCTAACCACTAAAAGTAAACAGCCCCTAACTTTTATCTCTAGAGTGTGACATGCACTAAACATGTAAAAGCTTTGAGCTACTAAGCATTTGATTATTTTTTTAAGGGAATATTAATTAGGGCAAATTGCATAAAAGTGTACTCAACTTATACTCAATTTCAATTTAAGGTACTCTACTATTTTTTTCTCAATTTAGTATACCCAACTTTTTTTTGTTGCAATTGAAGACGATTGACAGGTTACTAGGTAACGAGCAGGTCACCTTCTTCTCCAACATGATTTTCCGGCAAACTGGTTTTCCGGCAATCCACCACCACCTTCATCGATCACCACCACCACGGTCCACGTACCAACTATGTTTTTAGATATTTGGCTGGAAAAGTACAAATAGATTGAGTTCCCACAAGTTTTACAGGTTCTCCTCATCTTTAATTATATCAATATGTTTTTATAGCCTCACCTAATCCCACTAAAGGACATTTCAACGAAAGCTATCTTATTAGCTTCAAGATAAATGTTAATATTTGGTAAAAGAAAAGGTGAACCTGGAATGCATATACTTGATACATAAATGAAATGCATGTATAATGTATTAATTGTTTGCCTATGGCCAACTATGGAAAACATTTAGTTCGAATATTAGGATTCTATATTTTGTAGACTAAAATTTATTGAGTGTATTTCTCTGTTACGACTAATGAAAGTTAATCACCCGTTACGACACCATGATAGGTCTATGTAATTATTGATGGAAAAGTTATGAGTTTGTATGACTTCAAGGATTGGGGGTGTTTGAGATTGCTTATTTAAGTGTTTGTTTGTTGATTTCCGTAAGGAGATAAGCATTTAAAGGTGCTGGTGGTGATCGATGAAGGATTGGAGGGTGTTTGAGATTGCTTATTTAAGTTATGAGTTTGTAGGACTTCAAGGATTGGAGGATAAAACTGGTCATTTATGATGTAAATGATGCGGAATTAATCACACCAAGTATTTCTAGTATCATGTAGTTGTGTAGATGGGTTATAGTGGTGGTGGTGATCGATGAAGGTGGTGGTGGTTGATCGCCGGAAAACCAGTTTGCCGGAAAATCATGTTGGAGAAGAAGGTGACTTGCTCATTAGCTAGTAACCTGTCAATCGTCTTCAATTGCAACAAAAAAAAGTTGGGTATACTAAATTGAGAAAAAAATAGTAGAGTACCTTAAATTGAAATTGAGTATAAGTTAAGTACATTTTTATGCAATTTGCCCTATTAATTATATAGAGAGAGTGAATATACATACCACTTCAAGATTTTTTATTTTTTAAATATATATTTTTAATTTTTTATATTTTTTTAATTTTTATTTTTATAAAAACTATAAATTTGTTTTTATTATAAAACTACGAAACATAATATACGGGACATAAAATATAAAGTATGAGCTCCTATTTCATAAGCCGTATGCCACTCCTATTGCAAATTTAGCAATAATTTGAACATAATAATGAGGTCATTGGTCCATCTCTTATATGTGAGTAAATCAAATTTAGCAATAATGAAACAGATAAAAAAATGTTTAATTCAAAGTTTCAAACACAAACATTAAGAAATAAAAATCACACAATCCTGCAATTAACAAAAGATTACTTACTCGATTTATTATTATTATTATTATTATTATTATTATTATTATTATTATTTTTTTATTTTTATTTTTTTTTTTTTTTATTATTATTTTTTTTTTTGTGCAAGTCAAATAGAATACTTGCGTTATTTAGCCAAACTGATTGACAGAGACTTATAGACTCCGCCTCAGATTAAAACCTTGCAACTCTGAACCAAATGGTCACAATAACTTTAATTTTCACAAATAGTTGTCCTTCTACACCTCAAATCATGACCATTGACCAAGTTGTATGCTATCACTCAACTTGATCCAGGCTTGTCACTCCACAATCACTTAAAATATTAAACGCAACATAATGACAAAATTAGAGATATTAAAGTAGTACATGATCGGTTATCACGTTGATGACATGGTCCCTAACATTCGGGGACTAAATTCAGAACATGTTGCTTATGATTTTCGTAAAGGGGAAATACTTACAAGTAAACTGGGTAAAATTGACATGGCCGCACTATACATGTTACAGATAGTAAGGTTTTAAACAGAGCAGGAAAAAAAAAAAAAAAAAAAAAAAAAAAAAAAAAAAAAAAACAATTATTTTCAAGAGCTGGTAGAATTTTCATGGTTTTGTTAACAACTTAACATGCACCGCTAATTTAAGGCCAGTCACAAATTTTCACTAAAACACTTGTACTCGAGTAACATCATTATATATAATGATTAAAGATATCTACACGAAATGCATCATGAGGAACCATTCAATGTGTTACTGTTACACAAAAATAAGATTCGTTATACACCCATTATTAATTATATGATATGCAGTAAAGTACATATCCAGAAACAGAAACTGATGCAGTTAACTGCCCCTTAGCTGACCAAAACCAACCCCAACAAAAGCCCAAAACAAGCAGTCTTTCTGCACAAATCAACAACGAAAATACAGCCCAAACAACATAGTTTTAACATGTGTTTGTGCAGGAATCTTGCAAACGACTACGCTGCATTTCTCAGTTAAAAGTCAAAACCAAAAGAAACAGAAGAAATATAGCGATCCTGTGAGCAGATCTGGTGCAAAAAGTGTAACAATAAAATCAACACAATGGAGCTATGACATCCACGTTGTCCATAATTCCATACCAAACTCTTACAACCATAATAAAATCAATCAAGTGTGAAAAACCATGGGCCCAGGAAATAAAAAGAAGATGTCAACAAATAGCATCCATAAAATTAACAACATGTGAGTCACCTACAGAAAATATAAACACATAACAGTTGTGAATTCATTGAAATAACAATTACGAATAACCAAACACAAGAAGTCAAAGGATATTTGGCACTGATTTCATATTTTTCAACATTCTGTAAGTACACTCTTCATTTCTCACGCCACAATATAACTTCAACCCACAACCTCTTTCTCGGTTTTTCACCCAGACCTATTCAAGTAGAAAAACTGGACGCACCCATCAACTCCTTAGGCACAAGCTTACCGATCAACTCAAGTAAAGTGTTATCTAACAAACCTGCTGCGATTTGATCTAATAACAATGATAAAGTCGTAGCATCAAGGGAGTAACGTCTTCCATCCATTTCATGTATAAGAATCTCTACATCATCATAGTATTGGTTCTTTAGGTATCCTTGGAGAAGAACACGGTAAGTAACATTATCCGGAGGGAAGTCACTCTCTGCCATTTTAAGAAACAAGTCTTTTGCATCACCCACCAGACCTTCCCTACACAGCCCACTAATCATCACATTATATGTTCGAACATTAGGACGCAAGCCTTTATCAGTTAGATCCTGGAAAAGAAGCCTTGCAATATCAAACTTCCCACATTTGCTAGCACCATCAATCAGGATAGTGTACACAACAATATCTGTATTTAGCTTGCTATCACCCATTAAATGAAACAAAGATAATGCCTCTTCTATCTGATGGTTGTTACAAAGACCCTCTAGTATAATTCCATAAGTCAATTGATCCGGCATTTGACCTTTTCCATGCATCTCATCAAAGAGTTTGCGTGCATCTCCACATCGACCAACCTGAAACAATCCTTGTATCATGGTATTGTAAGTGACTACATTGTGTTTCAAACCTTTTCTGGTTATTTCATTAAAGAGATCCATAGCCTCATCTATTTTCACACTCTTGCAATATCCATGCACTAAGCTGTTATATGAAACAACATTAGGGACAAGACCTCTAAACACCATTGAATCAAAAATGGTCTTTGCCTTGGTCATTTCGCCTCGCAAACAGTAGCCATCTATAAGTGAATTGTATGTCACTATGTCAGGAACAATACCTCTATCAAGCATGATGCTGATAACATCCTCCGCTTCGCCTACTTTACCTTCTTTACAAAATGCATCAACTAATATGCTAAAGGTTTGCACATTTGGAGAGATCCCAACATCTAACATTTCTTGAAGCATCTTAGAGGCTTCATCCCAACGACCTAAACTACAAAGGCCATCAATCAAAGAGCTGTAAGTGATGACATCGGGTGAGATGCCTTTTTTGAAAACCATTTCTTTGAAGAGTTTGAAAGCATCATCAATCATTTTGTCTTTGCAAAGACTATCAATTATGTTGCTATATGTCACAACATTAGGCTTACAACCTCTTTCATCCATTAGCCTGAGCTTTTTTTAGAATGTGTTGTGTGGTATGTTTATTTTCGAGTGGTGTATAGGTAAATGGTAAGGAAGCGTGTGAATATCAAACTAGATGTAACAAGGCTACATAAACCACACGTGGTCTCTCATATTTTCCAAATTCATGTGTGGTCACACTATTAAGGTTGTGTTGTTCTCACGCGTGGGCGAGGAAAAAAAAAAGCAAATCGGTGGTCTACAGTCATTAATGTAAAATCGCATAAAAAATTCAAATTAAATTCAAATAGGTTTACAGCTTTTGCTTGATAATCAGTTATATTTTGAAAGGTATCTAATTAATTTAACTAACTATAAGCCCCATAACCCCGTTTTAATTGACTTGTCCTTATGGAGACTTACGGCTTATAAAATGTTCCATAAGCCTGTGTGACAAACAAAGCTTATTTTAGCAGCTTAAGCTCAAATAAGCCCCTAAAAGCCTCGTCCAAAACACAGCCTTAAGCCTGCTTCAAAAGGACAGCCTTAGCATTCCTGACTCGACGACTCTCTTAAGGTGTATCCCAAGGTGCTCACATCATCAGTTAAGAAATGCCAAAATTCAAACCCGGAGAGTGGCACCGTCAAGTAAAGAAGCTAAGAAGCTGTCAACATGCAGTAAATCAGTTACCTAATACTCGTAGTTAATGAATAGACTAGACCTTAATAACAGTTCGTACTAACTATTTATAAAAGATTTGTTAAACAGGAGAAAACTACCCTCAAAAACATTTGCAACAATTACCAAATCAGTGAAAGTTGTTTTCATTCATATCGTGACTTGTAATTTTACAATATAGTGGACAAAGTAAAGTAAATAAGTGCTGCTGGTGATGTTATAATTGGTCTCTATCAATGGGGTAGTATCTATCTTGTAATTTGCCCTATAGTGGTGGGTGTTTAAAATGAAAACAGGTAAAGTTTACTCCATTTTGTCTACTAAACACTTGTTTTGGAAGCAGAGGGGGTACAAAAACATCATTCGACTACCACATAGTTAATACCGGTTCCTACTTCCACATTTTGCAGGTATAGTCTTCGTTTTTCCTCCAACAAAAGAACTCGAATCCACCTAGTGTTGTCTAAGCAGAAAAACAGGGAGCGTCCATCAATTCTTTCGGTACAAGCTTATGAATCAACTTAAACATAGTTTTATCCACTGATCCAGCTGCTATTGAATCAATTAGCAAAGACATTGTTGAAACATCAAGAAAGTAACCTCTCCCATCCATATCATGTAAAAGCATCTCTACATCATCAAAGTGTTTATTCCTTAGATATCCTTTGAGAAGAACATTGCAAGTAACCTTATCTGGCGGACAACCACTCTCTTCCATTTTAAGAAACAACTCTTTCACATCAATCACAAGACCTTCCACACAAAACACACAAATCATCACTGTAAATGTGCGAGCACTAGGTTTTATACATTTGACACTAAGGTCATGGAAAAGAGCCTTTGCAATATCAAGCTTCCCACATTTGCTAGCACCATCAATTAGGATATTGTACACAACAATATCTGTATTTAGCTTGCTATCACCCATTAAATGAAACAAAGATAATGCTTCTTCTATCTGATTGTTGTTACAAAGACCCTCTAGAATAATTCCATAAGTCAATTGATCCGGTATTTGACCTTTTCCATGCATCTCATCAAAGAGTTTCTGTGCATCTCCACAACGTCCGACCCGAAACAATCCTTGTATCATGGTGGTGTAAGTGACTACATTGTGTTTCAAACCTTTTCTGGTTATTTCATTAAAGAGATCCATCGCCTCATCTATTCTCAAACTCTTGCAATACCCATTCAGTAAAATATTGTATGAAACAACATTAGGGACAAGACCTCTAAACACCAATGAATCAAAAATTGTCTTTGCTTTGCTCATTTCACCACGCAAACAGTAACCATCTATAAGTGTGCTGTATGTCACTATGTTTGGAACAATACCTTTTTTAATCATGATGCCAATAACCTTCACAGCTTCTTCTACTTTACCGTCTTTGCAAAATACATCAACTAACATACTAAAGGTTTTCACATCCGGGGAGATTCCAACATCCAACATTTCTTGAAGCATCTTAGAGGCTTCATCCCAACGACCTAAGTTACAAAGGCCATGAATCAAACAGTTGTAAGTGATGACATCGGGTGAGATGCCTTTTTGGAAAACCATTTCATTGAAAAGCTTGAACGCATCATCAATCATTTGGTCCTTGCAAAGACTATCAATTATGTTGCTATATGTCACAACATCAGGTTTACATCCTCTTTCTTGCATAAGCCTAAGCAATTGAATGGCAATAACATTGTTACCAACCTTGCAAAGCCCCTTGATCATAGTGTTATACATAACAACATTTGGTTCACAAAGTTTCTGTTTAATCAATTTCTTGAAAAACATCTCAGCCTCAAGAATCCTATCTTCATGGACCAGTCCATCTAGAAGCGCACTAAATATGAAAACATTTGGTACAATACATCGCCTGAAACAAAAGCCTAGGACTGCAAAAGCGTCATCGGTGCGATACAACTGACAATAACATTTGATTGCAATACTCATCGAGTATTCATTAAGAGGGACACCAAGGGCGCACATTTTCTTGAAAAGTTGAAGTGAATGAGAAAAATGTTTCATTTTGGTAACAGATTGCAACAGTTGAGTAAACTTGACAACAGAAGGCAAAGGTCGTGTTTGTGACATTTTATCAAACAGGTTCAGAGCATCATCCAAATTGGAAAGTTTTTGATAAATAGATTGAGGATGATGTTTATAATCATCATTATTTGAAGAAGAAGAAGAAGAAAAAGAATTAGAGGGAATTAAGGAAGCTAAAAATGTGTTAAGAGGACCGAATCCTAAACCAAAATGGAAATATGAAAAAGGGGTTTGAAGGAAAGAGTTGGTGAATAAGAAATTACCTCTCATATTAAATTTGAAGAAAGAGTTGAGAGCATAATTTGAGCGAATTATCATCATCTTCTAGGTCGCCATTTACAGCAGAGAGATTCACTCCTGCTGTTTTCACAAGGTTGGTTTGTTTGTTTGTTTGGTGAAAATGATAAAAACTTAAAAAGCATGTTCCCAGAGGTACCTCTCATGTTGGTTTTGTAACATAAAGGAAAAAGAAGCTTGTGTCTGTTCTTCAATGGAAAAAAATAAAATAAAATGTTGGTTTTGATGGGGTGGATGACACAGATAGAGATGTTGCATGTGGGCCCTCTTAGGCTATATTTGTCTTTTAGCTTTACTATGTGCTCTTTTTTAAGTTTCACTTTAACCTTTGTAATTGTAATTTATCATTTAAACTGATATTTTTAATTTGCAAAACAATAGTTCAGAATCTAAAAAGTCCAAATCAAACCCTATTTTTGTTATATGAATTTTGTCTCGTTTAAAGTTGAACGAGACTGGCGACAAATGCCGCGTTGCGGGCTCGCCTGTTTATTTTACGACGTTTTGGGCTTTTTTTTTTTTTTTTTTTTTTTTTTTTTTTTTTTTTTTTTTTTTGTCGAGATAATTATCTATAAATAAGGCAGAATACTTTGGCGGCTGTAATAAAACTTGGAAATTCATATCTTCTATAAAGTAACTATACAACTCACCTGTTTTCAATTTTTACATATCGCTTCTTTGCTAAATCCCGTTGGAAACAAACCATCTTCAAGCTTGCGTGCTCGCCTCTGGTATTACTCGATAATCCTTACACTGCCACTGCAACGAATACGTACTCAAACACCGACACTAAGTATAGAGATTGGCTTCATTTAAGAGCTTCACAAAAAAGAAATGTAATCTGCAAGAAAAGCCTTTGCAGTCCCATGGAAGATGCTTTCTTCTTGATATAATCTGCAAGTTTGCAATGGTGTTAATACTATTAATACAAAAGATCCGCTAAATCAGAGATTCAACAATTTTTCTATTAATATTTATTACAATTTTTACTTACATGTGGATTTTGCGTTATCAACCAATCCTTGGATCTGACATTTTGTTTGAAAACCTTCACCCACAGAATAATGTATGTCTGCAACGTGTGTACCAGGTCATTTAACAACCCTTCACTCCTAATTCAAGGGTGTTTTAGTCATGAAACCTAGAGCTAATTTCAGCCATTTAAAAACCCTTTAAAGTCCTTTTTTTCTGCACAAATAATTCAGTACCTGAACGACATTTTGAGCTAACTTTGCTACACAAATATTCAGTAGTCAAAAGCCCTTTTAAATTCGTTTTTTTTTTTTTTTTCTTTTTTTTTTTTTTTTTTTGTCAAAAATTTAAGGAAACAAATAGCCCTAAAGTTTGTACAAAATTGCATAAGAAATCCGCACAGAATGACAACAACATTATGTACCAAACTACCTCTAAAGTTTGTACAAAATTGCATAAACAAACCTGGGAAAAATGACAGAGAATAAGTACCTTCAAATGTTTCTTCTGGGCCCCGTTTTTGCCCAATTCTTACAGTCCCGACACATTATTCATTCTCTCATGTAAGGCTCACATGACGAATTCCAAGCAGCTGGCACCGGTTTATGCCACGACCTGCAGAATTGAAGAAAAATGAGAAGCATGTGCAGTTGAAACCTTCTTTTTTCCCCCTTTTTTATAACGGATAATGTCATTTTTATGTCATTATGCATCTATTTTGGTTTACTTCCATGTGACCAAAAGTAAAACATAATTCTACCCTATCTTTCTATAAGAACACACACATCAATACAGGTAAGGTATACGACTTTTAACCAACTGAGTCCGTGAGATATAGCAATGGGCCTGTGAACCATTTTCGTATGTAAACATGATTTTCCTATTTCATAAATTTTATGCTTTTATTTGTTAAATGGTCATAATTTCAGAAATTTTCAAACACATAATCAACTGATTATTTAAAGATGATGGACGGCTGAAAACTCTTTTTTTGCATTTATAAATAAGCGAAAATAATAGATGAGGTATAAAAGCGAAGGTGAGTACTTACATACAGAAGATTTGCACGGACTATCATTTCATCAGCAGAACTGACGTATTCTACATACAGTTGTGATGACAATGTACGAACACATGATACAACTGAAAGTTAGTTAAAACCTTTACGCATATTCTTTCTCTGCTATACATAAGCATATTCTTGCTCTGCTATACATCTATTAAAATATGTAGTTTAATAAAGTGTGTTCTGTGACTATAGGTGTGGTGGGTGATATATTCAAGGCTTTTGAAGATACAGTGTTGCCAGGGTATGACGGGATCATGACTTGGCTTCTTAAAAACCTATCAACCAATTAGGTACAACATTCAGTGAAACCACCTGTTTGTTATGCTTTTGTGATATTGCGGTGACAATTAGAGAGAACTTTGACAAACACCATCGACACGTTAGCTAAAAGTCTGGTTCGTTGGGCCTATTCTGGATAACTAAAATTGCATACCTCTGGTGCCCAATTATCAGCCAACAGTATACTACGTGTTTGCAATTTTTTATGTGAAGATGTATGACTATGGCATATAATTTTTCATTATTTTTATTATGTGACAAAGATGGTAGTTTCAAGTCTGGTCATCATTATGTTATATTCAAATCCATATATTTTTCTCTAATACCTTAAAAGAAGTCTTAGAACAATAGAATTTGGAAAATATTGGGCTGTATATGTTTGGATGACCTGTTTGAGACCAATGATAATGCACCTCTTTTTTAAGCTTATTTCGAAAGTAGCTGTGTATATAATTCAACAGCTTTTGAGGTCTATTTGACCTCAATTTTAACTCCCTCGGTCCACACGTGCTGCTTGAAGAAAATCTGAACACGATTCTTTCCCCCATATGCCATCTTCTTCAGGCTACCTAGTGCACATGAATCAAGGGTAAATAGGCGATTTTAGTTTACACTTTTCTCGCAGTGTTACAAATAAAGAACTGATATTTATAGGTCATTTCACCCCTAAATGATCATTTATTTTTAAGTACATTCAATTTCTTAATACCTCATGAACTGAATATCGAAACTGTGCCGGTACTGATTAGGGTGTGTGTGTAATTTGAAATCACGCACCAAACATTGATTACCTAATCGAAAAATAACAAAGGGGTTGTTTGTTTCGGCTTATATGGCGGGCCTATGGCTTATTTGGTTTTAGCTTTATGTTTCATAAGCTCACTTTTTTGTGGCTTATTTTGAAACTTTTCAGCTTATTATATAAGCTTATCATGCTGTAATAAGCTTATTGAAGCCGAAATGTTTCAAAATTAGCCACAAAAAGTGAGCCTATGAAACATAAGCCGGAAACCAAATAACCCATAAGCCCGCTATATAAGCCAAAACAAACACTCCCAAAGTGACAACTACATCAACTTTTCCAGCATCACAACATCGGCACCCCACTCACCTTCTTTCGCAGCCTACAATTTCAATTTAAACAAAAGATCAACCACCAAATAACCAAATATCAATACAAAACGGAAAATTGTTAAATTTGCAAATAAATTTTCGAAAGCAAATTATTAGACTCGGGCCAAAAACATAAACTGTCTAGTAGAAATTTTTTCACTTAGACGTTTCATCAAACATTTGGTGCGCAACCCATTTCTTTGACAAAAACAACATATAACTAATCTCTAAACTTAGCATTACCCATTTTCAAGAATCATATTTGAATTTCTAATTCATGAAACTAAGAATCGTAAACAAAATAATTTACAACAGCTAGGCAAACAAAAATCATTAAAAAAATGTTCAAACCCATTATTAGAAGAAAAAAGTGAAACCCAAGACCTTTAAATGCAAACAGCATCAACAACAACAACTCAACTTGCAAAAGAAATTAACAAAACTCCTAAATTAACAATATCCCAAAATTATGATAAAGCCCTAATTTAAAAAGAAATAAAGTTTATAAAGCAAACCCCTTTTTTGTTGTAAGATATGACGCAGACCTCTATTTACTATCATTGTCTTTTGGGTTTTCGAACTTCCCCAGCCTTCGAACATCATAAATTCATCAGCACCTGCAGAAAATTATGGTTTACTGTCTTATGGATAGAGGGTTCTGGATGTCGCTACAACATCTGAATGTTCTGGAGTAATGTTTATCATCTTTGGATCCTTAACTAACGTGGGTATTGGGTATATGTGAGGATGATTGGGCAAGAATCACCGGGCCAAAGTAAGCCCAAAAAAATGGCGGGAAACCCAGCCAGAATACGGTGTCGTTTAGTACCATAATTATATAAATGTATAATGAACCATATATACTCTTTCTTAAGTTCTTAATCAATGGTACTACTTAAGAAGATAGTTTTTGAAATTTTAGATAGAAACAACATTTTACACTAAAATATTTCGGCCCCCAATAGGGTCGGGTTAGGGTCTTTATTAGTTTGTTATCGGGGTCAACCCGATAAGCCTCAAACCCGACTCGATAACCCGATTGACACCCCTAGGTATAACTATATGGGAATGGGGTTATGGGTTTCACAGTGATGTGTTTGTTTAGTGGGCCCAGAAATAAAATGAGTATATCATAGTCATAGACTCATTACTTAGGATGGTGGCAGTCATGCCTCCCAAAAAACCCATACCTCTCAAACCCACCAATAATATCATTCCACCTCATTCCACCTCATTCATACTTTTTTCATACCTCCCAACCCCTTTTTAGTGGCAACCATGCCTTTTTCATACCTCCCAACTAATTTTATTTTTTTATTTTTTATTTTTTATTTTCATAAATTATATTAAACAATTTAATAAAAACATAATATTTCATTAATAACTAAAAGAAAATTACATAATACTTTAAAAAAACATAATTAAAAGAAAATTACATTATTCTTAAAAAAAAAGGAAATAGTCATCGAGAAATGTTAAGTTTTGAGCCTCTACGTGGTCCGTAAGATCATATAGAAGACGGTAATGAATTTGTTCGTCGAGTAACTCCTGTAATACACTATCGTCATAAACTGGCGCGACCGGCGGATCCATTATATGTGAATTGTATTGTTTGTGTTAAATATGTGAATTGAAAGTATAAAAATGTATGTGTTTTAGTTTAGTATATATAAGTTTTTTTGTTTTTTTTGTTTTTTTTTTTGTTTTTTTGTTTTTTTTTTTGTTTTTTTATTTTTGTAGCCCAACGTCTCTTTTTCCCCCTAACAGTCGAATAATAAATGCTTCCAACGTCTCTTTTTTCCTCAAACCGCCGAAGCATATATCACTGCTGAAGGGATGCCGCTGGCCATACCGCCTAGGTGGCAGCGGTGTTCACCGGCGGTATGGCCATGCCGTTGGTTGATGCCGCTCCCACTGTCACCATCCTTACCAATTTGGTGTCTATGAAATTCATTCCATGGGCCCCTCTATTTTTCACTACAAAATTGAAATATATATACATTTTTTCATACCATATTTTGTCATCCAAACATAAACAATTGTAATCATACAAATTTTCATATCCATTGTCATTCTACCATATACCAAATCCGATACCCATTGTGATTCCTAGCAACAAACCAAACAGCGTGTTTATATAGCTGTTATCCTACCACTTTTATCTAGAATAATTTAACCACTAATCGCTTATTTCAATAAAATACTTTTCATGCTTTAAATTTAACTAACTAACTAACTAAATAAATAAATAAAATAAAAACTTGGCTTTCACACTATGAGCGTCTTCACCATGACCCCTAGCTCACCATAATGGAGCCGTAGGGTTTACAAAAGCTGCCGACTGTTAGGAATATAATTATTCCTATAGAAGACTCGATCACCTAATTGATGTAATAGCATTTAAGATAGCTCGTAGTTATTTAATTAGATATTAGTTTAGTTTAAGTAACACCGTGGAAGAAGGACGGGTCTTTACCCACTGTATGCCTGATCCACAGCTCGGGTGTGGGCGTTTTTATTTATTTGTATAAATACCCCTCTCCCACCAAGGGAGAGGGTTGGACCTTTCATATTATTCAATCTAGTATCTCTTACTTTCTCTCACTAGAAAAAAAGGCTCCCATTCTTTCTTTGTCTCTCTATAACCAACGAACTAAACCACATAGATTATCATGTTTGTGACTTTGTGTTTATCTTACAATTGGTATCAAGAGCCAATGTTTCATCTTAGGGCCTTGTAGAATCGGATTTGGTGTGATATTGTGTGGTTTTTGTGAGTTAGAAGAGTTTTCTTTGAAAACATCTTGGTTTGATCTTTCTAGTGTTATTTGATATGTTATGGATGTACTTTTGTGATCATTGGTGTTAGTACTACATAGTTTTTCAGTTGGATATGCTATATCAAACGTTTATTTGAAGTTGTGATTGATTTTGGGTCGGTTACATTCTAGCGGTTTCGTATTCTGTTTTAGTACTCTTGGTAGCGGTTTGCTCCTGATTTTAGCGGTTAGCCTGTTAGCGAGTACTTTATTGGGTATAAGGACAAAACGCAAGATAGTGACGGTTTTGGATTGTTGTGACTAGCGACTAGTGTTAGCGGTTTGCTCCAGCGGTTTACTTTGTTCAGCGTTTACCTTATTTTTGCGATTAACTCTGTCTGCGGTTTGCCAAGATTAGCGGTTATCTCAGTTGTGATTACCTATTCCAGTGTTTTGCTCCTCCAAGCGGTTACCTTGCCTAATCCTGCGTTTAACTCATCTCAGCGATTACTTATTGATTGATATTAACCTTAACTTAGCGGTTTGCCTCTTTTTAGCGATTACCTCTAATTTGTTGGAAATTAACTAAGTGGTGAGGTTCTTGTGATAGGTTAATCATTTGTATTTGGTGAATTGTTGTAACTTAAGTCGTTTCGATTAATCTGATTGTGATCTGATGTTGTGAGTTAATTCTTACGACTTGACTAATTTCAATCAGATATATTGTAACTTGACTTGTCGCGACTTGACACTTAGTGCAAACTGTGACCCATCCAGTATCTCTCTCTAAGTTTAACTCGCTGAGTATATCTTCCGGTTTCTTTTGTTGACTTTAGTAAAATCCCGAGAAAGAATCGATTTCTCGGTTTAAGTCATAAGAGTTGGAAAATCCCGTTTGAAGATTTTGTCATGGCAACTTTTTCGGATGACATTCAAGCTGCAGGGTCCGATACCCGACCTCCTATGCTAGATAGGACTAACTATGAATCGTGGGCACAAAGAATCAGACTTTATTGCCTGGGTAAAGAAAATGGTGAGAACATTCTGCTATCAATTGATGAAGGTCCTATGCAGATGGGTACAACCAGAGATGTTATCTCCACGGCTGAGGATGGATCTGTCACCCATGGAATTGATAGGCCACGTACTTACAATGACCTCAGTGATGCTGAAAAGAAGCGTTATGATGCAGATATTTGAGCCTCCAACATTGTGATACAAGGGTTACTCAAAGATGTGTACAAGCTAATCACCTTTAACACGGATGCTAAAGTTGTTTGGGACAATGTCAAAATGCTTCTATGTGGATCGGAGCTGACGACCGTGAGTCTCAGTTGTATGATGAGTTTGAACATTTCAAAATGAATCCTAGTGAAAACATTACCGACTACTATGTTAGATTTCACAAGTTTGTTAATGACATGAGAATGATCCGAATGACAATGCCTAACATCCAACTCAATTCTAAGTTTATAAACAACATGTCACCTGAGTGGGATCGCTTTGTTACTGCAGTAAAGCTCAACAAAGGATTAAGAAACACAAACTATGAACAGTTGTTTGCCTACTTACAACAACATGAGAAGCATGCAGCTTTTGATCGTCAATTAAGAGAGAAGCTCAATCTAACTGCTACCAATGACTCACTTGCATTCATGACTAGTATGTTGCCAACTACTCAACCTGTGTCATCAGTGGATCACTCATCTCTACAGTCACCTGCTGCCATGAATACCCATCTCGACTCAGGGTATTCTTATACTGATAATATGATTGACAACCTTTCCAACCAAGTGTCTCTACTTGTTCAACACTTCAGAGCTGCACTTCCACCAACCAACAATCAACTCAGAGCTTCCTCAAATCCACGTAATCAGGCTGTTGTGGAAGATAGAAGAGTGATGGTGCAGAATGTTCAGGGCAGACAAAATGTGAATCAAAGGAATGCTGCACGGGGTAACTTGCAGAACAGGGTTGGAAATGTGAATCATGGACAAGGAAGGCAACCAAAATGTTACAACTGTGGGGGTTTAGGTCACATCGCCAGGAACTGCACTCAGCCAAAGCGTCCTCAGAACTCAGACTACTTCAAGGACAAAATGTTGCTCATGCAAGCTCAAGAGAATGGAGTTATGCTAAATAGGAAGAATTGGCTTTTATCGCTGGGGATGATGGAAAGACGTTTGATGATGATGTGGATGAACAACCTGTTCAGGACTTAGCTCTTAATGATCCAAAAAGCTGAGGATTGTGATGCCTTTGACTCAGACATTGATGACGAACCCACTGCTCAGACAATCTTCATGGCTAATCTATCATCTGTTGTCTCACCATCACAACAATCTGGTCCCTCCAAATCATCCATCATATCTGAGGTACTGAAGTTATATGATGAATGTGTAGTTAATAATGAACAAAATACCTTCAACAATATACGACAAAATAATGTTGACGAACCAAATGAGGCTGAATTGGAAAACATTAATGTTTTTCCAAATGAGCAACATTCGGATCACAACAGTGATTCTGACGTATCTTATGGAATGTCTTCTGTTGTATGTGACAATGATGTGATACATGAACAAAAGATATATAATGAAGTACAACAAACAAACATTGCAGAATTAGATATTGCTAATATGGGAAATAGCAATTTCGTCCCATATGAACAATATGTAAAGCACAATGTCGACCATGTTGTATCTAGTGATATATCCTCTGTTGATGACAATGTGTGTGAACTTGATGAGTACACTGCTGTTGCACCCGATGACACTCTGACCACTAGGATTAATATTCTTAAGGATCAAGTTAGGTGTTATGAACAACGTGCAAAATTTGAGCTAACCGAACGTGAACAAAAAATGGATTGGCAAATGCAAGCATACATAACTGAACAAAACTTAAAGGAAAAGGCCTTTAAACAAGAGATAAAATATGTTCAAAATCAACTTGATTGTGCTGTTAAGGAAAAACAGGAAATTCAGGATAGTTTAAATGTTCTAAAAAGTGAATTTCAGGAAAAGGAAACTAAACTGTTAAATGAATTTTCCAACCTTAAGCAGTTGAAAAACAAACTTGAAAACAAGTTGTACATCCAAGGCCAAACCAGTCAAACATCTCAAATGATTGAAAAGCACATTAAATTGCGGGATAAGCATAGTGATAAGGATTTAGGGATGCCCACAACGAACTTCCTTAAGAGCGTTAGTGCCTCTCAACCTGCCCTGTATGATGCCAAGGTTATGCTTACACCCAATCATGACCCTCCAAATAGTTGGTCTGATAAAGAATTGGATGATCTTGAGTCTGCCAATAGAGAGAGATTTGATAATAAAATGAAGGATCCCAAGTGCATTAAACACCGTGTCATTGTTAAGCCCCATGATTATTATGAACAAAATCGAGTGACTGTTTTTGCACCTCAAACAAAGTTAACACCAGAACAGGTATTTTGGCCATTAGATGTTGAGAAAATGAATGCTGAGGAACTTAAGGCCAAGACTCCTCAAAAGTTAGTTGCCCCAACGGTGTATCCCCCCAATAAACCAATGCACTTAGTTCAGTTGTCACTTCCCACACAATGTAAAACTCTTATTAGCATATATGTCCTTTGTCAAATGTTCACTGATTTTGATAAAACATGCAAAAAGAGAATCACGCCAACGGGAATTACTGAGGGTGAACGGGGATTTTAGCTTACTAAAGAGTGTTACTTAACTGAAGTCATCCCATTTTTAAACTAATTAAAGAACACTTTGAGGGTTTACAACAATCCCTTGATGTTGAGCTAAAAGAAATGAAAGCGGTGTTTAAAAACGTGGAAAATAAGGGTAAACAAATTGCAATAGACCTTCAGCATAGTGAAATAGCCAGGAAAAATATTCTCATCATGAATGACAATTTGATTGCTAAATGTATTGCTCAAGATGTGTTCTATACTGCTACAGATTCTTCATTAAATGCTTGTCATTTTCATGAAATGTCTATTGCTTTGAATGATCTCCAAAATCGTGTTGTTGAGCTTGAGGGGGAGAATTTGAAATTGCATGAAAAAATTCAAAATGATAATCATGACAATATGGTCAAGCATTTTTCTAAACTAGAAGTTGATAATCTTAACTTACAATTGAAATATCAACATTTAGAAGAAAGAATAAAAATATCAAAGGCCAAGACATCTTCTCATGTTCCGAAATTTGATGCATATTTTGAATTAGCAAAAAGGGATGAAAAAATTCAAGCTCACACGAACACGATTCGGTTAATGAGGGCTCAAATTGCACAATTGAAATCTCCCATGAATGTTGTGATCGACACCCATAAACCAATGTTTGCAGATTCTCAGAATTTTCAACTTCAAAACATAATCAGCAAACTCAAACATGAAAATGATTGTTTTCAAGCTGAAAATTCTAAAGTAAAACAACATTACAAAGAGTTATATGATTCTATTAAGATCACTCGTGATAAAACCAATGAAAAGATAACCTCTTTGCTTAGTGAAATTGAGAATCTAAAGACAAAGGTGAAAGGGAAGATGTCGGTCATTGCAAGTGATAATATCAATTCAAAGGTCTGTGAATGTAAAAAATATGCAAGTGAGGCTGTGCTTATTCCTCTTCCCCTTAAGAACAATGAGTTAGTCCATAGTGATTACCTTAGACATCTTAAGAATTGCCTTGACATGACCCGTGAGACCATTAAAGAAGATAGAATGGTGAGACCATCTGATAACGCACTATCAGACATTAGTTTTCTCACCAAACGATCACAAGAATTGTTAGAATATGCTATAGGTACGTGTCCCACAATTCCCAACATGCGAGATAGAAAGGGCACATCCTCATCTAAGAGTTTGAAAAAGCATGTTACCTTTGATATACCTTTGGCAAGTTCTGATCATAGCACATCACCATCTAGAAACCAGACAACTATACAACAATCTAATGTTCCCATCGTCCATTCTACAGGAGTAAGCAATGACACTAAAGCTAGCGGGTCAAAGCCTAAAGGCAATACAAGGAATGATAGGACTTCGCCAGCTAAGTGTGCTCAAGGGATGAAAGTAGAAGACCACCTTAGGAACAATAAGATTAATTTGAGTGAAAACAATCGTGCCGATTCTAGTATTTGCTTTAAGCGTACTGTAATTAATTCGAATTCTAATGCTACTTGTAAGACTTGTAATGGTTGTTTAATTTCTAGTAATCATGATGAATGTGTTGTGTCATTTTTGAAATCTTCTTACAAACCCTCAGTTAAGTTTGCTAATACACATAAATTGGAAAACCATACTTGGAAAGCAACAGGAAAGGTTTTTACCAATGTAGGATATCAGTGGAAACCTACTGGAAGAAAGTTCACTTTAGGAAGCCAGTGTCCATTGACAAATATGCCCGATCCCAAGTCTTTAGTTGTTAAGAAATGTAAGGCAACTGGTAGAAAATTCCCTTTAGTGACTCAATGCCTTGATATTAAGTCAGTACCACCCACTAGTATTGTTTCCTCTGAGAAAGCCATTGAAGATACTAATCCTGCCTCTCTTAAGTATGTTTGTGCTAACCAATTGGATCCCAGTTACACTTGGGGATCCATGTTTTTCAGTTATCCATATCTGTCTGGTTTCAAATGCAGGTCGTACAAATCGTCCTATGGTATTTGGACTCAGGCTGCTCAAAACATATGACTGGGGATCGCTCTCGGCTCAGAAATTTCGTGAAAAAGTTTATCGAGACAGTTAGATTCGGAAACGACCACTTTGGAGCCATTATGGGGTATGGTGATTATGTGTTTCGTGACAGTGTGATTTCTAGAGTTTACTATGTAAGGAATTATTGAAGTCAGTATTTAGATACTGCTGATGGATTATGCTGACAGGTTCCTGCGGATACATATAGTTGATTCTGCTGAAGACTGGTTCCTGCTGATAGAAGGATCCTACAGATCTAGTTAATCCGTGGATAGAATTAGTTTATTTTAGGACAAGATATGTAGAATATTGTTTATTAGTTTAATGTTATTCGTTTCTTGTAAGAAAGGTTAGGGTTTCCAATAGTATATAAGGAACCCAAGGTCATTGTATTACGTACGTGTTTTAAGAACAATTATTAGTGAATTATATCGATCCATAGAGGATCAAAGTTTAGCATACAGTTTGTATTTATATTCCGCAATAACTACAAGCTCACAGAGATTGTCTATTTAGTTTTACTAGTGATTACATTAGTAGACTAACTATCTATTGGCTCGAGATCTATCAAGGGTAGATCCTACAAGTGGTATCAGAGCCACGAGATAATATTTGTAATCAAACTTACACCCAAATACCTTTTCATTCAGTAACAATGGTTGATGGAGATGCTTCTGATGTCACTCTCATAAACACCAACGCTCTCACTCAATAACTTCAACAGGTTGCTTTCTCCAACAGCAATGCCAAGTTTCCCTATCTCAGGAAGGATGAGTATGAGATTTGGGCCATGGAGATGCAGAACTGGATTGCCAGTGTCGACTTTAACCTATGGAATGTGATAGTAAATGGATGTAGTCCTAAGAAGCAAGGAAAAGATTCTAAGGGTAATATGACTACTTTTCCTCATTCATCTGCTGAAGAGATCCTTGCTGTACAAAGGGAGAAAAAAGCAAGAACTATCTTGCTTCAAGCAATTCCTGATGACCACATGGGAGATTTTCATTACCTGACTAATCCTAAAGAAATCTGGATGGCTATAAAAACAAGATTCGGAGGCAATGAGGAATCTAAAAGGATGAGGAAGTCTATGTTGAAGCAAGAATTTCAAGAATTCAGAATAACTGAAGAGGAGGGCATTCACAAAGGCTATGATAGGTTTTAGAAGATACTAAGTCACTTGAATCAGCTTCTAGCTAGACCAGACAATGAGGAGGTGAATTCCAGGTTTCTAAGAGCCTTACCTCCCTCATGCTCTCAGGTCAGCATATCCTTGAAAACCAAAGGAGGCTTGGATTATCTCTCGTTTGATGACTTGTACAACAAACTCAGAGCCTTGAAACTTGACATCAAGGGACACTCCTCATATGCAGCATCACCTTCACACTCTGCATTTATCAGCACTAATTCAAACTATATGCCATATTCTCCCAGTCCAAGTCCTTCCACTACAACATTGTCTTTCACAAATACTAGTCCAAAGAATCATCCAAAGATTAGTAATGTGATGGAAGATGTACTTCATTCATTTGTTGCTGAAGTTGATCAATAGCAACAATTAGCCTATGAAGATTTTGAGCAGATTGAGGAACTTGCAATGGACGAGTTGGACTTAAAGTGGCAAATGACAATGTTGTCTCTCAAAGTCAGAAGATTTGAGCAAAAGGCTGGAAGAAATCTCAATGTTAATGGAAGAGATGCAGCTCGTTTTGACAGAAGAAAAGTGAAGTGCTATGCATGTGGAGAGATCGACCATTTTGCAAGAGAATGCAAGACCAAGAAGGGTAAAGATAGTACCAGATATTCAGCTTACAGGAAGAAGGAAGTGGAGGCTGGAGAATCAAAGGCCTTGTTGACTGCTGTAGATGCTTGCGTTGACTGGAATGAGCATGAATCTGAAGATGCTTCAAGCAGTTCTCCTCAACAAATCTCCTGCGCGGCTAGTTGTGATGCTGACTTCTCCTTCATGGGAATATCTCCTCATGTATCTGATTGTGTTTTTGGGTGTGATATTAAATATAATAATCTTAAAGAAGCTTATGATGATATGGTACCAAAATATAATGCCAGCTTTATTGAAGCTCAATGTTATAAAGAAGTTGTTAAAACTTTAGAAA
The DNA here is from genome assembly GCA_030686995.1 of Artemisia argyi. Taxonomy (NCBI): domain Eukaryota; kingdom Viridiplantae; phylum Streptophyta; class Magnoliopsida; order Asterales; family Asteraceae; genus Artemisia; species Artemisia argyi. Next base: position 138,197,926 of record CM060686.1, read on the forward strand.
AATAGAAAGTGTGGTTTCAACAAAATCAATTGGCTTATGAGGAAAAGATAAGAGTATTAAAAAGAGATTTAGAGATGACTAGCAATGAATTAAAATTTACTGAAAAAGAAAAAGCTAGAATTGAGTCTGAGAAAGAAGTTTTGCAAGATAAGTTGGATAAGGAAGTGACTAGGCATAAAGAATGGCTAATTTCAGGTGATAAGTTAGCTAGTTTTCTCTATAGTAGTCAGTCTGTAACATCTGAGTTAGGTTTAGGTTTTCAGAAATATGTTGGTGTAGAGGCAAACCATTACTTAGATAAGAAAAGTAAAAATAACCATGAACCTTTAAAATTCTTAAAGGAAGGTGAGATGCATGCTGTACCAGGACCAATTAGAGGTGTATTCATGCCTACCTCCAAAACCTCTGACTTTGGTGGTTCACACCACTTATATGGCAAAAAGTCTGATGATTGCCAAACCTTACTTGTAAAACTAATAACTCTGACTCTCTCACTACTATAGGAACCCCTAAGCCCACATCCCATAATTTGGACTTACCAGAATCACAGACTCAAACTGGCATTAGGATCAATGACTCCCCTAACTCTAGAAGTATCTCTGGTGATGATTCTAATGAATGTGTCTCTTGTTCTTTCAGGGACAAGACCTCAGAGACCTCTAGTTATGCCAGCTGTGAATCCAAGACCAAGTCAGACTCACCCAAGTCCTCATCAAAGCTATCTGTCAAGTCATCTTACAAGTCTATGGACTCTGAAGTTGCTGCTGATGAAGTTATTTCAAAGACAGCCTCTTCGGAAGACTTGTTATTTTCTTCTTTTGAAAACAATTCCTTTTAGTCATTACAAAACAATTCTATTTCTGGTGGTTATTTGAATAATTTTGTGTTTAATAAGACATCTTTTGGTTTCAATAAATCTTCTAGAAAGAAGAAGTGTTTTGTTTATGGTAGTAAATTGCATTTGATTAAGGATTGTGATTTTCATGAAAAGAGGATGGGTGTTTCTGCTGTTCATAATAGACCTAGACCAAAGTGGACCAATGCCTATTCCAAACCCTTTTGTGTTCCACAGGCACCTCACACCACTAGGCACTAGCAGAACTAACTCAGTTTCTGCTGAAAGATCTGTTCTTGCTGGTAGATCTGTTTCTGCTAGTAGATATGTAACTACTGATAGGAATAGATATGGTACTAGACCATTTTCTGGATTTAATCATACTTATTTTCAAAATGGTTATTGGCCTGGATATTATGACCCAATGTTTTTGGGAAAGGCAAATTGGGATTCTGCTGTAAAGTCCTCAGCAGATTGTTCTTGGAAAGTTAATAGACCATATGTATACAGGGGTTCCAGGAACAATGGTGGATCTAACTCATCTACATGGATTCATAATAATGATCCACAAGGCAGGCTCAAGTCTTTCAAGACTTGAGTCTATCTATGGCACTTATATTGTTGTATATTTTTGTTATTGTAGGGACATCCTCTTTTAAACAAAGACTTAGGTATTGTAGATAGTGGTTGTTCAAGAAGCATGTCTGGGAATCAGGAGAAGCTATATAATTTTGTGCCTTTTAATGGAGGCATAGTGAGATTTGAAAGTGGAGAAGGAAGAATCACTGGTAAAGGAACCATTAGAACTCCAAAGGTGGATTTTGAGAATGTCTATTATGTGAAGGAACTACAAGGCTTCAATTTGTTCTTAGTTTCACAAATCTGTGACAAAAAGATTCCTGTGCTTTTCACTGATGAGGACTGTCTCATTCTTTCACCTGACTTCAAAATACCTGATGAAAGTCATGTATTGCTAAGGGTTCCAAGAAATCATAATCTTTACACATTCAACTTGAATGATGTCAAACCAGAAGGTGATCTAGCATGCTTGGTGGCTAAAGCATCCTTGGATGAATCTACAAGATGGCACAGAAGGATGGCACATGTTAACTTCAAAGTTATCAACAAGCTTGCTAAAGATAGACTTGTTCATGGACTTCCTTCAAAGATATTCACCAATGAACACAACTGTGTTGCATGTAACAAAGGAAAGCAACACAAAGCTTCTTATAAGGCTATTACTGCTGTGAGCACAATCTCAGAACCTTTGCAGCTGCTTCATATGGATCTTTTTGGTCCAACATCCATCAGGAGTATTGACCATAAGTACTTCTGTTTGGTGATCACTGATGCTTTTAGTAGGTTTAGTTGGACATTCTTTTTGGTGACTAAAGACCAAACCTTTCAGACACTTAAAGAATTTATGTCCCTCATTGAAAACCAACTTAACAAGAAGATCAAAGGCATAAGGTGTGACAATGGGACAGAGTTCAAAAATGCCAATCTTATTGAACTCTATGGGTTAAAGGGTATAAAAATAGACTATAGCAATCCTAGGACTCCACAACAGAATGGAGTTGTAGAGAAGAAGAATAGAACCCTGATAGAGGCTGCAAGATCTATGCTTGCTGACTCTAAACTTCCCACTATGTTTTGGACTGAAGCAGTTGGCACTGCTTATTATGTGGTTAATAGGGTGTTGATTACTAAACCACATAATAAGACACCTTATGAGCTTTTGACTGGGAAGAAACCTACCATTGAATACTTGAAACCTTTTGGATGTCAAGTGACTATTCTGAATACAAGTGATCACTTAGCCAAATTTGAAGAAAAAGCTGCTGAAGGGTACATTGTTGGTTACTCAGCTCATAGCAAGGCCTACAGAGTATATAATTTGGCTGCAAAGAAGATTGAAGAGACTCTTAACCTGAGATTTCTGGAGGACAATGAAAATACTATGGGTAAAGGTCATGAATGGATTTTGACCTTGATTACTTGACAGATCATTTGGGTTATACAAGATTTAAAACTACCCCTTCTGCAGGTACACAAGTGACACCTACTAACATTGCAGGTACTCTGGAAGATGACTCAGACAGTGATTCAGAATGTGATGAACCCACTATTGTTGTTTCTTCTCTCCCTATTCATATTGCAGGTCCTACTAACAAAGAAGCCTCTGATGCCAAAACTGCTGATGATGTGGAAAACTCAACTTATGCAGAAGATCTTGCTAGACTCAAAAAGCAAAAGCATGCAGTTGCTGAAGAAGCTAAATGGCTTGGTCTTGAGTTTGCTCAAGACACTGAAGCACTCTTGAAACAAGCTGCTTTTGATGACAGCAGAAAATCTATATCTACTGATGCAGCTGCCACCAATTCTCCTGAAGGCATTTCTGCTAAAAAATCTGTTTCCACTACTCCTTCAACTAGTTTAGAAGAACCATTTGGCAGGTTTCCCACCCCCTCAGATCTTGGCAATCATGAACAAAGTGCTGGCATTTTTCAATCAGCTTCTTATGATGAAGACTTTGCTCCAACTCTGACTAATCTTGAAACCTCTGTTAATGTTAATCATGTTCCCACTAAGAGGATCAACACCATTCATACTCAAGATAACATCCTTGGTGATCCAAATGCTATGGTTCTAACCAGAAGTGCAATAAAGGAAACACAGTTTGGCCAATGTGCCTTTTTCACATATGTGTCTAATCAGAAGAGAGACAATCACACAGATCAAAAGCATTGTCTGTTTGCTTGTTTCTTATCACAAGTAGAACCAACTAGCATTAAACAAGCTTTGAGTGAACCTAGTTGGGTTGAAGCTATGCAGGAAGAGATGCAACAATTCAAGAATCAAGATGTATGGGTACTTGTTGATCTACCTACAGGTAAAATTGCTATTGAAACCAAGTGGATTAAAGTGCAAGAGGGATACAAGAGGTATTGTGGTCATAAATAAAGCAAGATTGGTGGCTCAATGTTTCAGACAAGAAGAAGGGATTGATTATACTGAAGTTTTTGCACCTGTTGCTAGGGTTGAGGCAATTAGGTTATTTTTGGCCTTTGCCTCATACATGGGATTTGTGGTCTATCAGATGGATGTAAAAAGTGCTTTCCTCTATGGCAAGATTGAAGAGGAAGTCTATGTCACTCAACCACAAGGCTTTGAAGACCTACAAAATCCTAAGAAGGTGTACAAGGTTGTCAAGGCACTCTATGGACTTCATCAAGCACCAAGAGCCAGGTATGCTAGGTTATCTACATTCCTTTTGGAACATGGCTACAGAAGAGGAGCCATTGACAAGACTCTCTTCATCAAGAAAAACTCCAGGGATATCATTCTGGTATAAGTTTATGTGGATGATATCATTTTTGGCTCCACAAAGGAAGAATGGTGCAGGGAATTTGAAAATTTGATGAAAGGTGAATTTCAGATGAGTGCAATGGGGGAACTGACATTTTTCTTTGGGCTACAAGTTAAACAACAACCTGATGGGATTTTTATCCATCGGGAGAAGTATGTAAAAGATATCTTGAAAATGTTTGACTTTGAACTATTGAGGACTGCAACTACTCCCTATGAACCTACCAAGCTTAAAAATCCAAATGAACAAGATGAAGCTGTTAATGTACACCTATATAGATCCATGATTGGATCACTCATGTATCTCACAGCTTCAAGACCTAACATTACCTTTGCTGTCAGTGCTTGCTCAAGACATCAAGTCACTCCATTGACTTCCCACCTAAATGTTGTGAAGAAGATTTTCAAGTATCTCAAAGGCCAACCCAAGTTAGGTCTTTGGTACCTAAAGGATTCACCATTTGTGCTGGAAGCATACAGTGATAGTGACTATGATGGAGCTAATTTGGACAGGAAATCAACAACAGGAGGTTGTCAATTTCTTCGTAGAAGACTAATTTCTTGGCAGTGCAAGAAACAAACTATTGTGGCCACCTCTTCTACTGAAGCAGAATATGTTGTTGCTGCTAATTGTTGTGGTCAGGTACTTTGGATTCAGAATCAAATGCTGGATTATGGGTTCAACTTCATGAACACTAAAATCTATATTGATAATCAAAGTACCATTTCCATTGTTAAAAATCCAATTTTTCATCAAAGAACTAAACATATTGAAATTAGGCACCATTTTATAAGAGATTCAAATGAGAAACATCTAATACAGGTGCTTAAAATTCATATTGATGATAATGTGGCTGGTTTGTTAACAAAGGCTTTTGATGGACCTAGGTTTAACCACTTAGTTGTCCACATTGGGATGGTTAACCCTTAAATGCTATGTTTGAGGGGAGGCATAAGCCTGAGGGGAGGCGTATGCCTTTGGGGAGGATTGTAATTGATGTTGTATAATTTGTATATTATTATGTATACTAACTTTGTTTTGCAGGTTTCTTACTAACTCTGTATATCATTATGTTTGCCTTTTGTGTTCTGTTTGAATGTTTGGTTTGCAGGTTATGTTCCTGCTGATGAACAAAGATCTACATAACATATATCAGTGGAACAAGTTGTAAAAGACCAAATGCAAAGTTCATTCATTATTTGGATACTGGAATACATCATCACAACCATCAACCATCATTACAGGATTACAAAAGACACAACCAAACAACCTAAAAACCTAACAACCAAATACCTTCTAGAACCACAACACTACCACCTTCAACAGCCCAAACTCCTACTCCATCTTCTTCTTCCCCTTTCCCATGTCCTTGGGGTCAGGAATCCTCTTGTGGACCCTCTGGATTGCATGTCTTTATTCCAGAGCTTGGGAGCAGCAAGTTCAAGGACAACCTTCAGTGGACCCTTGTTCCTTTGAGAGGACTGTGGCTCTTCAGGGACAAAGATCTTCCTCATATCAGCACAAACCCTTTCCATCTCACTAGTAAGGAATGTTGTGATAGGAGTAAAATCAGGGACAACAACTGCAAGAGGAGTTGGAGCTTCCTCTGTTTCCTCTAATGAGGATGGAGATGGACAGAACTCAGATGGTCCCTCACCAAGATAGTAGTATGCTCTTTTTATTTGGGGAATATCAAAGGTGGAATCAGAGGAAATATCAATAACTTTGGGGTTTGACTTCATGACTGGTGTGGTTGGGAAGACTTTGGTGTGTTGGTATTAGTGTGTAATTGAGTTTTGAGTAGCTTATGCTTTGAAGACAACTTTATATAGACTTGATTTGGGATTAATGAAAGTAAATGCAAATTAATGGGAGGTAGTTGAGTCAGTGGCAGTTACTAATTGTGCAAGTTGTCCATATAAATGGATTCTACGGATGAGGGTCACTAAGGATAGACCAATTGTTGCTGATAACACAAGCTTAATTCTTAAGTTTGTTCCTACTGATGGTTTCTTCTAGCATATCTAAATCAGGGGAATGAACCTTTTTCAGAAGCTTAACAATAAAGTAAAGATAAACAAGGCAACAAGTTTTATTGATCATCCAAAAGTACAAACAGGAATAAGATTGAAAGTTTCATACAAGCAAACTAGCCTATCAATCCTAACCCTCCTATTCTACTTCTCCCTTGCCCTTGCCCTTGCCCTTCACATCAGCCATCTTCTCCTTTCCCTTGTTGTTGGTGAAGAGTCCTTGCTGTTGGGGACAAGGCAACCCAATCACCACTTCCCTTGTCTTTGGCAATGGTGGATTTGACTTTCTTGGTCTTTATGGTCGCCTTGGACGAGAGGATTGGGGCCTCTCAGGTGTTGAAGTAGGATTGTATAGTGCATCATTCTCATCATCATCTTCACCAGAAGAAGTGTACATGAAGGGAGACAAAGCAGGATTGGGGGCTCTGTTTGCTTGACCCTTCTCCAATGCATTCCATCATCTCTCTAGCTCTCTAGCCGCATCAGAATCATCTAAATCAGAAGGATAAGGTGGAAGATCCTATGATGATGATGAACTTGGATGAGGTACATCATGTTGCTTCTTCTTGGCCTGCTCTTTGGTCAAACCCCGTGGGAGGATTGGAATTCTTAGTGGTGGTGGAGATGTTAGTGATTCTAAAGAATCAGATGAGTCAGAAGAGAGGTTGATGATGCTAGGATTGGATGACATGGTTATTACTTGATTAGTGGATTTGTAATTAGGGATTTGAATTTTAAAAGTTTAGTGGTGAGATTTAGGGATTTTTACCCTGTATTTATAAGGCCAAGTAAAACGTGTATAATTATTACCATAATTGCGAGGTGGTTTACAGATAATTAAGGGCGAAGGTTTGACTGAAAGAGATTTTCACTAAAATTTTGGTTACCACTAATGACCTGTTCCTGCTGATTGGTTGTTGCTGATACCAGGAATGGTTGACCGTAGTCAATATTTAATTGGACTCTGCGGATTGACCAATTGGTTCCTGCTGTTTGACTTGGTTCCTACGGATGGGTCAGTTTACTTGGGGGTTTATAATAGTCAATTATTGGTCAAATATTGTTTCCACAATTCTTGCCAATTACACACCACGTTTGGAAACTTACCCCATTTAACCTAGACATGCAAATCCCACTTCTAAATAACTGATTCCCTCTTGTTTTAAATTTCAAAAAACCATTTCAACCTCTCTCAGCATTCAAAACCCTATTTCTCACTCTTTTCAATCTATGGTTGAACTACTCTTCAAAGGTGATCATAACAAACATGCTTTCTTGGGTCGTGGCAAAGGAGATGGTCATTATGTGGGGATGATGGAATTTCTCAAAAGGTCCAAGATTCATTATGCCTTAACCCGATATCCTGATGTTATCCATGAATCATTAGTCACACAATTTTGGAGAACGGCACTTACAAGGTCTATTGAAGATGGACCAATAGAGATTGTGGCTATTGTTGATGGTGAAGAATGTATTGTCACTGAGTCATTGGTTCGGACTCAATTGCAATTGGATGATGAAGGTGGGGAACACGAATTGGCTAAGGAAGAGATACTTGCAGGTCTGTGGGCTGCTGGATATCGTGGAGATGGGAAAGTATGGTACAAGAATCTGTTTTGCCCTAAATGGAGGTTCTTGACACACACTCTGCTTTAGTGTATGAGTTCCAAGTCTGGTGGATGGGATCAATTCTCCACAGACATTGCTCTTGCTATTGTGTGCCTGTCTCAGGGAAGAACCTTTAATTTCTCTAAGTATATATTTGATGAAATGCTTAATAATGTTAAGGATAGCAAACTGAAATATTTAATGTATCCTAAGTTTCTTCAAATAATTTTAGGTATTTAGACCCAGGACACTACCCATCTGCCTGTTAAGGGTTTATCTAGTAAGCTTTTTGCTTCTATGAAAACCAACTATAAGGGAGATCATAGACCTTTACTACCTGCTATGTTGCCTGCTGGCAATGCTGCTGATACAGCTGCTGGTGGTCAGGATCCTGCTGATGCTCAAGCACCAGTGGAATCTCCTGAGGGGGCTGAAGTTACTCCTGATGCAAGTGCATCAGTTGCTGCTGATGCTCAGCCACCACCATCTCCAAGGCCATCCATACCTAGTCCTCCATTACCTATACCTTCACCAACTGTTGATGCTCCTTCTGAGCATGTAGGTACTGAAGATTTTGGCCCTGACCAACCTGTACAATCTCCACAAATAACAAGACTTCCCACACCAAGTCCATTAAGCCCTACTTTTGAGGAGAATGTTAATATATATAAAGACTGGTTTAACTCTCCTGTTAGGACCAATGATGTTCCCAATACCACAGATATCCCTGTTGGTGGAGCTGAAGGTCCTGTTACTCTCACTTCTTTGTCTCTTTTATTGTACAGGTATGTACATAAGATGGATACTTTAGAAAAGGAGCTTAAACACACCAAGCATGCACTTGGAAAAGCTGTGGTGACTCTAGTTGAAAGGGTCAAGAAATTAGAGAATAAGCTCAAAACAAGGAAAAGAAAAGGTGTTGTGATTGATTCAGATGAAGAGGTTACTGCAGAGTCTGACAAACTTGACTTGGAAGGGCTTCATCTTCTTGCTACCACTACTCTAGAGAGTGATCAGCATGATGCTCCTGTTTCTAGGCCCGCAACAACTGCTCCTTCTGCTAACACATCCACTCCGAAAGATCAGAAAGTATCTTATGTTAGAAGAAAGTATTTGGCAGAACTTCACAAAACAACAGCTGATCTCTCCTTTGTAGATGTTGATATGTGTGATGTTCCTGCTGACAAGACTCCTGCTGATGCCTCTCAGTCAGGAGATACTTTCTTTGTTGCTGGAAAGGAATATGTGTTATCATCTAGCAAGGCAACATCAGCTGATCCAATGCCAAAGGAAGTTCCTGCTGATGAATCAAAAGATTTACATGTTGATTGTCCTGATGGTTCTCCAGCACAAGATACTACTGATCAGCATTATGTTCCTCCTGCAGCTACTTCCACTCAGACAGATAAAAGAAAGTTTGTTATGGTTGATCAAGGCATTCCTTCTAGAAAGAAAACTAAGCAGGAACTAGCTAATGAGAAGCTTAGTGAATTGGTTGCAACACAGTTGCAAGCTAAAGAGGAGGCTGCAAAGACTAAGAGGGATTTAGATATGAAGGCATATGAGGAAATTGCTAGGAAGATACAGGCTGATTTAGATTGAATGGGTACTCCAATTACTCATACTCTGCCAGCTGAAAGACAAAAGGAGCTAGATGAAATTGCTAAGAGTTTATCTGCTGAGCAGTGGGACCATTTGGCTACTCAAGTCTCTGCTAAACTTGATTTGGCAAAGTCTGTCCTTGGAGCTGATTATCATGAGACTGATTTTGCTAAAAGGATGGTTGAAAATGTTAAGTTACAGAAGAAGGCTGAGGCAGAGAGAAAAGCTAAAGAGATGAGAGACAAACCCTGGACAAAAGTCAAGATTAGGAATTACATGATGAATTTTGTAAAGAATCAAGGGTGTGCTATGTTTGGATCAGGATGGACTCAACAGAAAGTTTGGGGGATTTCAGACACTCAGTTAACTACACAGTATGATAGGCTCATTACTATTCTTTATTCCTCCGGTATTAATGTTCCAGATGTTTTAGAGAAGCATGGCAGACTTATGGATAAGCCTGCTGCTAAGAAAATAAGGCTTGATGCTTCTGCTGACACTTCCAAAGATTCTACTGAGTCTTCATCTGCTGCTCAAGATCCAGAGTCTATTACTACTGAATCTATTCCTACTGAAGATCCAAAGAATGTTTCTCCTAATGCTTCAGAACTAGTTCCCACTGCAGAGACTTCTGATGGTCCTCCTCTTGATACTTCTTCTCCTTCTACCCCTGGTACTAGGAAGAAGACTTTTGCTAAGAAGTGGAAGGCTTCTAAGGGTGAATCACCAAAGGATAGTACTTTCATTGACTTTGATTTTGATGATGAAGATCCTGTTGTTTGGGAAAGAGTGGTTCAATGGGAACTTATTGAGTCTCCAACTGGTCAAGGACAAGTCAATGTGCTTCACAGACAAGATGGTTCTACCAAAGAATTTACTTTTCTTAGTCCAATTTTACATATGGTGGATAGGAAACACATTCTTTACTTATATGTATGGGTTGTAGATTATTATAAGTCTCATAAACCTGAAGGGATTGGTATGTTTTTGCTGGGAGACTTACATGTGCTCTTTGATTCTCATCTTTTTACAGGTACTGGATTTCATGTTTGGAAAGGTCAGAAGAATTGGGTAGTTGATACTTGGAAATATTTTCCTCTTCCTAATGTTCATATGATCATCACTACCACTGGCAAAACCTTATATTGCTGGGCAGATGTGGTATATCCAATCACTATAGATGTGATGAGACAAATGCTGGAGGTGAAACTCACTGTTCCTCTGGATATGATTGAGAATGATATACATCTTGCTGAACAATTGATTCGGGCTATCAGAAGAAGTATTTTGGTTAAAATGGAATTGAAAACTCAGCATGGTGTCTATCTTGAAACTTATCTGCTATGATTGGGTATTGGTATGGTATTTTGTTGTATATTACTTTATTTTCTTTAAGTTAAAAAAAAAAAAAAAACAAAAAAACAAAAAAACAAAAAAACTAACAGATTTGGGTAGTATTGTGTATGTTGTTTGCAGGATTTGGTGTTGGTTATTTCCACACCTTCTCTGGTTATCAACTTACCTGATGTTGACTATTCCATCAAAAAGTTGGCTAGTCCAAAGGGTACAACTTTGGTAAAGACAAGTTGATACATAGGGATCGCACCAGGCTTTACCTCTCAAGGGATCTTGAGAAGCTTACAACCCCCACCAGGCAGTGTACCTGATCGTTGTAGTATAGTATAGTGACAAGTACCGAGGGATTGATCGTTCAGCTAGGAATAGTGTCGCTAGGATTAGAAAGCCTAAATACTAGTTCTAAAGGTGAGGGAAGATTCTTTTTGTATTTTTATATTTTTTAGAAAGCAATTTAAAATCTCGGGTTTGAAGGATTTGGGCGGAATTAGTTGCTATTCAACTAACCCAATACTAAGATGCAATCAAAATAAAATACTAAAAATAAAAATAAACTAATTTATACTAAAGTTGTGAGCAGTAATTGGAGAAAATGTGTTTACTTAGATTTCATTACTCCCTAGACATCTTTTACACGTTAATTACTTGTTATAATTGCATGGATGACGGATCGTATTCCTTAATACCATTCATGAGGTGGCACACTTAACTCCCCAATTCTATGAGCTCTTATCTCCTCCTACACCATGCCCAGCACAACTATAGGGATTGTAAACAGTGGCTCATGCATTAAATACAACCAATAAAGACCTAGTGCGCGTTGGTTCATGTTTCTTAAAACGTTCAAGCATGTTACCAATTGGAGATCTGCCAGTTTTCTTAAGCCTAACATATAAATCATTCATCCAAGACAAGAATAAACAAGTAATCAACACATAATCAACATCTAGGTTTCATTAGATCTAAGCAAACACAAGATAGATCTAGCCTAGCATGATGGAATTAAGACAAGAACAAGATATAGACAACCAACACATAGACATATTGATTGAATTAGAAGAACACTTATCTTGATTAAACATGCAAGGTATCAAGGGGTTGGAACCCTTGAAAAACCTGTAAAGTTACACCAAAATCGTACTTAGGGTTTCTCCCAAAACTTCTCTCTTTTTTTGTGAAAAATTAGAAAACTATATATAGGAAAAGGGGTCTGACGGCGTCAAGTCAAAGCTTGTGACGCCGTCACCTCGCCGCCAAAACTAATCTCGGACTGCCTAGATCTACATTTGACGCCGTCAAGCATTAATCTTTTCCAGGCCGTCATGACTTTTACTCTTGACGCCCTACCTTCATGACGCCGTCAAATCTCTTCTGGATCGTCATGGAATTTTGCTCTTGATGCCGTCAGGAAGTTGCTCTTGACGCCGTCACCTACTGTTCCCAGCATGGAAAATTAAGACTTTGGCGTTTTCTTCACTTTTATGCTCCAAAAACGTCCGAATTGCTTCCTTTTCCAGATTTCACTCCCAAAGTACCTAAAATCACAAAAGGAACGATTTAAGGCAATATTTGATCAAATAAATTCGAATTCCGGCTTAAATGACCACCTAAAAACGAATCATTTTTTGCCTCATCATATACCCTTACACTTGAGATTTGCTTGTCCTCAAGCAAATGCGCTTTTATTCTAGTCAAAATACAAGTTAGGGGTCATTTAACACTAATATAAAAGTAATTACAACAAATAATCGTTCCACTAAAGACCAATAGACAAGCACGGAGGTCATACACTAGCACCTCACAAATAGTGTTTAGATACTCACATCTCTCGAGTGTAATAAAGTGTAAATTACAATATGGAAACGGAAGATATCTCGCACTACCTGTCATAGCAAAATAGATTACCATAGGCTTGGGAAAGGATCAAACCTCCACCACATGGTGTAAGCACCTAGGATAAACTATCAAAGAGGTCTTTTAAAGGGTTGTAACGTTAGGTGTAGGGATATGAAATACACGGTTTTGTTGGATAAAGGAAGTTTTACTGGTGGCGAGTTAACAATCTTGGTTAATTACATGTACAATGTGGCGTTGCTAAGCCAAGACTAGACTCGACTTAAGCTAATAAATGAAAAATAACAAAAACATAAAATGAACAAAGAATAAAAAGGGATGGTAGTCCGTATGTTTTTCTCTCTTTTTTTTATTTTTTTTTATTTTTTATATTTTTTTTTTTTGCATACACTCTTACCCTACCATCCAAAATAATACATCATAGGGAATGGTAATTCCCCTTACACTTGAATTTTTACATACTTTACAATTAACTAAACTAATGACTCGAATTAAGAAAATCAAAACACTTGGAGCACTTTTAAGATTAACGTACACATGGGGGTAATAAATGATGTTCTTCCCCATTACTCCATAAAATAAGTACTTACCCATGAGTCCCAATCGTCCCAAAACAATATGTACTAGGATATGACTCGACTTAGCAACCATGTAATCAATTAGATAGTTAACTTAGGGTTTAACAAATAACAATAATGCACTAAAAATGAGTGCATACACGGAAGGCTAAGGCGATTTGATTGTACATTTAAGTGGGGTGTAACAAATTCTTCCTTTAAGTAAAATGCTTAAAGTTAGAAACGAAAATATAGGCTCGGAGGGGTGTACTAGGGGTTTCGTGTACTAAAAATGAGTACAACACTAACAAATATTTATCATAGTTTTATTACACATCTACCATTGAACAAAACAAACTCAAGCGAAAGTGCATATGTAAGGTATCATCTTTTTACCCTCCCCTTACACTTAAGATGAACATTGTCCCCAATGTTCAAGTAAAGAATGTAAAAGTTAAATAAGTAAAAAGAATGAAATCAAATACTCCCCTGATTCGCTCGGTATGGATAATTAGGTGGCCAGGTTAAATCTTCCTCCAAGAAAATGAACAATCAAAGCTTCCCATCCAGAATATAAATCATCTTCTTGTCATACATAACCTGTAAAACCTAACAAAATAGACAAGACAACCTTGCGTAAAATCGGCGGCATCCTATATAAGTTACTAAATCCTAGAAAACAAAGTAAGATATAATGCTTGTGGAATGAAGTTTGCAGATCTCCTGGAGATTATAAAACTTAATAATTCACAAAAACCATAAGACTCCGTTAGAAAAACAAAACTGGTAAAATTTCCAGATTTTTACACCTGACGCCGTCAAGAGTAAACTCCTGACGCCGTCAGAATTGACCTGCAGAAATTCTTATGTTAAGTTTCAGGAAAATTTCTGGAAAAACTTGGTCCTACTTCCTGGAAAATCCTGCAAAACTTCATTATGACTCAATACAAGCATTTGACTCTAACAAGTACGAATATACATGTTCATTTAATATTGTGGAGAATCATGATTGGTTTTGTTTCTTAAAAACATATTTGGGGTTTCCCCTTACACTTATCTTTTGCGAAAATACTTTTAGGTGGAGTTAGGACTAGGCTAAACAACAAAGTAAAGTATTTCCACTTTTTAATTTAGAAACATGATCAACCAACAATAAAAATAAAGCATTCATACGGAAGCAAATAACAAACAAACAAATAAAATCACACAAAACATGGGTTGCCTCCCAAGAAGCGCTTTTCTTTATTTACGAGTCTTGTAGCTAGACTCAAGGTCATGGGTTACTATGTGACACGGGTGAGTTCCTCATTGAGGACATCTTTGGGATCAAACTTAGGTTTCAACTTCCTATCGGTTTCCTTAGTATGGTATGACCTTTCAAACTTTTCTCCATCCGGATCATACAAAGTCATTCTCATATTCCATGATCCGTCACCTTCTTTAGGTGGCTTGTCCCACCTCCATTTACACTTGTCTCCTTCTCTTTTCCACTTATTTATCTCTATATTAATTGGCATTATGCTCAAGAACTCAATCATCTTCCTAAAGACCAAGGGGTCCTCAAATGGATCTAGCTCTTCATCTCTAGCTATGAGTTGTTCTACCGAATGTGTCTTTTCAACGAAATCTTTTTCTAGATAAAATGGGCATTGAGGTCCTATAAAGTTCCTTTCTATCCAAGGTCCATATCTAGACGGTCTCCTATTCATCTCTACCCAATGTGGTGTCGGTTCATCATCACAATCATAACTATGCTTTCCTACATCGTACACCGACCAAGTATCGCCTTCACCTACCGCTATCTTAGATTCCTTGCAATTTATCATGGCACTAGCGGTTGCTAAAAATCCTCTTCCTACCAATAATGGGCATGTAGTGTCACTAACCATGTCTAGGACGTGAAAATCCGCTAATATAGTTAACTTTCCTACGTGAACAACTACATCCTTAATCATTCCAACCGGGTGGGCAATACTCCCATCCGCTAGCCCTATCAATACCTCCGTTTCCTCTAGCTTTCCTAACTTAAGAGCGGTGAATAAGGATAAGGGAATCAAGTTGAGGCTTGACTCTAAATCGGCTAGTGTGTCGAAAGCTTTGGATCTTCCTAATGTTATGGCTGTAAATGCCCCTCATGACACAAATGGTCCATCTACCTTCATCTCTTTAGATCTGGATGCACCAGAATGTAGCAACTCTCAAAATGAGTCAAACATACAATCGTCTTCTGAACATCAAGGAATGACATCCGAAAACTCATGGGAAGTTAATCCTTTTGCTCCACCTGAAGATGAACCATTTGAAAATGTGTTTGCTCCTGAATCTTCTAACGAAGCATCATCCTCAGGAGAATCCAACAATGCTATATCGGTCCACTATCCTCAACCCCACGAACAACTCAGAAAATGGACAACTGGTCACCCTATTGACAACATCATAGGAAATCCCTCACGACCTGTGTCCACCAGAAAACAACTTGCCACAGATGCCTTGTGGTGCTTCTTCAATTCCGACTTATCCAAAATCGAACCCAAAGACTTCAAGGATGCGCTAACTAAAGTATCTTGGTTCACAGCAATGCAAGAAGAAATCCATGAGTTTGATCGTCTTGATGTATGGGAATTAGTACCGCCACCAGAATGCGCAATGATCATTACTCTCAAATGGATTTTCAAAGTAAAACTTGATGAGCATGGTGACATATTGAAAAACAAGGCTCAGCTAGTTGCTAAAGGTTACAGTCAACAAGAGGGTATTGACTTTGAAGAATCATTTGCACCTGTTGCTCGTATCGAGGCCATTAGAATCTTCCTTGCCAATGTTGCCAGCTGTAACATGATTGTTTACTAGATGGATGTTAAGACTGCCTTCCTAAATGGAGAATTGAAAGAAGTGGTCTATGTCACTCAGCCTGAAGGCTTCGTGGATCCTGAACGACCAAATCATGTATATAGTTTGAAGAAGGCACTATATGGTCTTAAACAAGCTCCTAGAGCTTGGTACGACACCTTGTCCAAGTTTCTCCTTGCAAATCGATTCACCAAGGGTGTTGTTGATCCTACCTTGTTCACTAGAAAGACTGGAAACAACCTACTCCACGTTCAAATTTATGTAGATGATATTATCTTTGTGTCGTCTGATTCCAATGAATGTGATCGATTTTCAAAGGAAATGAGTTCCAAGTTTCAAATGTCTATGATGGGACAAATGTCTTTCTTCTTGGGGTTACAAATCTCACAAAACCCAACCGGCATCTTCATTAATCAAGCCAAATATGCTAGTGACATCCTAAAGAAGTTTGGTTTTGATTCAAGTGACACTGTTGACACACCCATGGTTGAAAGATCCAAACTTGATGACGACTCAGCAGGCTTATCTGTTGATCAGACCAAATACAAAAGCATGATTGGATCTCTCATGTACCTCACAGCAAGTAGGCCAGACCTTCTATTTGCAGTATGTATGTGTGCCCGATATCAATCCAAGCCTACCAAAAAGCACTTGGAAGCAGTCAAGAGAATATTTAGGTATCTTCAAGGGACAATTCACATGGGTCTCTGTACCCTAAAGACAATGCAATGGCTCTTACGGCTTACTCAGATGCTGACCATGCGGGGTGTCAAGATACTCGCAGAAGTACATCAGGAGGTGCTCAATTTTTGGGTGAGAAACTTGTAAGCTGGTCATCTAAAAAGCAAATGTGCACTTCGATATCATCCACAGAGGTTGAATACATTGCCATGTCCTCGTGCTGTGCTCAAATTTTGTGGATGAGATCTAAACTATCAGATTATGGGTATGACTTCAACAAAATCCCAATGTATTGTGATAACAAAAGTGCCATTGCTTTGTGCTGCAACAATGTCCAGCACTCCAGAGCCAAGCATATTGACATTCGTCCTCATTTCATTAGAGAACAAGTAGAGAAAGGGATAGTGGAACTCTACTTTGTGAGGACAGAGTTTCAGGTGGCTGATATCTTTACTAAGGCTCTCTCTCGAGAAAGGTTTTAGTTCATTCTTCCGCGACTTGGGATGAAGAGCCTCACTCTACAAACTCTAAAGTCTCTCAAGGAAGAGAATGAAGAGTGAAGGATTGATTTCACATATCCTTTGTACATAGCTCATGACAAAAAGAAAATAGAAAAATATAAAACCTATAAAAAACCATAAAAATCTGAAAAATCATAAAAATCCTAAAAATATTCTTCTCTCGACATGTCTCTTGTATAATCAATATTATGTACGTTTCTAGAAATGTCATTCAATAATGACACGGAATCATACATATGCTTGAGCAAGAGTTTTTCGTTTTTCAAATAATTTTTTTTCTAAAACATGTCGTTTCTCTAAACATTCTTAAAACTATGGCTTGCAGTCATTTCAGGTTGCAACCCGGACTTCAAAACTATGGCCTGCTATTACTTCAGATAGCAACCCGATTTTCAAAATGAGGAAAACACGTCGCCAAAAAGACGGTTGTTCATAGCAAAGGGTGTCATTCATCCGAGCGTGAATTATTTTATATTCATGCACCCTCGATCTGATGTACGCTTCAGTGCATCATTTCTTGTATAAGAAGAGAAATCTTCTTTTTATCGCCAATACTTTCCCTTTTATGATATTTACGGAAAGTATTTGTGTAAAACTTGGTGGTACCATGAAATTTTGGTTGAAAATCAAACTGAAACCAAATTTTGATAAATTTTTTCACTCAGTCAATGACATCAATTATTTCAGTTTTAATGTCCGTCATTGATTGAGGGGGAGAGTAATTTCTCAAAATTTTATGTATCATCAAAACTCTTCACTTTGTACAAAAACCTTGCAATAATACAATTTGTGATGGTTATGTGTCAGAATGAGAATATTTTCAAAGAGTTTTCGTTAAAACTTCAAATCTTTTGTAAACTCATCAAATCTGACACATAACAACCTCCCTCACAGATTGAGGGGGAGCAGAAAAAGGTTCCATTATCAGAAAATAGTAAAACTGACCGTATTTCTCTCCCAAACGTTTTCTAAAATATTTAAATCAATTGAGATCAAAAATCTCGAATGGTTTGAAACTTTTGATCGGGGGAGAGAATGTGATTTAAATATGAAATCTGATAATCAAACGTGATCTTTTGGACTCAATAATATGCTCCCACATATGTGCTAAACTCTTTCAAATATCGATGCACATATTGAGGGGGAGCAAAAGGCATTTGTGGAAAAATATCTAAGACTAACCATTTATCTTTATGCATGGAGTTATAAGGATGGTTAAGGTTAGGTATGAGCTCCCATGATCCACCAGAACCAGAAGGATCTTCCTAGGGACAATCCATAGATAGATTAGAAGTCCTTAGGAATGACTGAAAAAGGAGAATAGTGAGAAAAGGAAGAGTGCGGACTGAGATAGAGCTAGGACTAGAACAAACCCAACAAGGTTCTAGTGATGAAGTCTCGGTAAGCACTGAAGGGGTTGAAGAATGAAAAAGAAATGAAATGTGAAAAGGGTGAAAAGAAATAGCCCTCCAAATATTCAACCTTAGGGCAGAAACCGGGTTCAACTTCATATGCTACTAGTGGTTACTAAGGTAACACTGGTATTGAATAGAAGACGTCATAGACCCAGTGACGCACTGCACTAAACTTCCCAACCACTCAAGTTCTCTTAAAAGAGCTTGTTTCATTCTCACGGGGAACCCTGTGCAATGTATCGACCGTTCATTGCGAGCTATGTTGATACCTAAACAGGAGACGCCTCCCTAGTCTCCAGGAGCGGATCAAAACGCACTATTGAGTCTAGAGCCAAAGAGATCATCGATAAATCTCATTAGAACACACTTCCAATATGCTTATTGTTTCACACAATGTGGAAAGTAAGATAAAATATTTAGAGTCCTACACATTATCCTTGTGGTATTGCCAGAACATCCGAGTGATATGAAAATATTCACAATGACGATGTAAATCCTTCTAGAGCGAACATCTTTCAAGCTCTTGGTAGGTGACGTGTGAGATCCATCTTGGATCAATGATCAAGTGACAACTGGAAAGCAACGATGGGGAGATTCAACATTGAATCAACCTTGTTCCAGGAAATGGATTAACAGATACTTTTGTGAAAACCTTTCAATGTGCTCACCAACTAATTTTCGAGCACATTGATTGTATATACCCTTTCAAACAAAAGTATTTTTTTTATGGAAATGTGATTCAAAGTATAAAACTCTCGTCGTGTCTCAAAAATGTTTATCATATGACACGCGAGTGATTTCTATAAATCAATTTCTCATCAATCAGTGAATATCAATTCACCGATTCACTCTATCGTGCTGTCTGCTTTGAGACGTTCCGGTATGAGAACATGCTTAGTATGAAGATTCCGAAGTGGATTCTTTGGAAGATTCATTACTACAAGCTGGAAATTTTTGTCAAAGAGAGTCTTCTATAAAAGAAACTCTACCTGATCACAGTTTGGTTCTCACAGAACCAGAGGGTAGTCTGTCCTCGCTGAATAAATGACAAAGCCATATTCGTTCTCTATCTTTATTGCTAACTGTTTTATTTCAGGGACACATATAAAGATATTCGTCCGAAACTAGTTATCTTTTATTTCTCAACCACTTGTGAATGGTCAATAGTAAAGTCAAACTAATCAAAGGCAAATGCTTCCGTGAAATACAGTGTTTTCCCGGGTTGTAATGTCCCAACGAGGTTGTGATGGTATTAAAAACGAATATGTGATTAGTGAATGTGAACAGGTAAGGGTATAAAAGTGTGTGTGTGTTTAAACTAGGGTTTTATAACTTAAAATAACTATTTAATTAAAACAAATTTATATCAAACTAAAAATTATAAATACTACAAATTAAACTAAAAATTTATAAAAATAATTTCTAAACTTAAATTAAAACTTGAAGAAAGTATAAAAAATAAAAATAAATATTTTTGTCTTTTTATGAATTTTCTATTAATTAAAAACTATTTATATTATTTATACTAATTAAACTATTTTAAATTACAAATAATATTAAACTAACTTAGAAAATTATGGAAAAATTTATAAAAATATTTTATAACTTATAAAAGCTATAAAAAATATAAAAACTAGGTGTTACTATATAAAAATTAATTATGCTATTAAAAACTTATTTATTGATTAATTATTAATAAAACTATTATTAATTATAATAAATACTAAATAACAAAATAAAAATCTAAGAAAATTATTAAAAATACTTTAATATATAAGGAAATTAATAAAAATATAAAAATACAGATTACTTAATAAAAATATAAAAATGAAAATTAAAATTAAATTGTATTAAATAGAAACTATCACTTATTTTTATGTTGTCTTTTCTTGATTTTTCTTTTACAAAACTATATTATACATAAAAATAAGCAACTTTTGTAAAAACAACTAATTTCTAGCTTAATAATAAGCACTGTAGAAGCTTATTGCTACCACAGTTGACTTTGGTTGACTAAAATGAGAAATAAGCTCAAATGAGCTTATGTGGGACCCACCGTGGTATATTCTGGTTCAAATAAGTTGATTGGACTTGTCAAAGCTCAAATTGGTCAAATAAGCTCAGTAGATAAGCTAATAAGCCATATTAAGCTAATCAAAAACTTAGTTTCAACACAGAAATGGGACAAAGTATTGGGTCTGATTTAGGTGGGGTCCACAGTGATTCAAGTCAAACCAAAGGTCAATCTAAAGATTCTGGTAGGAGGGGGTTGAGGAAACCTAACTAGGTGGTGTGGGGCCCACTGTGGTGGTCACAAAACCACCACAAAGTTGTAGTGGTGGCCTGATATCTGGTGTGCAGGGGAGATGTTCTCCCTGCAAGCAAGTTTGGGCTTGTGTGGGGACCAGAGAAAAATTGCTAAAAATGTAAAACTTATGGGAACTTAAAAATGAGCTAGTAGACTACAACTAGGAACAAATTTCAAGACCTAAAACCTTCTCCTAAATTCTAAAGAAATCTGGGAGTTTTGGGAAAAATCAGAGCTGAGCAAATTTGACTTTTTATCAAAACTTTGCTAGTTTGACTTTTACCAACTTATATCTTACTAAACTGATTAGTTATGTTGTCTTAAGCTGTGATAAACCTATACTAAGCTAGATTTATGAGATTTAAGCTAAGGGGGTGGGTTTCAACTCCACAATCACTAACAGTGGACTGTTAAGGGGTATAAGGTGTGATTTTGACTTTTAGATGTTTAAGACCTGAGTTTTAGACTACTTATGACCTACAAATACTTAACTAATCATGTAAGAACCAAAAACAACAGCTGACACTTAGAACTTAGTGGTGAAATACCCTAATCCAAACACCCCCTAAACTAACTGTAAATGAGATTTTCAAAGGCAAAGACTGAGATAGACCATGGGAATGATTCCAAATGAATTATACTGATGATATAAACTATTTTGAACTCAATACCACAGATTATTACAACTAATACCTAGAAATCACAAATCTACTCTTATAATCTTGAAAATAGAATAACAAGTAACTTATATATTCAATACATAAACTAACAATTTTATTATACAATATTACTAACAACTAACATAATAACTTACAAATAACAAGATCTAAGCACAATATTTAATTAAACAGTAAAAGGTAAAATTGATGAAAATGGCTTACAACTTGAGACTTAGGTGGAAACTCATAACCAAGAACAAATTACCCAACCTTTGTATTTCAAAAGGTTAAAAATCATAAAGTAAACCAGTATCCCACTTGCTCCAATCTTCTTCTTCACAGTTTCAATTTTTATTTTCTAATTTATTGATTTCTTTTTATATTTTATCTTTTTATGAACTATTGATGCTTCAAACTTTCTATAAGCTTATCAAGCCTTGTCAGAGCTTATGTGAGCTAAGAGAGTCTAACACAACACCAATAACAACAAATTCAACAGACTTAGTATTTTTGAAATTCAAAGAAAATTGCATAAACTGAGAGCAGAACTGAACTTTGAAATTGATTACTTAAAAAGTTTAAGGATACATAGAAACAACTTAATTGATTGCTTACAAGCTCAGAATTACACTGAGAGACTAAAATTACACTACACGACACTAATTTTAACTTCCTAATCTAATAATCTTTCTCTTCTGCCTTATTTCCCTTTTGTAGCCACTTCCAGGGTCTGTGGGGCCCACCTTGACATTTCCCACCACTTTAGAGCCGTTGATAAGGTCTGATGAATCATAGCCGTTTAAAATGTTATTTCGCGCCAAAAGTCCAAGGGGGTACTGTGGATTACTTGGAGCGGATTTTAGGGCTTTAAATGGTTGTTGGAGTGTTATGGAGGTGGAGGTGTGAGGTGGAAAGGTGGGTGATGAGGTGGAAGGTGGTTTTGGTAGCAGCGGTGGTGGTGGTATGGTTTGGGAGGGAAGGCGGTATAAGGGTGGTGGTGGTTTTTGACCGTTTGACCGGATTTAAAATATTAAGGGTGGGCTTGGATTGGGCTATGAAATGGGTAGTGATAGTGGGTGGGCTGTTGGTGTGTGGTTGGATTGGATTTGTGGTTTGGTTTTATAATAATGGATCCGTATGGTTTGTAGTATTTTAAGCCAAGGACCAATTTTGTAATTCCAAGAAAGTTTGGGGGGGGGGCTGATGTGGTATTTTCCAAATTTAATCAAGGGGCCATTCCTGCCATGTTAGAATAAACCAAGGACTATAATTACATATTTTCCCATTTTTAAATATTAAAGGACTATTTTTGTAATTTTCGGATTTTTGAGGGACTAAATATGTAATTTCCCAAAATATTATCAAAAGGTCCTGTTTTGTAAAAGTTGAATAGTATAGGGACCTTAAATGATAATTTTTCATTTATTGCAATTTAAAACACCCCGGGGACCATTTCTGTCAAACTTTCAAACTCCAGGGACCAAACATGTAATTTTACCAAACTTTTCACCAAAGGACCATTCCTGCAAAAGATTATTATTATAAGGACCAAAATTAATTTTTCTCAAAGTTTTTACATCCCAGGGACCATTTCTGTCAAATTCCAAAGTTGAGGGACTAAACTTGTAATTTTATGAAACTTTGCACCAAAGGACTAAATATGTAACTTTATGATTAAAAAGGACCTTTTATGACATTTTCATGTTTTTAGAATAACCAGGGACTAGTTTTGCCAATTTATGAAACTTGAGGGACTGAAACTGCCAATTATGCAAACTTTGTACGTTTTTCATTTGTTTTTGCATATTTTGCATTTGAAACATATAAAACACACTTCTAAGATATTTTAAGTATTTTGATACATATTTGAGTGTTTTTGGATGTTTTGGCAGCTCAGATTAGTATAAAATGATGAGTATTTAGACACTCATCAATCCCCCACACTAAACTATTGCTAGTCCCTAGCAATCTTTTGAGAAAAACTTAATGGATTTCATCTCTTTACCAAAAGTCATCACTTCTGGAGTAGCCAGGTGTAAGAACTGTGGCACACCTGATAACCGTGTGATTTTGAGCAAACCACCAGCTGTCAACGGATTTGATTAGTCTTTACCAAAAGCCGTTTGCTTCTGGACTAGCCAACTCTTGATGGAATAGTCAACATCTTGGTGAGCTGATTACCAATTATGGATTTTCTACGGCCTTTACCACAAGTCATAATCTTGCGGGCTAGCCAGCTCATTAGCTTTTGAGGATAATGGGGAGTTGAGGAACCATACAATTTTTGGCAAATTGCAAGCCATAAACGGGTTTGAGTTATCTTTACCAAGAACCGTTTGCTCCTGGATTAGCCAATCCTGTTGTGGGTTAGACATGGAGGATTGATACCATTTATTGCATTCTAAGTGAGAAAAAATTTTAAAATTTTGGCTAAAATGGGGGTTCTTGATGGAACATGTGTTTAAATTCGTTAGAATAACGAATCTCCCCCCACACTTAGAACTGAATATTGTCCTCAATATTCAAAGTATCGGGTGTTAAACCAACACTTAGAACGTAAGAAGAAAATATTCCATAGCCTTTATTTAAAATGTATATACATACAATTATTTTTTTAGATAAAACTTCTTAAATAGAAGCTATCACTATATGTACATTTTTTTTTTTTTTTTAGAAACTTATACAACATGTGGGGCATCTCCCCCACACTAGGGTGTTACACACGGGTGACAAGCCCATGTTTTTGCTAATGTTTTTGATTCCCGAGTCACTAGCTTGACTCGACCCCATATTTGATTTCTTGTCTCCCAAACTGTCAGGTTTATCACGCAAGCTAATCGCTTGTGAACGGTTAACTGTAATAAAGAAGTCCTGAACAGACCTGGAGAAAAAGCAATTTAAAAATCTATGGGGAAGTAAGTGGAAGAAACCATCTCAATCGGACTTTCATTCAAGATGTTTGGATAAACATTTAAAGCATGTGAAAGTTCCACACCGATGAGACAAGTACCCGGCTCATAATTTATAAATGAGAATGCCGGGGTCAAAGATAGTGTCTTCATTCCCGAAGGAGTGAAGAATAGGAGAAATCACCTGGTAGGTGAAGGAAAGTAGGGAGATCTGAATAGCAATTAAGATAAGAACTTCCTCCTCAAGAAATACATATTCAAGTGGAGGAGGCAAGTCCTTAAGCTTGATCTCAGGAAATTTATCAGTTTCCTCAACTAATATGATTTCCTCATTATGAAGTTGTGGAAGAAGGGGAAATAGATCTTCTTTTAACAAACTTTCTAGAAAAAGAATGTCCCCCTCTGGATCAAGATAATTATCATCAACTTCGTATGAAATTGAACTATCTTCATTCATAAAAGCCTCGAATTCGTCCAAATCATTTTCACTTTCCGGAGGAAGTGGTTTGATCTGAGTGAGTTCAAACGCAGGATTATGAGTAGGTAAGAATTCTAACTCTCTCAAATCCGCTTCAAAGTCAAAGACTTCATTTTCATCCCTTGGTGGGATGGGATCCATATGAGAGAGTTCATCAGCGAACTCTTCAAAAAGATAGTCATCATTAGACTCGGGAAGTGATGCATCAACAAATTCGATGTCTCCATAAGATAAACAATCATTACTAGAATCAGAGACAGTCTCAATTTGTTCATTTGGATTATAAGGGGTGAAAGGAATATCACACATAAGATCAAAAGTCCCCTGTGACTCTCTCGGTATTGAGACAAGGTTCTCAACACTAGACTTTATGAATTCGTCCGATTCCTTTGCGGGAATTGTGTCAAGATGCTCGTCCCCCATGTTCAGAGAGTGAGTGGGAACCTCGGGTGTGATAACATCATACTCAGGGAGTTGAGAAGGACTAGCAGTAATGGAGTCTACAAGTTCCATTATTTCTACTGCTGGTGATTCAGTTATATTATTTTCTCCCTGTATATCCATGGAAGGAGTCTCAATTGATGAACTTGATGAGGTATCATCACTTTCATCATCTTCATCGAGAAGAGCAGCATTTTGAAATTTAGCACGTGTTATAGCTGCTTGTTTTAAGACTAGTAATTCTTCCATGCTTCTTTCGTTTTTAGCAGTACGTCCTTCAGCAAGTAATTCCGCGATAGATTTATCACGAGAATATGGAATGAGTGGAGACTGTGGGGGTGTGGATGTGTCAAAACCGGAAGGTTGACATTGATCATCATTATGAGGACCCCCACAATGTACACAAGAAGAACTTGGTGCATTGTGAAACGACATATTAGCCAACTCCTCTCTAATGTTTTTAAGTTTTTCAAGAACCTCTAGACAAGGGTCTTGCTGGTTTTGAGGAGTTGCTTGGTTCATTTGGTATTGTGGAGGTGGGTCTTGAAACGAATATTCATAATTGTTACAAGGAAATGGATTCCTTGTTTGACAATCAGAGCTAAAGTGTGGGTCTCCACAGTACTCACAACAGTTAAACTGCTGAGTCTGGCTTGGTGTATTTTGATACGAAGCATCATTGAGATTTGGATAATATGATTCTTGCTCGTATGAATGTGATGGGTAGTTGAAAAAATTTGAGGAGTCGTTGAATGAGTTTTGATTAGGATCATAAGCAAATGAATTACTCGATTCACAAAACAAACAACTCCCGTTTTGAATATCATTACCACATTGTTCACATGTACACCAACGACATGGAAAACCGAAAAGCGGCTCACCACAACCGTCACAAGGAACAAAATCTGGAGGTGGGACAAGTGGTGTGCTCTTAGAGCTAGCAATTTCCACCACTTCCGTTATGGTCTCGGGTTTTTGTTTTTGATAAACGTGAAGATTAGGCAATTTGCTGGTTTCTCGTTCCATTTCCCTCACTGGAGAGGGAATAGGGATAGATGGATCATCATGATCAACACGAATTCTAAGTTTCTCGGACAAGGCTTGATACTTTTCAAGCGTGAATAAGAATTCGGGGTTCATAGATGCCATAAGAATATAGAAGTTTAGAATTAAATGGATAGAGGGTAAAGAGCTAAAGAATCAAAAAGGGTAGGAGGGTAAAGATGGATATTTTTGTGTTTTGTTTTATAAAAGTTTAGATAAAAGATGGTAAATATACAATGGATGTATATCCAGAATCACTAATACGCAAAATCGTTTAGAATAAGCGCACAACCTCCCCGGCAGCGGCGCCAAATTTTGATTCGTCCGAAACTAGTTATCTTTTATTTCTCAACCACTTGTGAATGGTCAATAGTAAAGTCAAACTAATCAAAGGCAAATGCTTCCGTGAAATACAGTGTTTTCCCGGGTCGTAATATCCCAACGAGGTTGTGATGGTAATAAAAACGAATATGTGATTAGTGAATGTGAACAGGTAAGGGTATAAAAGTGTGTGTGTGTGTTTAAACTAGGGTTTTATAACTTAAAATAACTATTAAAACGATTACGTAAAACCTAGATATCTAAAACGTTAAAACGTTCACCAATTTAAAATCAGACGCGATTGCGTGCTGAGAAAAATGTGAGTTTTAAGGAAAATAAACTATAGGGGTTAAAAATGAAAATTCTATAAACTTAAACTTAAAATAAAATTTAATTAAAAAGAAAACTATTTTTTAGATTATTATATTATTTATTATTAATTATTTAATTAATAACTATTTAACTATTTAATTAAAACTAATTTATATCAAACTAAAAATTATAAATACTACAAATTAAACTAAAAATTTATAAAAATAATTTCTAAACTTAAATTAAAACTTGAAGAAAGTATAAAAAATAAAAATAAATATTTTTGTCTTTTTATGAATTTTCTATTAATTAAAAACTATTTATATTATTTATACTAATTAAACTATTTTAAATTACAAATAATATTAAACTAACTTAGAAAATTATGGAAAAATTTATAAAACTCTTTTATAACTTATAAAAGCTATAAAAAATATAAAAACTAGGTGTTACTATATAAAAATTAATTATGCTATTAAAAACTTATTTATTGATTAATTATTAATAAAACTATTATTAATTATAATAAATACTAAATTACAAAATAAAAATCTAAGAAAATTATTAAAAATACTTTAATATATAAGGAAATTAATAAAAATATAAAAATACAGATTACTTAATAAAAATATAAAAATGAAAATTAAAATTAAATTGTATTAAATAGAAACTATCACTTATTTTTATGTTGTCTTTTCTTGATTTTTCTTTTACAAAACTATATTATACATAAAAATAAGCAACTTTTGTAAAAACAACTAATTTCTAGCTTAATAATAAGCACTGTGGAAGCTTATTGCTACCACAGTTGACTTTGGTTGACTAAAATGAGAAATAAGCTCAAATGAGCTTATGTGGGACCCACCTTGGTATATTCTGGTTCAAATAAGTTGATTGGACTTTTCAAAGCTCAAATTGGTCAAATAAGCTCAGTAGATAAGCTAATAAGCCATATTAAGCTAATCCAAAACTTAGTTTCAACACAGAAATGGGACAAAGTATTGGGTCTGATTTAGGTGGGGTCCACAGTGATTCAAGTCAAACCAAAGGTCAATCTAAAGATTCTGGTAGGAGGGGGTTGAGGGAACCTAACTAGGTGGTGTGGGGCCCACTGTGGTGGTCACAAAACCACCACAAAGTTGTGGTGGTGGCCTGATATCTGGTGTGCAGGGGAGATGTTCTCCCTGCAAGCAAGTTTGGGCTTGTGTGGGGACCAGAGAAAAATTGCTAAAAATGTAAAACTTATGGGAACTTAAAAATGAGCTAGTAGACTACAACTAGGAACAAATTTCAAGACCTAAAACCTTCTCCTAAATTCTAAAGAAATCTGGGAGTTTTGGGAAAAATCAGAGCTGAGCAAATTTGACTTTTTATCAAAACTTTGCTAGTTTGACTTTTACCAACTTATATCTTACTAAACTGATTAGTTATGTTGTCTTAAGCTGTGATAAACCTATACTAAGCTAGATTTATGAGATTTAAGCTAAGGGGGTGGGTTTCAACTCCACAATCACTAACAGTGGACTGTTAAGGGGTATAAGGTGTGATTTTGACTTTTAGATGTTTAAGACCTGAGTTTTAGACTACTTATGACCTACAAATACTTAACTAATCATGTAAGAACCAAAAACAACAGCTGACACTTAGAACTTAGTGGTGAAATACCCTAATCCAAACACCCCCTAAACTAACTGTAAATGAGATTTTCAAAGGCAAAGACTGAGATAGACCATGGGAATGATTCCAAATGAATTATACTGATGATATAAACTATTTTGAACTCAATACCACAGATTATTACAACTAATACCTAGAAATCACAAATCTACTCTTATAATCTTGAAAATAGAATAACAAGTAACTTATATATTCAATACATAAACTAACAATTTTATTATACAATATTACTAACAACTAACATAATAACTTACAAATAACAAGATCTAAGCACAATATTTAATTAAACAGTAAAAGGTAAAATTGATGAAAATGGCTTACAACTTGAGACTTAGGTGGAAACTCATAACCAAGAACAAATTACCCAACCTTTGTATTTCAAAAGGTTAAAAATCATAAAGTAAACCAGTATCCCACTTGCTCCAATCTTCTTCTTCACAGTTTCAATTTTTATTTTCTAATTTATTGATTTCTTTTTATATTTTATCTTTTTATGAACTATTGATGCTTCAAACTTTCTATAAGCTTATCAAGCCTTGTCAGAGCTTATGTGAGCTAAGAGAGTCTAACACAACACCAATAACAACAAATTCAACAGACTTAGTATTTTTGAAATTCAAAGAAAATTGCATAAACTGAGAGCAGAACTGAACTTTGAAATTGATTACTTAAAAAGTTTAAGGATACATAGAAACAACTTAATTGATTGCTTACAAGCTCAGAATTACACTGAGAGACTAAAATTACACTACACGACACTAATTTTAACTTCCTAATCTAATAATCTTTCTCTTCTGCCTTATTTCCCTTTTGTAGCCACTTCCAGGGTCTGTGGGGCCCACCTTGACATTTCCCACCACTTTAGAGCCGTTGATAAGGTCTGATGAATCATAGCCGTTTAAAATGTTATTTCGCGCCAAAAGTCCAAGGGGGTACTGTGGATTACTTGGAGCGGATTTTAGGGCTTTAAATGGTTGTTGGAGTGTTATGGAGGTGGAGGTGTGAGGTGGAAAGGTGGGTGATGAGGTGGAAGGTGGTTTTGGTAGCAGCGGTGGTGGTGGTATGGTTTGGGAGGGAAGGCGGTATAAGGGTGGTGGTGGTTTTTGACCGTTTGACCGGATTTAAAATATTAAGGGTGGGCTTGGATTGGGCTATGAAATGGTAGTGATAGTGGGTGGGCTGTTGGTGTGTGGTTGGATTGGATTTGTGGTTTGGTTTTATAATAATGGATCCGTATGGTTTGTAGTATTTTAAGCCAAGGACCAATTTTGTAATTCCATGAAAGTTTGGGGGGGGCTGATGTGGTATTTTCCAAATTTAATCAAAGGGCCATTCCTGCCATGTTAGAATAAACCAAGGACTATAATTACATATTTTCCCATTTTTAAATATTAAAGGACTATTTTTGTAATTTTCGGATTTTTGAGGGACTAAATATGTAATTTCCCAAAATATTATCAAAAGGTCCTGTTTTGTAAAAGTTGAATAGTATAGGGACCTTAAATGATAATTTTTCATTTATTGCAATTTAAAACACCCCGGGGACCATTTCTGCCAAACTTTCAAACTCCAGGGACCAAACATGTAATTTTACCAAACTTTTCACCAAAGGACCATTCCTGCAAAAGATTATTATTATAAGGACCAAAATTAATTTTTCTTAAAGTTTTTACATCCCAGGGACCATTTCTGTCAAATTCCAAAGTTGAGGGACTAAACTTGTAATTTTATGAAACTTTGCACCAAAGGACTAAATATGTAACTTTATGATTAAAAAGGACCTTTGGTGACATTTTCATGTTTTTAGAATAACCAGGGACTAGTTTTGCCAATTTATGAAACTTGAGGGACTGAAACTGCCAATTATGCAAACTTTGTACGTTTTTCATTTGTTTTTGCATATTTTGCATTTGAAACATATAAAACACACTTCTAAGATATTTTAAGTATTTTTATACATATTTGAGTGTTTTTGGATGTTTTGGCAGCTCAGATTAGTATAAAATGATGAGTATTTAGACACTCATCAATGGCGTTGGTGGTTCATAATTCCAGTTGAAAGCTCAAAGATTACAGACTTAAAGGAACTCAAATCACAAGGTCATTGCCTGTTGTACAAAGTGAGCCAAAAGTGAAGAATCATAACCTACGAGCTACATCGTCTAAAGAATGCTTGAAGATCAAAGAGCTTAATTTCAAAGGTGACCTCGCTTAGGGGGAGATTGTTAGGAATACAATTATTCCTATAGAAGACTCGGTCACCTAATTGATTTTAATAGCATTTAAGATAGCTCGTAGTTAGTTAATTAGATATTAGTTTAGTTTAAGTAACACCGTGGAAGAAGGACGGGTCTTTACCCACTGTATGCCTGATCCACAGCCCAGGTGTGGGCGTTTTTTTCTTTGTATAAATACCCATCTCCCACCAAGGGAGAGGGTTGGACCTTTCATATTATTCAATCTAGTATCTCTTACTTTCTCTCACTAGAAAAAAAAAGGCTCCCATTCCTTCTTTGTCTCTCTATAACCAACGAACGAAACCACATAGATTATCATGTTTGTGACTTAGTGTTTATCTTACGCCGACTAAGAATATTCCCACCACGAGTTGAAGCCGATTTATTGAGGATGACTTAACTTTCGCAAAACCTCATATGGGAGTAAATTTTATGCACAGTTTATCAAACTATGGTTTTTTTACATGGATTTGGTAATTACTATTTTTCCAACTTTGAATGCATTTCTCCTAATATCGATGAGATTAATTTGGGACATTTATTGTTAACTTTCTCTAACTGGACTTTTAACTTTAGTTTGGTAAGCTTTTTGTGTTAAACTTATTTTGAAAACTAAAAGATTAATGATGTAAGAAGATAAGTGGAAATTACCTAATGTCATGACCCATTTTTTAAAAGGTTTGTTGTCTAATGAGTGCCCTCAGAGCACTATTTTAAATGGTTAAATAAGGAAAGTTTAAGTTCATTAACTTCAAGATCATAACTTGTGAACGTTTTTGAGATTTCTGAAGTACACCAAAATCATAGGAATTAAAATTGTGTTTGTGTTTGAATGTGTTTTGAGTTATTTGTGTTTAAGCGATTATGTGCAAATGGTAAGCAATGCTATAATCACTACGGGGTAAACTTGTTAGGAAGATAGCTAGAAGAGGAAACGATACGATACGATACTGATGTGAAGATGATGTAATGTTGGCTAATTGGTCGAAAAGAAATTGAGAAAGAAAAATATTTTGAGACCAGGGCCCACCGGCTTCCACGTCTGCTGTCCCTCTCCTCACCCTCCCATTGTCAAAACCCGAAACCCTCTCTCTGCAACAGACCCAAAAATGTCAACCATATACAAACACCATCACTACATCCACACACTCACACAACAACCAAACACCAAACAATCGATCAACACCTAACTAACCAAAACCCTCAACTTCCCACTCACACGTGCCACCACTTTCTACAACAAATACTCAACCCCAAATACCAACCCTCAACACGTCATCACATATCTCAAAACCCAAAATTTCACATTTTCCATTATCCAAAAATGGGTTAACCATCCCCTCAAATCTTATTCACTGATGTTGAAAACACCCTTAAGCCAAAACTCATTTTTTTCAAAGAATTGGGCTTGGTTGATCAAGAGTTGACCAGTTTTATATTGAAAAACCCGACTAATTTATCGGACCTTTTCGAAAAAAGATTGGTACCCTATTTAAATATTGTCAAAAAATTAATGGGTTTTCAAGGAAATGGTGTGGGGAGTGGTAAAAATGTCAACTTGGTTAGGTTGTTGGTTAGGTGTAATTGGGTTGATGTTAAGTGTCCGGTTGAACAAGTTAAGGGGAATTTAGTGTTTTTTTAGGAATGTGGGATTGTGAGGTCGCAGTTGGTTACGGTTATGACCAGGCAGCCTAGGTTGTTGATTATGGGGGAATTGGAAGTTAAGAAGCTTGTGTAGAGGTTGTTGGAGATTGGGTTTAGGATTGATTCGAGGATGTTTGTTCATGGGTTGTATACATTGAGTTGTTTGAGTGAGGAGAGTTTTTGGAGGAAAGTTGAGTTGTTTGAGTCGTTTGGGTTTAGTGAAGTTGAGGTTTTGGGGATGTTTAGGAAGGCGTCGGGGTTGTTTAGAATGTCAAGAAGGAAGTTGAGAGGTGGGGTTGAGTTTTTAATTAATGTGGTTGGGTTTGAAAAGGAGGTGTATGTTCGTAGGCCGACTGTTTTCATGCTTAGTTTGGAGGAGAGAGTGATTTCGAGGTATAATGTTTGAATGTTATGATGGAGAAAAAGGTATTCAAGAAATGGCCTAAGTTTTCTAATGTGACGTGGTTGTCGGAAGCTGAGTTCTTGGAGAGGTATGTATTGAAGAACCAAGATTATGATGAGGAGTTGTTGTTGGTTTACAAAGGTGGTGATTCTATGGCATTAAAAGAACATAACACAGAGAATGAGTCAGATTGAAAAACTAAAGTTTAGTGGGAAACATATTGAATGGTTTTAGGGTGATAGTTGCAAAATATTTTTTGTTGGAGGTTTCATACCTGTTTATAAATTTTCAAGTGTTTTGCAGATGTTGTGGACTTATCGGTAGTGATTTGTTGTACCTATGGACTTATGGAGGATCTCGCTCATTTGGGTTTTTGCTAACTACTTGTTCTCCTATAACTTTGGTTTTATGGTATGAGAAATTGTTTTAAAAGATAACAAAAATACACCGTTGGTCCCTGAACTTTCCACAAAACATCGCAAGGCACCCTAACTTTTAAAAAAACGTCGCCATGCGTCCAAACCTTGTGTTTTTAGGCCGATTGCGTCCCTTTACCAGTTTTGGCTTGGTCAACGCACGTTTTTTGTTATAATATGAGGGACATAATAGTCCAATCACATTATAACCATTAGTTAACCCAAGCTAAACCAGACATACAACTTGAGGGACCATCGGTGTAGTCACACATTAACTATGTAACTTTACCGTATCTTCTATGATATGCATATTAATGTTTTTGCGGGAATCAATAAACCCACACCCAACCATTAACAGTTGAGTAAAACCCGATCATCTATCACACACATTGTCACATACAACCTCAACCCAACACAACCCTCAACAAAGTACCCATATTCTATCTTATTGAATCCCATCTAATCACACACCCATAAACAATCGGAACTTGCAAGCCTTGCAAAATCAAACAACACACATACGAGGTAACAATATTTATTGATTTATGTTTAATTCAAACGTTATTTGTGATAATGTTAATCGTTAATGCAGAAGGTATGTAAGGGAATCAATTTATTTGCGCTTTGGACAATCCTGAAAAGGTTTTGGATGAGTTTGTAAGTTAACACCATATAAGAATTAAATGTTATATCTCTAAGAAATTAGTTGTAAGAAATTGACAATGCTTAAAACTTAATATTGATATACAGGAACTGCATCATGATTTCGTGTTAGGAGGATCCTATCATGGGAATCTTTATATTTACTTAGTTAACTATGCGGGGACTAGATGGAGAGTTAGTGTAAGAAGAGTATCATAATTAGTGTGTGTTGTTGAGGGAGCAAGGTGGAATGATTTTGCGATGCACAACATCACCTGTTCGGATGTTGCTTACTTACATTTTATAGAAGAGGGTGAGGATGTGTTTTATGTAGCTACCTACAATGAGTATGGGGAGGAGTTTCGTAATTATGAACCAGTCCATGATCACTTTTGGAGAGTAATGCTTGATGTTACAGACACATCTCATCTTATCCAGCCAATGCCAGAAGATTTTCTAGCATATCTGCATGGTTCAACAGCTACAGACTCAGTCATGGTTACTAGTAACACCACTGATTACCAAGTAGAGCTGGAGGTTACACAAGATTGGTATGATTGATATGCCCACACGGCCCTGTGGGGATGTGGTTGGGAGAAACTGGCCCAAGACTTGAATATGTCACCTAGTCAAAAAATGGTGTTTACTCAGGTTGTCCTGGGGGAGGAGTATAATGTCATGTTGTTTGACCATGATTGAGGGGCCATCACAACAGTGGAGACATACAGCACCAACATAGCCATGAATGCCCTTTGTCACCAACCACATGGACTATGGTATGTTCTAGTTTTTTAACTTTAACTACACCAAGTATCTCACAGCAGTGTAACCTATTTGATTATATGTAATTTTAAATTCAGATTTTGAAGCCCCTCGGATGAATTGGATGTGTAATTGGGAACACCACACAGTCCATGACCAAGAAGAAAGGACATTCTACATGAAGATGATTGCATCCTTCTGGAGAGATGGCCGACTTGTAAGTCTAGTGACAGAGTTGCTTAATAAGATATATGAATGTCATTTGTATCATATATTGTGTGTCTGATATAAAGATTGATGGATCATAATGTGTATTAGAAGCATCCCATGACAAACTAATGATAAGTTTTGTACATTTTTTAACAGTTCATACCATCAAGAATTGTTAAGAAGTACAACTTGTATGGGTTCTCTAGAGCGTTTATGAAGCATAAAAGCATAGAGAAAGAGTTCGAAGTTCGTGAGAGGACACTTCAAGTTGGTGAAGGGAAGGTCAGGAGGAAAGTGGCTATTGTTTCATCATCTAGTTTCAGGCATTTGAGGGCAGAAGCACATTTTGGTCAAGGTTCAATGGTCCTCTTCTTTCTAGGTGATGAAACTAACAGGTCACAAAGAGTTTTACATTTTGATGTGTGTTGATGGAGCTTTAAAGTTGGATGAATGATATTATGTAAACATATTTTGTAGTTCGTATGTATGGTGGATTTGTGGGCACAAATCAATTTGAACAATGCTTAGACAATTGTTTTGTAACTATATGTGTAGGATAAACCATATGGGTTTGTCCATACACAATTTTGCAAGTATGATGCAATATATGTATGCTTAACTTTAGGTTTTATAACGGATAATTAGTAACACTTCGTGTTGTATGTGTTGACTTTATTAGTCAAAAAGGGGTTATTTGACTCATGGAATTTTAATTATGACTTTCGATAGTCAAACTTCAAATAGAAAATGCCATTTACCAATTGACTCATTAATTGAAATGTTGATTTCTAAAGTTGTATGTATATGCTAGTTTCAACCTGCACTTTCTTATATAAAGTTGAAGTGCTATATGTAACTTTGACTTTCAAAAGTCAAATTGCCATATCCACAACACACCGACAATATTTCAAACAACACCATTTAGGGTAATTTACAAGCTAAACATTAAACAAACCCTAGAATGAAACAGGAACAACAAAATACGTCGTTAATTGTCATAGGGTACAAGCTAAACATTAAACAAACCATAGAATAAACATAAAAAACTATAAGAATTCCACTACGGCTGTGGGGGAAGCTCAGTGGGGTTTCAACAGCTCCCTAGCCAACTCCCAATTCATCACCACATTTTCAGCGTGATCATGATTCAGAGTGCAAAGCTTGATATAAAGTTTATTCAGCAAGGGGGAACAAGCAAGTACAAACGTTATTATTGTTAATTCATTAACTGATATAGGAAAAGATCGAAACACCACACTCTCAAGCTGGCCCGACCCTATTCTGTTGCTTCCTAAATGTAATGAATAACTTTCCAAAGGTAGATCACTTTCGAATGAAGCCTACAAATTGAGATAGTATTGAGATGTACAACCATGGCAATTTAGGTTGATGTGAAGTATAATACATATTGCATTCCACTTACTCTAGTTTCTAGCATTTACAATCTTGGAGCTCCATGAATCATTTGAATGATGAATGCTACCATTGCATTGTTCCCAAAATCGACTCCGGATAGATTTAGATTCTTGAGGGATACAAATTCCATAGGTGCATTCATCCATAAGCAACCTTCTGCCAATAACTACAACAGGTCGAATTTTCAGAATTTTTAAAGATTGCATTTCATAAGTAGTAGCCATTACTTTAAAAATCTGTAATTTGAAGTGTGAAACTCAAATTGGTCTTACCTTGCACTCCTGAAAATCCAATGTAAGGGAATCAAGTTTGGGAAGACTTCTCAACTGAGATATATTGTAAGTTGTGATTGTGGTGACATGGTTCAAAAGACCGAATGACAAATACAACTTCTTGAGATTCCCAAGTTGTGCAATATCCAATAGTCTCATCTCTTTTGTATCAGTACGATTGATTTTAATAGACTCAAGTAAGGGACAACCAGCAATAAAGTCCCAAATTGTACCGGTCAGAAATTTGACGGATAACAATTCTAAGGTCAATAGATTTGGGAAACCTTCAAAGGATACCAAACTAGGTAACGTACACCAATGAAGTTTCAGATGTTTCAACTCCAAACGAGTGTACATTTGGGTTGGCAAGATAACTGGTTTGGAGGACTAGTTATCTATAAGGATCTCCTCAATTCCTCGCTGACCCAACAACAACAACCAAGCATGAATCTCTTCATAATTGAACTCATATTGTCTAGACAAGGGTTTAAGCTCTACAGAGAAAACAAACCTTCTTATGGGACCTTTGAGCTGAAGTAGCAATCTAGTAACATGCATCCATTCAAACTTATTTTTCAAAAAATAAAAGAAATCCTCATCAAGTATGACATCGGTGAGCAACGTCCACTTAAACCTCCAATTTTTCGCTAAACTGGATGTCATCACCGCCTTTTTGAGTGGCAAACGGTTCAAAATATTGGTGATAATGTTATCCGACATGTTGCTAATATAATCCGGCATGTAATTCATAGCATTCCGTCCAAAAGACATGGCGAGTTATGGAAAATGAAGCTTAGATTTCGTCTTAGATTTTCAGTAAATGAGATTTTTTCTATTTGGATTTGGTTTTTCAATAGGTCTATGTAATTATGGTGGGCAACTGGGCATAGGGGTTTGGTGGGTGGGTTTATTGATTCGCGCGGAAAATGAGCTAGCGTATCAGAGAAGGTAAGCTCAAGTTGCAAAGTAAACTTCATGGATCGTCCCTAACGTTAACTGTTGGGTTAACTCAGGTTTGTAGGATTGGTTATAAAGTGATTGGACTATTATAACAAAAAACGTGCATTGACCGAACCGAAACTGGTCAAGGGACGCAATCGGCCTAAAAAACACAAGGTTTGGACGCCTGGCGACGTTTTCTAAAAGTTAGGGTGCCTTGCCATGTTTTGTGGAAAGTTTAGGGACCAAAGGTGTATTTTTGTCTTAAAAGATTGATATCTCTTTTTCATTTTTTTTCCTTTTCTTTTCTCATTTTTTTTTCTTAAAGTTCCAATAGATTAGCTTTTAGCTTTGCAAATACGAGCGGTACACTTGCTTTGCAGTGTCTGGGAATTTGACATATTTCTCTTTTGAGGTAATTGATCCTCTTGATGAAAAATATTTATATGATTATCATTTTGAAGTTCTAATGACAATACATGTTTCATTTGGGACTAATTGGCAGTTTATTTTACATCGGTTTTATCTTGTTGTATAGCATTGAATATCAACATTAGGAACTGGGATCATCATTTATTATTGGTACAGGTCAGGGAAAAGTATATTAGCATTTAAGTCCAAAGTCTGGATTAGAGCTGAACTTCTTTGCTAACTAACTAATCTTCAAAAACATGTAGTTGTTTGACTTGTGTCTTAATAAACTAAATGAGATCTTATTACATACAACGTTAACAGTTAACATCCATAGGCACCCATGATTGTATAGATTTTGACAAATTCCAAGCTGTGATGCATTTCCATGTAAAAGAATCATGTTTTAACCTGGTTTACATTGATGAGTAACAAGCACTAGCCTTTATACTATAGTCATTTTCACACATTGTGTGTTTCATGGGTTTGGCAAAATGCCCATCTCATATGGCATTAACCTTTATTCTAGAGTTAATTTCATAAATGGTCCATGTGGTCTGTCGGGTTTAACGGATATAGTCCCTTTACTTTTTTTTAACGGATCCGGTCCCTGTGGTTGCAACCCATAACGGGTTTGGTCCCTTGACCAATTTTTCTGTTAGTTTGACCACGAAGTACTTGTTTAGTGGGTTGAAATGACAAATATACCCCCATCTTCTTCTTCAATCATCACCTTCTCCATTGTTTCTGTCAAAACCCACTCATACACAAAGATCTAAACCATATATTTAGAAAACACCATTACTTTTTCAATCTTCTTCTTGAAATTATCTCAAGAATATATTAATCACACAACTAACAAGATATCATCAATACAGAAACATTATTTCAACCCACTAAACAAGTACTTCACGGTCAAACTAACAGAAAAATTGGTCAAGGGACCAAACCCGTTATGGGTCGTAACCACAGGGACTGGATCCTCTAAAAAAAGTAAAGGAACTATATCCGTTAGACCCGACAGACCACAAGGACCATTTATGAAATTAACTCTTTATTCTATGTTAAATTTTGTATAAAAAATGGTGATGAAATTTCAAATGAATTATGTTAGAAGCTGCGTGGATGTATGTCTAGTCATTCATGCACTTGTCATATCTCGCACCAGCCCCACATAAAGATGTACGAATATATGAACATGTCCCATAATACTTGCTCCTCTGGCAATCCGACTGGATTCAAAATTGCCTTGTGTATGAACAAACCACAAGGAGTTCTATAGTTAAGCATCTATATATATATATATGATAATGAATAGATAGATTCGCAAAAGAGGTTATAATACAGTAAATAGTATCAATCATCTCAATATGAAAATAGTTGCAAATTCCACGGTCAAGTACAACTTACAAATATGATCACACTTTAATATATCTTCAGTATTCACTTCAAAACACAGCCTTAAGCCTGTTTCAAAAGGACTTGTCAAATTCTCAAGTTCGATTAAGTTCATTTAGCATTCCTGACTCGACGACTCTCTTAAGGTGTATCCCAAGGTGCTCACATCATCAGTTAAGAAATGCTAAAATTCAAACCCGGAGAGTGGCACCGTCAAGTAAAGAAGCTAAGAAGATGTCAACATGCAGTAAATCAGTTACCTAATACTCGTAGTTAATGAATAGACTAGACCATAATAACAGTTCGTACTAACTATTTATAAAAGATTTGTTAAACAGGAGAAAACTACCCTCAAAAACATTTGCAACAATTACCAAATCAGTGAAAGTTGTTTTCATTCATATCGTGACTTGTAATTTTACAATATAGTGGACAAAGAAAAGTAAATAAGTGTTGCCGGTGATGTTATAATTGGTCTCTATCAACGGGGGGGGGGGGGGGGGGGGGGGTGTGGGGGGGGGGGGGAGGGAGGGGGTGTATCTATCTTGTAATTTGCCCCATAGTGGTGGGTGTTTAAAATGAAAACAGGTAAAGTTTACTCCATGTTGTCTACTAAACACTTGTTTGGAAGCAGAGGGGGTACAAAAACATCATTCGACTACCACATATTTAAAATGTCAGATGACCAACCAGATGAATCCTAAATGATATTTAATAGTTAATACCGGTTCCTACTTCCACATTTTGCAGGTACAGTCTTCGTTTTTCCTCCAACAAAAGAACTCGAATCCACCTAATGTTCTAAGCAGAAAAACAGGGAGCGTCCATCAATTCTTTCGGTACAAGTTTATGAATCAACTTAAACATAGTTTTATCCACTGATCCAGCTGCTATTGAATCAATTAGCAAAGACATTGTTGAAACATCAAGAAAGTAACCTTTCCCATCCATATCATGTAAAAGCATCTCTACATCATCAAAGTGTTTATTCCTTAGATATCCTTTGAGAAGAACATTGCAAGTGATTTTATCTGGCGGACAACCACTCTCTTCCATTTTAAGAAACAACTCTTTCGCATCAATCACAAGACCTTCCACACAAAACACACAAATCATCACTGTAAATGTGCGAGCACTAGGTTTTATACATTTGACACTAAGGTCATGGAAAAGAGCCTTTGCAATATCAAGCTTCCCACATTTGCTTGCACCATCAATCAGGATATTGTACACAACAATATCTGTATTTAGCTTGCTATCATCCATTAAATGAAACAAAGATAATGCTTCTTCTATCTGATTGTTGTTACAAAGACCCTCTAGAATAATTCCATAAGTCAATTGATCCGGCATTTGACCTTTTCCATGCATCTCATCAAAGAGTTTCCGTGCATCTCCACAACGTCCGACCCGAAACAATCCTTGTATCATGGTGGTGTAAGTGACTACATTGTGTTTTAAACCTTTTCTGGTTATTTCATTAAAGAGATCCATCGCCTCATCTATTCTCAAACTCTTGCAATACCCATTCAGTAAAACATTGTATGAAACAACATTAGGGACAAGACCTCTAAACACCATTGAATCAAAAATTGTCTTTGCTTTGCTCATTTCACCACGCAAACGGTAACCATCTATAAGTGCATTGTATGTCACTATGTTTGGAACAATACCTTTTTGAATCATGATGTCAATAACTTCCTCAGCTTCTTCTACTTTACCTTCTTTACATAATGCATCAACTAATATACTAAAGGTTTGCACATTTGGAGAGATCCCAACATCCACCATTTCTTGAAGCATCTTAGAGGCTTCCACCCAACGACCTGAACTATAAAGGCCATCAATCAAAGAGCTGTAAGTAATGACATTGGGTGAGATGCCTTTTTTGAAAACCATTTCTTTGAAGAGTTTGAAAGCATCATCAATCATTTTGTCTTTGCAAAGACTGTCAATGATGGTGCTATATACAACAACATTAGGTCTGCAACCTCTTTCAATCATTAGCCTAAGCAATTGAATGGCAATAACATTATTACCAACCTTGCAAAGCCCTTTAATCATGGTGCTGTAAGTGACTACATCAGGTTCACAAAGTTTATCTTTTAGCAATTTCTTGAAAAACATCTCAGCCTCAAGAATCCTATCTTCATGGACCAGTCCATCTAGAAGTGGATTAAATATGAAGACATTTGGTACAATATGCCACCTAAAACAAAAGCCTAGGACTGCAAAAGCGTCATTGGTGCGATACAACTGACAACAACACTTGATGGCAACACTCATTGTAAACTTATCAACAGGAACACCAAGGGCACACATTTTCTTGAAAAGATCAAGTGAATGTGAAAAATGTTTCATTTTGGTAAGGGATTGCAACAACTGATTAAACTTAATAATCGAAGGAAAAGGCCGTCTCTGAGACATTTGATCGAACAGGTTCAGAGCATCATCCAAATTGGCAACTTTTTGAAACTTAGATGGAGTATTAACAACAACATTTGAAGAAAAAGAAGAAGAATTGGAGTTAATTTGGGAAGATAAAAATGTGTTGTGAGGACAGAATCTTAAACCTAATTGGGAATATGAAAAAGGGGTTTTAAGGAAAGAGTTATTATTACCTT
Source organism: Artemisia argyi (assembly GCA_030686995.1). Taxonomy (NCBI): domain Eukaryota; kingdom Viridiplantae; phylum Streptophyta; class Magnoliopsida; order Asterales; family Asteraceae; genus Artemisia; species Artemisia argyi. The sequence continues at coordinate 138,240,131 of CM060686.1, forward strand.
TGAAATTAGAGAAAACATGTACAGCAGATGATTTTGAGCGATTCATCATCATGATCGATTCACCACTATTGGTTACGAGGGATGCTACATCCACATAAGAAATCCACAAAAAAACTTCACATTGGTTTAATCATAGAGAAGAGAGAGAAACTATAGTAAAATCCACCAATCACTGACTGACACGTCAGTGTGTGGATTTTTTTTGTTGATTTCTTATGTGGATGTAGCATTTCTCATTGGTTATTGTCCTCTTTCTGATTTAAATACTTCATACACAATAAATTTCACATATGTCTCTAAACAACTTGATTGGTGGACAATTTTTTTAGACGTAAAAACGAGAATGAGTAAAAATGGTAACAAAATGACTAATATTTGATTTTTGTTGCCATGTTTTTTTTTAATAAGTGTAGTTTTTTAATTTTCTTGCTGACTAATTTGTGGGAGTTGAGCTCATTGCCTCACAAGCTCAAACCGGATCATTTGCACCAAACATTATTTGAAAAAACAAATTTAATGTTCTCTAAAGATAATTGGGCAAATGATTATATATATATATATATATATATATATATATATATATATATCATATTTGCCATCATTTGTTTTTTAGGGTATTAAACAAAAAAATTTGCTTTTGAGTTTTTTTTTTTTTTTTTTTTTTTTTTTTTTTTTTTTTTTTCCTTCTTTTGTGGGTAAAATCTCACCCTCCCAACTGGTACCCGGTTTCACTTGTGATAACATATGCCAGGTTGGAATCCCGCCTTCTTCCTCGTACCACAAATACACGCTTGCATCACTGAACCACACTCCCTAACTTTACCAAAAAAACTTGTACCTTTTATATTATTCAAGTACACAACTTTTTCATATTAAATCTCACATCACTCACTAGAACACCTCTTTCAAGATCAAAAATAAATAAATAAATAAATAAATAAATAATAATAATAATAATAATAATAATAATAATAATAATAATAATAATAATAATAATAATAATAATAATAATAATAATAATTTGACGAACCTATTTGTCCCCCGCATTAAATACCTAGAATTGATTGTCGTTTTCCATCTTTGTTCATGCGAAAAGGTAATTTCTGTCATATATTTAATGTTTTATTACCCCAATTGTATTAATTTATTAAAAGATTTAATTTTTAATTTTTTGAAAAGTATCTAAGTAATTTAACTAATTATAAGCCCACATAACCTCGTTTTAATTGACTTGTCCTGATGGAGACTTATGGCTTATAAAATGTTCTATAAGCCTGTGTGACAAACAAAGCTATTTTATAAACAAGCTTATTTTAGCAGCTTAAGCTCAAATAAGCCCCTAAAGCCTCGTTCAAAATACCCTTAAGCCTGTTTCAAAAGGACTTGTCAAATTGTCATGTTCGATTAAGTTCATTTAGCATTCCTGACTCGACGACTCTCTTAATGTATAGCCCGAGGTGGTCACATCATCAGTTAAGAAATACCTAATACTCGTAGTTAATGAATAGACTAGACCTTAATAACAGTTCATACTAACTATTTATAAAAGATTTGTTAAACAGAAGAAACCTACCCTTGAAAACATTGGCAACAATTACCAAATCAGTGAAAGTTGTTTTCATTCATATCGTGACTTGTAATTTTACAATATAGTGGACAAAAGTAAAGTAAATAAGTGCTGCTGGTGATGTTATAATTGGTTTCTATCAACTAGTATATATCTTGTAATTTGCCCCAAAGTGGTGGGTGTTTAAAATGAAAACAGGTTTATAAATGCAAGTTTACTCCATGTTGTCTACTAAACACTTGTTTTGGAACCAGAGGGGGTACAAAAACATCATTCGACTACCACATACTTAAAATGTCAGATGACCAACCAGATGAATCCTAAATGACATTTAATACCAGTTCCTACTTCCACATTTTGCAGGTACAGTCTTGTTTTTCCTACAAGAAAAGAACTCGAATCCACCTAGTGTTGTCTAAGCAGAAAAACAGGGAGCGCCCATCAATTCTTTCAGTACAAGCTTACGAATCAACTTAAACATAGTTATATCCACTAATCCAGCTGCTATTGAATCAATTAGCAGATACATTGTTGCAACATCAAGAAGGTAACCTCTCCCATCCATATCATGTAAAAGCATCTCTACATCATCAAAGTATTTATTCCTTAGATATCCTTGGAGAAGAACATTGCAAGTAACCTTATCTGGCGGACAACCACTCTCTTCCATTTTAAGAAACAACTGTTTTGCATCCATGAAAAAACCTTCCCCGCACAATCCACTAATCATCACATTATATGTTTGAACATCAGGATTCAAACCCATTTTGGTTAGATCCTGGAAAAGAAGCCTTGCAATATCAAACTTCCCACATTTGCTATCACCATCAATCAAGATAGTGTACACAACAATATCTTTATTTAGCTTGCTATCACCCATTAAATGAAACAAAGATAATGCCTCTTCTATCTGATGGTTGTTACAAAGACCCTCTAGTATAATTCCATAAGTCAATTGATCCGGCATTTGACCTTTTCCATGCATCTCATCAAAGAGTTTCCATGCATCTCCACATCGACCAACCTGAAACAATCCTTGTATCATGGTGTTGTAAGTAACTACATTAGGTTCTAGACCTTTTTTAGCAATTTCATGAAACATATACATAGCCTCATCTATCTTCGAACTCTTGCAATATCTATTCAATAAACTGTTATATGTAAAAATATCAGAGACAAGGTCTCTAAAGACCATTGAATCAAAAATTGTCTTTGCTTTGCTCATTTCACCACGCAAACAGTAACCATCTATAAGTGCATTGTATGTCACTGTGTCTGGAACAATACCTCTATCAAGCATGATGTTGATAACATCCTCTGCATCGTCTACTTTACCTTCTTTACAAAATGCATCAACTAATATAGTAAAGGTTTGCACATTTGGAGAGATCCCAATATCCGACATTTCTTGTAGCATCTTAGAAACCTCATCCCAACGACCTAAACTACAAAGGCCATCAATTAAAGAGATGTAACTGATGACATTGGGTGAGATGCCTTTTTTGAAAACCATTTCATTGAAGAGTTTGAAAGCATCATCAATCATTTTGTCTTTGCAAAGACCGTCAATGATGGTGCTATATGCAACAACATTAGGTCTGCAACCTCTTTCATCCATTAGCCTAAGCAATTGAATGGCAATAATGTTATTCCCGATCTTACAAAGCCCTTTAATCATTGTGGAGTACATAACCACATCAGGTTCACAAAGAGATATTACCTTTGAAATTGGAGAAAACATTTACAGTAAATGATTTTGAGCGATTCATCATCATGGTCGATTCACCACTATTGGTTCATGTCCTCTTTCTGATTTAAATACTTCATACACAATAAATTTCACACATGTCTCGAACCAAGGACAACAACTTGATTGGTGGACAAATTTTTAGACGTAAAACGAGAGTGAGTAAAAATGGTAACAAAATGACTAATATTTGATTTTTGTTGCCATGTTTTTTTTAATAAGTGTGGTTTTTAATTTTTTTTGCTGACTAATTTGTGGGAGTTACAAGCTGTAACTTTTTGGTTTATAAAAATGAGATAAATTAATTGTAGTTATAACTATAATGTGTAAAATGATACTATAAATGAACATTTGTGTGATTAGACTTTAAGAACGTAAAGATGTTAAACTCATTATATGAAAAAACAAATTTAATGTTTTTTAAAGATAATTTGCTCGCAGTCATCATCGACGCCATGCTTTTAATACTAATGTAACAACATCATGACGGTTATGTTTCATTGTGTTCGATATTTTCCTTCAAAGTATGGTTGTAATCAAGAAAATTATTCTCAAGTTGGAAATCGACTCGATAAACAAAACTTGAGCTCGAAACATTTAGTAAAATGTAAATCAATCTTTTCATGCAATAATCTAAATTATCATATACGTGTACAAAAATATTTGAATTGACATAATGAAACATTTGAAAGAATTAAATTGTTGAAGATTTGATAACTATTAACACGCTACATTATTTGACATTTCTCATTTCATGACAATATAAAAGACAAATGAAACAGCAATGCAAAGAATAGAACGACCGCCACTTTGTTGATAATTAAAGGTATAAATGTAATTTTCCACCAAAAACGCTTTTCAAAATTTTCTAACGCTTGTCTCACCAGTCACCAGCGTTAATTTGGGGCTAGTTAGCAAAATTAAAAGCTTCTACTATCTATTACCAAACAAAGCTTTTTGTAGTTGGGAGCTTATTGTTTCAAAACAAAATATGACGTCCAACAACTTTACGCCTTCATATCACTAATACTAAGTTTAATTTTCGATAAACAGAAAGAACGTTTTTGTAAAATATTCATTACAAGTATTAGGTGTATGATCAATATATACAAAAGCAGATGTCAACATAGAAAAGTCCACTATGACTTAGCAAGCTAAACAGTCATAGCCTTTTGGTTTGAAACATACCTTTCATATGAACACAGCTAGACTAAACACCTTTTGGTTGTCATCTAAAAGCCTTTTTATAAAGCATCATTTTTAAGATTACCTTTCACCATCTACTTTACAAATATATGTTAACAAATTCAAATTTTAAAAACATTCAATTTTTCTTTCTATGTATTATCTCTATATTACATTTCTCAATGGACAGGTTCCAAGAAGTTTAAAATAATAATAAAAGTTGAACCCATCATTAGGCCATAAGAAGCCCAGTGCCATAACCCACATTTCAATGTCGGCCCATATTGTTGGCTACTACTTCTCCGCTTAACGTTACGTATTCTCATAGTCTGGATTTCCTTCCAGAATCTAACAACCGACTTTCACTGTAGGTATTCCAGATCTGAGCTACGCTTTTTTTTTTTTTTTTTTTTTTTTTGTACGACAGCCATATATTTTGCTTTCGTGATATTTTTTCGATTCAGAAGCTGTACCTAGCTTACCTTGCATGTTGTTTTAGTGGTTAGCTTTTCTACTGCCTTTTTTTTTCCCTGCTGGATTTGACCAAAATGTTGCTGCATGTGATGTAACTCTTTAGGTGTACACATTGTATACGAGGCAAAAGCTCTTTGTATATTAAACTTTTACCATAGAACCAATCAATCAATTTTAGTCATTCATTTTTTTATCAAAAAAAAAAAAAAAAAAAAAAACCTTTCACCCTTTTATTAAAACTTAAATATCTCGCAAACCGTAAATCGTCAAGCTACAAAAAAAATACTATCGCGACGAGAATTAAATTATCAATCTATAGATATGTATTGTTATATACTTTCGACGAACTTTTTTTTACAAATTTTTCGCCCAAAAAAATCATATATGATTTGTAAAAATCATATATGATTCGTTAAAATGAAATCATATATGATTCTTACGAATCATATATGATTCGTAAGAAAAATCATATATGATTCGTAAGAATCATATATGATTTGATTTTAACGAATCATATATGATTTTTACAAATCATATATGATTTTTTTTTTGCGGATTTTTTTTTTTTTTAAATTCGTCGAAAGTATATAACAATGCATATCTATAGAAAGATGATTTAATTCTCGTCGCTATCTCTATATTACATTTCTCAATGGACCAGGTTCCAAGAAGTTTAAAATAATAATAAAAGTTGAACCCATCATTAGGCCATAAGAAGCCCAGTGCCATAACCTACATTTCAATGTCGGCCCATATTGTTGGCTACTACTTCTCCGCTTAACGTTACGTATTCTCATAGTCTGGATTTCCTTCCAGAATCTAACAACCGACTTTCACTGTAGGTATTCCAGATCTGAGCTACACTTTTTTTTTTTTTTTTTTTTTTTTTTTTTTTTGTACGACAGCCATATATTTTGCTTTCGTGATATTTTTTCGATTCAGAAGCTGTACCTAGCTTACCTTGCATGTTGTTTTAGTGGTTAGCTTTTCTACTGCCTTTTTTTTCCTTGCTGGATTTGACCAAAATGTTGCTGCATGTGATGTAACTCTTTAGGTGTACACATTGTATACGAGGCAAAAGCTCTTTATGTATTCAACTTTTACCATAGAACCAATCAAGCAATTTTAGTCATTCATTTTTTTATCAAAAAAAAAAAAAAAAAAACTTCCACCCTTTTATTAAAACTTAAATATCTCGCAAACCGTAAATCGTCAAGCTACAAAAAAATACCATCGCGACGAGAATTAAATTATCAATCTATAGATATGCATTGTTATATACTTTCGACGAACTTTTTTTTTTTCAAAATTTTCGCCCAAAAAAATCATATATGATTTGTAAAAATCATATATGATTCGTTAAAATCAAATCATATATGATTCTTACGAATCATATATGATTTTTAAAAATCATATATGATTCGTAAGAAAAATCATATATGATTCGTAAGAATCATATATGATTTGATTTTAACGAATCATATATGATTTTTACAAATCATATATGATTTTTTTGGCGGAATTTTTTTTTTTTTTTAAATTCGTCGAAAGTATATAACAATGCATATCTATATGATTTAATTCTCGTCGCGATTTTTTTTTTTTTTTTTTTTTTTTTTTTTTTTTTTTTGTAGCTTGACGACGATTTACCGTTTGCAAGATATTTTGTTTTAAAAAAAATGTAGAAAATAAAAATGAGTGGCTATGATTGGTTCATTGGTTCTATGGCAAATATGAGAACTATATTGATCTCATCTCTTGTATACGAATGATCGTTCTTTGATTCAAATGTGCGTTTATATTAGCTACACATAGTTGCTTCGTTACTTTTCTTCCAGCTGGTGCTATTTTTTTTTTTTTTTTTTTTTTTTTTTTTTTTTTTGACATGAATAGCCATAAAAAAAATAATGAATACCCAACAATGTCAACTACGTACCTGCGTTAATAAACGCATAATTTATGTAACCAGTATGATGTACATAATAAGAAAAACGGTTCGTATTATGTATAGTAAGTATATGTATGTTCTACTAACTGAAAGTGTTGTATGCACGAACGTTGTCACAACTTCAGCCTACATACCAATGTAGATGACTGCATGCTTTTGTATCGCACATCGTTATAAGCTGTCGCAAATGCATAGACACATGCATGATTTTTTATTGCCCAGCTTAAGTAATATAACAACTACCTTTTGTAAATGCCTCGCCGCAACGTGGCGGGTTACTGCCACTCGTTCCCTATGTATATTATAGGGCGCCTATTGAAGAACGAGTCATAAAAAATTGTTTTTTTGCTGGGTTGTTTGGCTGGGCTATTTTTGGCCTTCTTTGATACTTGACCTCTTACGCAATATTTGGCCCACCCAGTTTGACAAAGATACTTGATTTTCTTATCTGTAACATTTTAATATATAGGCAATATATATCCAGGCTTTTGATTTGTTAAAGATTTAATTTTACTAATAACTTTTTTTATCCCATCCATTTGAAATATTTCTCTCTTGAACCCCTGAAATTTTAAGAGAAAACCCTTTTGTAACATTAAAACGTTATCCCCAACTACAATGTAGGTAAAAAAAAAAAAAACAAAAAAAAAATCATCCTTTATAACATTTTAAAAAGATAACCACCAAATGTCATAAAAAAATAATAAAAAGAAAAAGAAAAAATAAAAAATAAAAAGATAAATAAATAAATAAAATACACGAAATTCCAAATAATAATAAATATATATATATATATATATATATATATATATATATATATATATATATATATATATATATATATATATATATAAACTGAATAAAATTATCATAAAACAATTAAAAAATTATATCCGTTGCAACGCGGCTCCCCCTATTTGTTTACCAATATATTTCACCAACCAAAACATATACTCACACTCTACCTCTTCATTTAAAATTAAAAATCGTAACCGCGGAAAATCATTAAAATATTGAAATAAACGAAAAACATTTAATGCTCATTTTATGCTATAAGATTAGGTGTACTAATGTCCTGTTTGAAACCTCAAACACCACATGTAAACATTGATACGACTTGTACAAACGTTTTGGTGAATTGTGGTGGTGACCACCGATTGAAAGGCTTATTTAAATGTGTTGTATGGTATGTTTATTTCGAGTGGCGTAAAACGAGAATGAGTAGAAATGGTAACAAAATGACTAATATTTGATTTTTGTTGCCATGTTTTTAATAATAAGTGTGGTTTTTTAATTTTTTTGCTGACTAATTTGTGGGAGTTGACCTCATTGCCTCACAAGCTCAAACCGGATCATTTGCACCAAACATTATTTGAACTCAAGACCTATCAAACCAAACAATTTGCCAAAGCTGGTTTTGAGCAGTTCATTTTAAACAATAAGGAAAGAGTTTTTTTTTTTTTTTTTTTTTTTTTTTTGAACGGCGGAATTATATTAAAACTAGCAAGAAGCTAGATAAAACTACATAGAAATGAGGTTCGGGTTTTTCATCCACTCTAACATACTAAAATTGACATTACTCCTATATCTACTCCAAAAAAATGATTTAGATACAAGAACATCAAAAAAATTCGCCGTAGGAGAATACTTAGCATCGAAAATAGTCTTGTTCCGATGATTCCAAACTAGCCACCAAGTAACATAGAAAATCCCTTCCAATATTGTTTTACGTCTCGAACTCAATCTTAGTGATGTAAACCACTCCAGCCAGCTTTCAAACGAAACAAACTCCTCATAAGGAAATTCCCACCACAAAGCAATCTTCCTATAGATATTACTCACCAACGAACAAGCAAAGAAAATATGATTCGTGGATTCAACCTCCTTATTACAACATGGACAAAAGATAGACTGAATCTCGATACCTCTACGAGACAAATTCAAACGAGTGGGCAAAAAATCATACCGAACTTTCCACGCCAAGATATTGATTTTAATTGGCACCGTATGTATTACCGGTAAATTTGGAGAAAACATTAAGGAAAGAGTTAGTTGCGATATTACCGGTAAATTTGGAGAAAACATTAAAATTGGCTGATTTTGAGAGATTCATCATCATGTATGTTTGGCAAAAGTTAGCTCCAAATTGTTATATATAAATTGGTTTGATAACTTTTATTGAGAGCTACAAGCTGTAACTTTTTGGTTTATAAAAATGTTTGATAAATTAATTGTAGTTGTAACTATAATGTGTAAAATGATACTATAAAAGAACATTTACGTGATTAGACTTTAAAAACGTAAAGATGTTAAACTCATTATATGAAAAAACAAATTTAATGTTTTCTAAAGATAATTTGCTCGCAATCATCATCGACGCCATGCTTTTAATACTAATGTAACAACATCATGACGGTTATGTTTCATTGTGTTCGATATTTTCCTTCAAAGTATGGTTGTAATCAAGAAAATTATTCTCAAGTTGGAAGTCGACTCGATAACCAAAACTTAAGCTCGAAACATTTAGTAAAATATAAATCAATCTTTTCATGCCATCATCTAAATTATCATGTACATGTACAAAAATATTTGAATTGACATACTGAAACATTTGAACCAATTATATGCACTCAAATATGTTGTATTATCATATACACCTGTATTGCATTCAATTATATTCATTTTTACTCATATGATATGCAGTAAAGTACATGTACATAGTGAGGAACAGAAACTGATGCAGTTATCTGCGGTGCCCTCAGCTGACCAAAACCAGCCCCGACAAGGCCCAAAACGAGCAGTCATTCTGCACACATGAACCGCCGAAATACAACTCAAATACCATAGTTTTAACTTCTTTTTGTGCAGGACTCTTGCAAACTATTGCGCACTACATGTCTCACAGTTGAAAGTGAAAATAAAAACAAAAGAAATATGGTGATCCTGTGAGCAGATCCGGTGCAGAAATATTTGAATAATTTAGTTTTCATTTCTTATACATGGCTACTTTTACAAACGAAGACTTATGAAGGTGCTATGATATTCACGTCCATATCAAACTCTTAAAATCACAATAAAATCGATCAAGTGCGAAAAAACATGTCTCAAGAAGTAAAAGGAAGATGTCAACAACTAGAATCCATAAAATTAGAAACGTCACTTCGACTACAGAAATACAAACACATAACAGTTGTGAATTTATTAAAATAGCAATTACAGATAGCCAAACACAAGAAGTCAAGTGAAATTTAGTACTGATTTCATATTTTCCTACATTTTGTAGGTACACTCTACATTTCTCCACCCACAATATAACTTCAACCCACGACCCGTTTCTCGATTTTCCACCCAGACCACTATTTAAGTAGAAAAACTGGACGCACCCACCAACTCCTCTGGCACAAGCTTACCAATCAATTCAAGTAAAGTGTTATCTAACAAACCTGCTGCGATTTGATCTAAGAACAATGATAAAGTCGTAGCATCAAGTGAGTAACGTCTTCCATCCATTTCATGTAAAAGAATCTCTAAATCCTCATAGTATTGGTTCTTCAGGTATCCTTGGAGAAGAACATTGTAAGTAACATTATTAGGGGGGGCAACCACTCGCTTCCATTATAAGAAACAAGTGTTTTGCATCACCCACCAGACCTTCCCTACACAGCCCACTAATCATCTCATTAAATGTTCGAACATTAGGACGCAATCCTTTATCAGTTAGATCCTGGAAAAGAAGCCTTGCAATATCAAACTTCCCACATTTGCTAGCACCATCAATCAGGATATTGTACACAACAATATCTGTATTTAGCTTGCTATCACCCATTAAATGAAACAAAGATAACGCCTCTTCTATCAGATGGTTGTTACAAAGACCCTCTAGAATAATTCCATAAGTCAGTTGATCCGACATTTGACCTTTTCCATGCATCTCATCAAAGAGTTTCCGTGCATCTCCACATCGACCAACCTGAAACAATCCTTGTATCATGGTATTGTAAGTGACTACATTGTGTTTCAAACCTTTTCTGGTTATTTCATTAAAGAGATCCATAGCCTCATCTATTTTCAAACTCTTGCAATACCCATTCAGTAAAATATTGTATGAAACAACATCAGGGACAAGACCTCTAAACACCATTGAATCAAAAATGGTCTTTGCTTTGCTCATTTCACCACGCAAACAGTAACCGTCTATAAGTGTGTTGTATGTCACTATGTCTGGAACACTACCTTTTTTAATCATGATGTCAATAACATTCTGAGCTTCTTTAACCTTACCTTCTTTACAAAATGCATCAACTAATATATTATAGGTTTGCACATTTGGAGAGATCCCAACATCTAACATTTCTTGAAGCATCTTAGAGGCTTCATCCCAACGACCTAAACTACAAAGGCCATCAATCAAAGAGCTGTAAGTGATGACATCGGGTGAGATGCCTTTTTGGAAAACCATTTCTTTGAAGAGTTTGAAAGCATCATCAATCATTTTATCTTTGCAAAGACTGTCAATGATGGTGCTATATGCAACAACATTAGGTCTGCAACCTCTTTCAACCATTAGCCTAAGCAATTGAATGGCAATAACGTTATTCCCGATTTTACAAAGCCCTTTAATCATTGTGGATTACGTGACTACATTGGGTTCACAAAGTTTATCTTTAATCAATTTTTTGAAGAAAATCTCAGCCTCAAGAATCCTATCTTCATGGACCAATCCATCTAGAAGCGCATTAAATATTAAGACATCGGGTACAATAGATCGCCTAAAACAATAGCCTAGGACGGCAAAACCGTCATTGGTGCGATACAACTGACAATAACACTTGATTGCAACACTCATTGTAAACTGATCAACAGGAACACGAAGAGCACACATTTGCTTAAACATGTCAAGTGAATGAGAAAAATGTTTCATTTTGGTAACAGATTGCAAAAGTTGAGTAAACTTGACAACAGAAGGCAAAGGTCGTGTTTGTGTCATTTGATCGAACTGGTTGAAAGCATCATCCAAGTTGGCTACTTTTTGATAAATAGATTGAGGATGATGTTTATAATCATCATTATTTGAAGAAGAAGAAGAAGAAGAAGAAAAAGAATTAGAGGGAATTAAGGAAGCTAAAAATGTGTTAAGAGGACCGAATCCTAAACCAAAATGGAAATATGAAAAAGGGGTTTGAAGGAAAGAGTTGGTGAATAAGAAATTACCTCTCAAATTAAATTTGAAGAAAGAGTTGAGAGCAGATTTTGAGGGGCACATTATCATCATCTTCTTGGTTGCCATTTCCAGCAGAGAGAGTCACTCCTGCTGTTTCACAAGGTTGGTTGGTTTGTTTATTTGGTGAAAATGATAAAAAGCATGTTCCATCTATCAAAAATTAATAGTAGTTGTGGTCTAGTGGGTGGGGCTTAACTTGTTAAGCGAGTCACAAGTGGGAGTAGTACCAGGTAGGTGACCACCCGGGAAGTCCTCACTTGTGGTTTGTAGACCATATTGTTCCGGAGATATATTGCAATGATAGATTTGAACCTTCAAGCCACTCGTTGCGGGGGTTCAAATCTTGAGCATGGCCCGGTTTTCATCCGGCTGTTTCTCCAGCAAGGTAAACTTGTGTGGAGGCAGTACGGTTTCCGGGGGAAACCCGTTACCACCTGAGATCAGCGTGGACCCGGTTAAGACAACATAGTCTGGCGGGGGTGGCGATGGGGCCTTCGCTGTCCGCGAAGGTGGTCGTTTCTAAGTTGAAATTCACCTTTCAAAAAAAAAATCTATCAAAAATTCTTTTTTTTTTTTTTTTAAATAGAAATATGAAAGGAAAAACAGTAAAAACTAAAATAAAAAGAATAACAATAATATTTAGTTACATATTCTAAATAAAATATAGAATTTTAAAAGGAGATGCATCTATAGGTACATCTATAGTTTCTTCTCATTATCTCGTGTTAATTTTTCTTCTCATTTGATCTTAAATCACTTATAGCTACTATCCTACCACTTTTATCTAGAATAATTTAACCACTAATCACTTTTTTCACTTAACATATACTTTTCACGCTCAAAATTTAACTTCGCCGAACATCATATGGGAGTAAATTTTATGCAGTGTTTATCAACCTATAGTTTTTTTTTACTCGGATTTGGTAATCACTTGTTTTCGACTTTGAATGCATTTCTCCTAATATCGATGAGATTATCATTCGGGTCAACCCGGGTTTTTATTAAAAAAATTTTGAAAAAACGTAACCCGGCCGGGTTTCAAGAACCAGGTTGACCGGGTCACTCAAAATCCAGCGGGTCTAACCGGTTAACCTGGTTTTAAAAACGCAGGTCTTTTTTGACCTTTTTTTTGTCAGAACCTGTCGAACCAGTTAACCAGGCCGGGTCAACCCGGGTTTCAAAACAATGGTTACAAAGATGGTGAATGGGATGGTATGGCGGCGATTAGCATGTGCAAGTGGTGTAATCGCACCAGGCCCCCCTTTGTAAGGGGCCCCCAATTGAGTATACATTTATTGATATTTATAGTTTTATAGATAAACGTTTTGAATTTTTAGTGTGTTTGTTAAATATTATCAAAGTTAAACCGGGTTATATACAAAAAATAGAAGATAAACTTTGGTCCACATACAAAAAGAGTGAATGACTTGGATTATGGGGGCCTCATTTGTGATTTCGCACCGAACCCCCAAAATCGATAAGAAAGCCCTGATGGGATGCTAATGTGAAGATGATGTAATGCTGAATTGAGAAAGAAAATTTTATCCGGACCATGGCCCACTGGCTTCCACGTCTGCTGTCCCTTTCCTCTAATCAAAACCCTAAACCCTGTTTCTGCAACACACCCAAATATGTCAACCATATTCAAACACATCCACACACTCACACAACAAGCAAACACAAAACAATCCATCATCACCTACCTAACCAAAACCCTCAACTTCCCACTCACACGTGCCACCACTTTCTACAACAAATACTCAACCCCAAACATCAACCCTCAACACGTCATCACATTTCTCAAAACCCAAAATTTCTCATTTTCCATCATCCAAAAATGGGTTAACCAATCCCCTCAAATCCTATTCATTGATGTGGAAAATACCCTTAAGCCAAAACTCATTTTTTTCAAAAAATTAGGCTTGGTTGACCTAGAGTTGGCCAGTTTTATATCGAAAAACCCGACTTATTTATCGGACCGTTTCGAAAAAAGATTGGTGCCCTGTTTAGATATTGTCGAAAGATTAATGGGTTTTCAAGGAAATGGTAAAAATGTGAACTTGGTTAGGTTGTTGGTTCGGTGTAATTGGGTTAATGTTAAGTGTCCGGTTGAGCGAGTGAAGGGGAATTTTGTGTTTTTTGAGGAATGTGGGATTGCGGGATTGCAGTTGGTTACGGTTATGACTAGGCAGCCTAGGTTGTTGATTATGGCCTTATGGGGGAATTAGAAGTTAGGAAGCTTGTGTCGAGGTTGTTGGAGATTGGGTTTAGGATTGATTCAAGGATGTTTGTTCATGGGTTGTATACGTTGAGTTGTTTGAGTGAGGAGAGTTTTCGGAGGAAAGTTGAGTTGTTTGGGTTTAGTGAAGGTGAGGTTTTGGGGATGTTTAGAAAGGCGTCGGGGTTGTTTAGGACGTCAGGTGGGAAGTTGAGAAGTGGGATTGAATTTTTTATGAATGTGGTTGGGTTTGAGAAGGAGTTGTTGGTTCGTAGGCCGACTGTTTTGATGCTTAGTTTGGAGGAGAGAGTGATTCCGAGGTATAATGTTTTGAATGTTATGATGGAGAAAAAGTTATTGAAGAAACGGCCTAAGTTTTCTAATGTGACGTGGTTGCCGGAAGCTGAGTTCTTGGAGAAGTATGTATTGAAGAACCGAGATTATGGTGAGGAGTTGTTGTTGGTTTACAAAGGTGGTGATTCTATGGTGTTGAAAGAACAGAACACAGAGCATGAGTTAGATTGACAAACTAAAGTTCAGTGGGAAACATATTGAATGGTTTTAGGGTGATAGTTGCAAAATATTACTGTATTTGTTTGAGGTTTCATACCTGTTTGTAAATTTTCAAGTGTTTTGCAGCTGTTGTGGACTTATGGGTAGTGATTTGTTGTACATATGGACTTACGGAGGATCTCACTCATTTGGGTTTTCGCTAACTACTCGTTCTCCTATAACTTTGGTTTTATGGTATGAGAAATTGTTTTAAAATATTGATATATTTTTTCCCCTTGAAGTTCCAATAGATTAGCTTTTAGCTTTGCAAATACGAGCGGTAAACTTGCTTTGCAGTGTCTGTGAATTTGACATATTTCTCTTTTGAGGTAATTGATCCTCTTGATGAAAAATATTTATATGATTAACATTTTGATGTTCTAATGACAATACATGTTTCATTTGGGACTGATTGGCAGTTTATTTTACATCGGTTTTATCTTGTTGTAGAGCATTGAATATCAACATTAGGAACTGGGATCATCATTTATTATTGGTAGAGGTCGGGAAAATTATATTAGCATTTAAGTCCAAAGTCTGGATTAGAGCTGAACTTCTTTGCTAACTAATTAATCTTCCAAAACATGTAGTTGTTTGACTTGGGTCTTAATAAAATAAATGAGATCTTATTACATACAACGTTAATAGTTAACATCCATAGGAACCCATGATTGTATAGATTCTGACAAATTCCGAGCTGTGATGCATTTCCATGTAAAAGAATCATGTTTTAACCTGGTTTACATTGATGAGTAACAAGCACTACCCTTTATACTATAGTCATTTTCACACATTGTGTGTTTCATAGGTTTGGCAAAATGCCCATCTCATATGGCATTAACCTTTATTCTAGAGTTAATTTCATAAATGGTCCATGTGGTCTGTCGGGTTTAATGGATATAGTCCTTTTACTTTTCTTTAACGGATCCGGTCCCTGTGGTTGCAACTCATAACGGGTTTGGTCCCTTGACCAATTTTTCTGTTAGTTTGACTGTGAATTACTTGTTTAGTGGGTTGAAATGACAAATATACTCTCATCTTCTTCTTCAATCATCACCTTCTCCATTGTTTCTGTCAAAACCCACTCATACACAAAGATCTAAACCATATATTTAGAAAACACCATTACTTTTTCAATCTTCTTCTTGAAATTATCTCAAGAATATTAATCACACAACTAACAAGATATCATCAATACAGCAACAATGTCATTCAAGGTACTAAATTCTAATTAAAGCCTACATACAGAAACATTAACAAAAACTTTGTATTCCATTAACCTTTTCACCATACAAAAGAGCAGGTCTTGTATTTCCTTTTTTTCATACTTCCAAAGTTATTTTTTTTATTTTTTTATTTTTTATTATTTTTTTTCTTTTTTCTTTTCTCATGAGCAACTGTAAATAATAATAATAATAATAATAATAATAATAATAATAATAATAATAATAATAATAATAATAATAATAATAATAATAATAATAATAAATAATCCATATCAATCTTTAAAGAAAAAATCCGTTATCTAATAACAAAAAAAAAAACAACACAAAACCATTAAAAAATAATAATAATAAATCATAAATAAACCAATCGGCCTACTTGTACTCTGGTATTGAATTAGAAAACACCAAAAACCCAAAATAAAATTGCAGTTCGAAAATGTTTTCTTACAATAAAATCCACTTCTAAACCCTAAAATTAAAATTCACATCAAATAATCCAAGTCAAATACCATCTCTTTAGAAAAAAAAAATATATCTTTGAAATTACAAAACTCACTTTTACAATAAAGAGATTTTGAAGAAAGTGTTGTTTGCGAATCATGGCGTCGGATGGTAGTTGCGTTTCGTGGTTGCAGGCTCTGTTGTAAAAATTGGTCCAGGCGGCCGATTAATCCTTGGATAATCGCTGATCGCTCACTAAGCGCCTTGATTTATCATAATCGGCCTATTTAATCGTTTTGGTCAAAGATCGCTTAAAAATCGATTAACAAACCGATTAATCAGACAAAATTGCTTAAAATTCGGTTAACAAAATCGCTTAAAAATAGTTAACAAACTGAGTAATATCTATGTTTGACTTTAAACTTTGAAGAATTATGTATTATGTTTATATTTGAACACTTGAAATATTTGAACTTTGATGCATTATGCTTATTGCATACATATAATATAATATAATATAATATTTAAAATTACAATTTTGTGCATAAAAATTCCAATCCGATTAATCCCCGCCTAACCGATTAATCGCTAGGCCCTACCCGACCGCCTCACTAGCGCCTAGCAATTTTTACAACCTTTGCAGGTGGTGGCTGCAAGCGGTGGTGTTTTGTGGTTGTAGGTGTGTGTTATGTAATTAGTCTTCATATTAGCTTATAACTAAGTCTAGGGGTTAGAGTGTTAAGCTTAAACTTATCTTTGTCAAGTAGGAGTCGGTTTGGTTGGCTTGTGTCCCAAGCCCAACCCGTGTCATTGTAACAGCCGACTATGAGTCCATATTGGAGTCGGTTTTACCTTCCCCTCATCTCTATAAAAGGAGGTGAGGGGGGGGGGGGGGTTTGTATGCATTCTTTCAATAACTAATCAAGGTTCGATTAGGGATATTACCTTGTGCTCAATATTACTTTTCTGTCGATACAAAAGTTGTTGGTGTGTGTTTATCTTCAACGATCGGGTTCATTCCGTACTAGTAATCAAGTTATAGGTTGTCGATTCCTACAAGTGGTATCAGAGCCTGGTTACTAGGTTCGATCGTGAGAAGGGTTTCGGTTTAGAACAACAAGAAGGAGCAGCAGGAGGATCGATCGACAGATAAGGGTTTGTTGGTTTTTTAGATCTACAAAGATTGGTTTTTTGGATCTGGTTTCTCTTGTTGACGGCGTACAAAGGAAGAAGAAGAGATTTTTTTTATAAAAGATAAAAGGTCAACGTTTAGATAGATAACAGGTTCAAGTTGTTACTTCAAATTGTTTACATAATAATAGTACTTATAAGGAGAGTATATTATTATTATTATTATTGTTGAATAATAATATAGTAAGGTATATTATTATTATTATTATTATTATTATTATTATTATTATTATTCAATAAGGATTTATATAATTTGAAGGGTATTGCACAAGGGACTTTGTTGTTTTGTGATTGTGAGGGTTTATCACAAGGTTTAGCAAATCAACGAATGGATAAAGAATGACCGGAGCCAAATTTGAGATCGAGAAATTTGATGGAACTGGTGATTTCGGGTTATGGAGAGTCAAGATGCGTGCTTTATTAATCCAACATGGATGTGAAGCAGCTCTGGAGGTTTTACTCGCGAATATGGATGCTACAGCGAAAGCTGAGCTAAACAAGAAAGCTCATAGTGCCATGATTTTGTGTTTAGGTAACAAAGTTCTGAGAGAGGTTACCGGGGAGACGACTGCAGCGGGGGTTTGGACAAAGCTTGAGACTTTATACATGACAAAATCCTTGGCCAATAAGTTGTACCTAAAAAAGAAGTTGTATACATTCTACATGCCGGCTGGACGTACAATTTCTGAGCATATAGATGAGTTCAACAAAATCGTTCTTGATTTCACAAATATTGAGGTAAAATTCGAGGATGAAGATCTTTCTTTATTATTACTCACTTCTTTACCAGCATCATACGAACACTTTGTGGATACCTTGCTTTATGGACGGGAAGCTTTGACTTTGGAGGATGTGATGGCCACATTGAATTCAAAGGAAATCAAAGAAAGATCTAAGGCGAAGGGGGATGATAGTGAAGGGTTATATGTGAGGGGAAGAACTGATCGCAGGAATTCGCATCAATCTAGGGGAAAGTCAAGATTGAAGTCTCGAGGTGGAAGACTCAAGTGCTATATTTTCCAATCTGAGGAGCACTTGAAGAGAAACTGTCCGAAGAATAATCGCAAGAAGTCAAATGGTTCTGTCAAGAAAGATGATCAGTCAAGCTTCAGTGGTTCGATTTATGACGGTTCTGAGGTGATGATGGTGATGAGTGCAGAAGCCTTATTGGATTGGATTATGGATTCAGGAGGTTCATAACACATGAAACCCAGGTCAGACATATTTTTTGATTTTTTGGAATGCGATGGGGGCAGGGTACTGTTGGGTGACAACAGGGAGTGCAAGATCAGAGGTATTGGCAAGGTTAGGCTACAACTGAAAGATGGGTCAAGTTTTGTATTAAACAATGTCAGGTATATTCCTGAATTGAAAAGAAACTTGATATCGCTGGGAACTCTTGAAAAAGAAGGATATACCATAAAAATGCAGTCGGGCAAAATCAAGGTGATTAATGGTTCTAGGGTTATTTTATCTGGAACCCGAAGGGATAATTGCATATACTCTTTAGATGGCCATGCAGTGGCGGGTGAGCTTAATGCTAGTGTTGAAGAAAAAGACAGTCTTGCGCAGGTTTGGCATAAAAGACTAGGACATATCAGTGAGGCGGGACTTCAGGTGCTAGAAAAGCAGGAGCTGTTTGGAAAGAAAAGTCTAGGTAAGCTCGATTTTTGTGAGAATTGTGTTATGGGAAAGTCACATCGATTCAGTTTCGGTGTAGGAAGGCACACTACTCAGGGAGTGATAGACTATGTTCATTCAGACTTATGGGGTCCATCTCAGGTGGAATCATTGGGAGGTAAGAGGTACTTCTTATCTATTGTTGATGATTATTCCAGGAGGGTATGGGTTTATATTATCAGGTTCAAACATGAAGCATTTGGAAAGTTCAAAGAGTGGATGCAGTTAGTAGAGAATCAGACTGGGAGGACGGTTAAGAATCTAAGGACATATAATGGTCTTGAGTTCTATAACCGGGAATTTGAGCAGCTATGCACTGAGAGTGGGATTGCTAGACATTTGACAGTTGCCAGGACGTCGCATCAGAATGGATTAGCAGAACGGATGAATAGAACTCTCATGGATAAGGTATGTTGTTTATTAATTCAGTCTGGATTGCCCAAGACCTTCTGGGCGGAAGCGACATGTACGGCCACATATCTTATAAATAGGTCACCATCGACAGCGATTGTGAAAAAGACACCTATGGAGATGTGGTCGGGACATCCAAGTGATTATGGGATGTTGAGGATTTTTGGCTGTGTCGCATATTCACACGTTAAACAAGGTAAGCTCGAGCCGAGAGTGGTAAAATGCATTCTTTTGGGGTATCCTTAAGGTGTGAAGGGGTACAGGCTATATAGACTTGATAATGAATCACCTAAAATAGTCACTAGCACGAACGTGGTCTTCAATGAAAGTGTCATGTACAAAGACACGTTGAAGGATTCTGGTGCAGGTACTGATAAGTCTGTTAAGGAATTACAGGTTGAGGTGGAACTGCAGAGGTTAAATAATCATTCGCTTGAGGAAGATCTGATTGATGGTCAGGAAGATGGCGATGATGAAGATGCGGGGGATCAGGATCATGATCAAACACTGGATCTCACATATTATCAGTTGGTTCGGGATAGAGAGCCAAGGACAAGAACGAAACCTTTGAGGTTTCGAGATGAAAGTAATATGGCTGCTTACGCGTTTGCTGCAGCAGAGGAAGAAGATACTCATGAACCATTGACATACCAGGAGGCAGTTACTTGTAAAGATAGATATAAGTAGAAAGCTGCTATGGATGAAGAGGTGGATTCTCTGAAGAAGAATGAGACGTATAAGTTAGTGGATCATCCAGCTGGGCAAAAGCTGGTGAGCTGCAAATGACTGTTCAAAATAAAGGAAGGGATTGAAGGTGTTCAAAAGCCTAGGCACAAGGCGAGGTTGGTGGCTCGTGGATTCACTCAAAGGGCAGGTATTGACTATAATGAAGTATTTTCGCCGGTAGTTCGACACACATCTATTCGGGTTATACTTGCATTGACTGCATGTAGAGATTATGAGCTAGAGCAGCTTGATGTAAAGGCAACATTTTTACATGGGAATCTTGAAGAAGTGATCTACATGAGGCAGCCACCGGGTTATGAACAAGGTAACAAGGTATGTTTGTTAAAGAATTTCCTTTATGGTTTGAAGCAGTCACCTAGGCAATGGTATAAGAGGTTTGATGAGTACATGCTGAGCAACGGGTTCAAGCGTAGCAGTTACGATAGCTGTGTATATTACAGGAGTTATGCACCAGGTGAGTATATCTATCTACTGTTATATGTAGACGATATTCTGATTGCTTGTAAAAGCAAGGCTGAGATTGGGTCTATCAAGTCTTTGCTTAAAAAGGAGTTTGACATGAAAGAGCTCGGGGAAGCAAAGAAGATTCTTGGTATGGAGATCATCAGGGATCGGAGTCGCAAGATTCTGAGGGTGTTTCAATCAGGGTACGTTTCTAAGATTTTAAATAATTATAGAATAGACAATGGGAAATCGGTTAAGATGCCATTGGGTGGGCACTTCAAGCTGTCGTTGAAGGATTGTCCGGTTAGGGATTGTGATGTTGAAAGGATGAGTAGGGTGCCATATGCAAATGCGGTTGGGAGCTTAATGTACTTGATGGTATGCACAAGTCCAGACATAGCGTATGCGGTAAGTGTAGTTAGCAGATATTTGGCGAATCCACGTAAAAAGCATTATGAAGCAGTGAAGTGGATTTTGAAATATTTGCGGGGTACTGCAAACGTAGGTTTGGTGTATGGGACAGATCATAGCAACCATGTAGACGTAACAGGTTTTGTTGATTCAGACTACGCAAAGGATCCGGATAAAGGCAGGTCAATCACAGGTTACGCGTTTTTAGTACAGGGATGTGTTGTAAGTTGGAAGGCAACGCTACAACACGTGGTGGCTCTTTCAACTACAGAGGCAGAGTATATGGCTCTTACGGAGGCTGTGAAGGAAGCTATTTGGCTAAGGGGACACTTGGAAGAGTTGGGTGTGGAGCTTAACACTGTGGCAGTTAATTGTGATAATCAGGGCGCGATTCACTTATCGCGGAATCATGTTTTTCATGAAAGGACTAAGCACATCAATGTGCGTTACCACTTTATCCGAGAGGTCTTGGAAGAAAAGATGGTTGAAGTTCTGAAGGTGGGTACTGAACACAATGCTGCGGATGCTTTGACGAAGGTGGTACCTGGACGGAAGTTACAACATTGCTTGGAGTTGTTGAAGGTCGGTATAGGCTAATATGAAGCCTAAGGTGGAAATTGTTATGTAATTAGTCTTCATATTAGCTTATAACTAAGTCTAGGGGTTAGAGTGTTAAGCTTAAACTTATCTTAGTTAAGTAGGAGTCGGTTTGGTTGGCTTGTGTCCCAAGCCCAACCCGTGTCATTGTAACAGCCGACTATGAGTCCATATTCGAGTCGGTTTTACCTTCCCCCTCGTCTCTATAAAAGGAGGTGAGGGGGGGAGGGGTTTGTACGCATTCTTTCAATAACTAATCAAGGTTCGATTAGGGATATTACGTTGTGCTAAATATTTCTTTTCTGGCGATACAAAAGCTGTTGGTGTGTGTTTGTCTTCAATGATCGGGTTCATTCCGTACTAGTAATCAGGTTGTAGGTTGTCGATTTCTACAGGGTGGTGGTTAAAAAAGAAAAGAGAGAATAAAAAATGTTTAAATAAATTTGTGTAGTAAGTATGTAAAATGACAAAATTACCATCCCATGTGCACATCAACTTAACGGTCAAACTAACAAAAAAATTGGTCAAGGGACCAAACCCATTATGGGTCGTAACCCAGGGACTGGATCCGCTAAAAAAAAGTAAAGGGACTATATCCGTTAAACCCGACAGACCACAAGGACCATTTATGAAATTAACTCTTTATTCTATGTTAAATTCTGTATAAAAATGGTGACGAAATTTCAAATGAATTATGTTAGAAGCTGCGTGGATGTATGTCTAGTCATTCATGCACTTGTCATATCTCGCACCAGCCCCACATAAAGATGTATGAATATATGAACATGTCCCATAATACTTGCTCCTCTGGCAATCCGACTGGATTCAAAATTGCCTTGCGTATGAACAAACCCCAAGGAGTTCTATAGTTAAGCATCTGTATATATATGATAATGAACAGATAGATTCGCAAAAGAGGTTATAATACAGTAAATAGTATCAATCATCTCAATATGAAAATAGTTGCAAATTCCACGGTCAAATACAACTTACAAATATGATCATACTTTAATATTTCTTCAGTATTCACTTCAAAACACAGCCTTAAGCCTATTTCAAAAGGACTTGTCAAATTCTCAAGTTCAATTAAGTTTATTTAGCATTCCTGACTCGACGACTCTCTTAAGGTGTATCCCAAGGTGCTCACATCATCGGTTAAGAAATGCCAAAATTCAAACCCGGAGAGTGGCACCGTCAAGTAAAGAAGCTAAGAAGCTGTCAACATGCAGTAAATCATTTACCTAATACTCGTAGTTAATGAATAGACTAGACCATAATAACAGTTCGTACTAACTATTTATAAAAGATTTGTTTAACAGGAGAAAACTACCCTCAAAAACATTTGCAACAATTACCAAATCAGTGAAAGTTGTTTTCATTCATATCGTGACTTGTAATTTTACAATATAGCGGACAAAGTAAAGTAAATAAGTGCCGCTGGTGATGTTATAATTGGTCTCTATCAACGGGGTAGTATCTATCTTGTAATTTGTCCCATAGTGGTGGGTGTTTAAAATGAAAACAGGTAAAGTTTACTCCATGTTGTCTACTAAACACTTGTTTTGGAAGCAGAGGGGGTACAAAAACATCCTTCGACTGCCACATATTTAAAATGTCAGATGACCAACCAGATGAGTCCTAAATGACATTTAATAGTTAATACCGGTTCCTACTTCCACATTTTGCAGGTAGAGTCTTCGTTTTTCCTCCAACAAAAGAACTCGAATCCACCTAGTGTTGTCTAAGCAGAAAAACAGGGAGCGTCCATTAATTTTTTCGGTACAAGCTTATGAATCAACTTAAACATAGTTTTATCCACTGATCCAGCTACTATTGAATCAATTAGCAAAGACATTGTTGAAACATCAAGAAAGTAACCTCTCCCATCCATATCATGTAAAAGCATCTCTACATCATCAAAGTGTTTATTCCTTAGATATCCTTTGAGAAGAACATTGCAAGTAACCTTATCTGGCGGACAACCACTCTCTTCCATTTTAAGAAACAACTCTTTCGCATCAATCACAAGACCTTCCATACAAAACACACAAATCATCACTGTAAATGTGCAAGCACTAGGTTTTATACATTTGACACTTAGGTCATGGAAAAGAGCCTTTGCAATATCAAGCTTCCCACATTTGCTTGCACCATCAATCAGGATATTGTACACAACAATATCTGTATTTAGCTTGCTATCACCCATTAAATGAAACAAAGATAATGCTTCTTCTATCTGATTGTTGTTACAAAGACCCTCTAGAATAATTCCATAAGTCAATTGATCCGGCATTTGACCTTTTCCATGCATCTCATCAAAGAGTTTCCGTGCATCTCCACAACGTCCCACCCGAAACAATCCTTGTATCATGGTGGCGTAAGTGACTACATTGTGTTTCAAACCTTTTCTGGTTATTTCATTAAAGAGATCCATCGCCTCATCTATTCTCAAACTCTTGCAATACCCATTCAGTAAAACATTGTATGAAACAACATTAGGGACAAGACCTCTAAACACCATTGAATCAAAAATTGTCTTTGCTTTGCTCATTTCACCACGCAAACGGTAACCATCTATAAGTGCATTGTATGTCACTATGTTTGGAACAATACCTTTTTGAATCATGATGTCAATAACTTCCTCAGCTTCTTCTACTTTACCTTCTTTACATAATGCATCAACTAATATACTAAAGGTTTGCACATTTGGAGAGATCCCAACATCCACCATTTCTTGAAGCATCTTAGAGGCTTCCACCCAACGACCTGAACTACAAAGGCCATCAATCAAAGAGCTGTAAGTAATGACATTGGGTGAGATGCCTTTTTTGAAAACCATTTCTTTGAAGAGTTTGAAAGCATCATCAATCATTTTGTCTTTGCAAAGACTGTCAATGATGGTGCTATATACAACAACATTAGGTCTGCAACCTCTTTCAATCATTAGCCTAAGCAATTGAATGGCAATAACATTATTACCAACCTTGCAAAGCCCTTTAATCATGGTGCTGTAAGTGACTACATCAGGTTCACAAAGTTTATCTTTTAGCAATTTCTTGAAAAACATCTCAGCCTCAAGAATCCTATCTTCATGGACCAGTCCATCTAGAAGTGCATTAAATATGAAGACATTTGGTACAATATGCCGTCTAAAACAAAAGCCTAGGACTGCAAAAGCGTCATTGGTGCGATACAACTGACAACAACACTTGATGGAAATACTCATTGTAAACTTATCAACAGGAACACCAAGGGCACACATTTCCTTGAAAAGATCAAGTGAATGTGAAAAATGTTTCATTTTGGTAACAGATTGCAACAACTGATTAAACTTAATAATCGAAGGAAAAGGTCGCGTTTGTGCCATTTGATCGAACAGGTTCAGAGCATCATCCAAATTGGCAACTTTTTGAAACTTAGATGGAGTATTAACATCAACATTTGAAGAAAAAGAAGAAGAATTGGAGTGAATTTGGGAAGATAAAAATGTGTTGTGAGGACAGAATCTTAAACCTAATTGGGAATATGAAAAAGGGGTTTTAAGGAAAGAGATATTACCTCTGAAATTGGAGAAAACATTTACAGTAAATGATTTTGAGCGATTCATTATCATGGTCGATTCACGTTCATGTCCTATTTCTGATTTCAATACTTCATACACAATAAATTTCACATATGTCTCGAACCAAGGACAACAACTTGATTGGTGGACAAATTTTTTAGACGTAAAACGAGAATGAGTAAAAATGGTAACAAAATGACTAATATTTGATTTTTGTTGCCATGTTTTTTTTAAGGGCAATGCTACACACAAAAACAATTTCACAAAATAAGCCACAAAATGAGGTGTATTGGTTTAATAAGAGAGAAGAGAGAGAAACGTTATAAAAATACATCAATCAAGGAATGACACCTCATTTTGTGGCTTGTTTTGTGGATTTGTTTTTTTGTGGGTCTAGCATTTTCCTTTTTTTTAATAAGTGTGGTTTTTTAATTTTTTTGCTGACTAATTTGTGGGAGTTGAGCTCATTGCCTCACAAGCTCAAACCGGATCATTTGCACCAAACATTATTTGAACTCAAGACCTATCAAACCAAACAATTTGCCAAGCTGGTTTTGAGTAGTTGATTTTGAACAATAAGGAAAGAGTTAGTTGCGATATTACCTGTAAATTTGGAGAAAACATTAATAGCGGCTGATTTTGAGCGATTCATCATCATGTATGTATGGCAAAAGTAGCTCCAAACTGTTAGATATAAATTGGTACCTGAAAGTTGAGCGGTAACTGATAACTTTTAATGATATAAAAGAACATTTGTGTGATTAGACTTTAAAAACGTAAAGATGTTAAACTCATTATATGAAAAACCAAATTTAATGTTCTCTAAAGATAATTGGGCAAATAATAATAATAATAATAATAATAATAATAAATCATATTTGCCATCGTTTGTTTTTCACGGTATTGAACAAAAATTTGCTTTTGATTACAATTTTATTTATTTATTTATTTTTTATTTTTTTTTTGGTGGGTAAAATCTCACCCTCCCAACCGGTACCCGCTTTCACTTGTGATAATATATGCCAGGTTGGAATCCCGCCTTCTTCCTCGTACTACAAACACATGCTTGCATCACTGAACCACACTCCCTAACTTTACCAAAAAACTTGTACCTTTTAATACTATTCAAGTTCACAACTTTTTCATATTAAACCTCACATCACTCACTGGAACATCTCTTTCAAGATCCAAAAAAAAAAAAAAAATATGTCGAACCCTAATTTGTCCCCACATTAAATACCTGGAATTGATTGCCGTTTTCCATATTTGTTCATGTGAAAAGGTAATTTCTGTCATATATTTAATGTTTTATTACCCCAATTGTATTAATTTATTAAAAGATTTATTTTTAATTTTTTGAAAAGTATCTTAATTAATTTAACTAATTATAAGCCCACATAACCCCGTTTTAATTGACTTGTCCTTATGGAAACTAATGGCTTATAAAATGTTCGATAAGTCTGTGTGACAAACAACACTTATTTTATAAACTAGCTTATTTTAGCAGCTTAAGCTCAAATGAGCATTAAAAGCCTCGTCCAAAACACAGCCTTAAGCCTGTTTCAAAAGGACTTGTCAAGTTCGATTAAGTTCATTTAGCATTCCTGACTCGACGACTCTCCTAATGTGTAGCCCGAGGTGCTCACATCATCAGTTAAGAAATGCCAAAATTCAAACCACGAGGGTGGCACCGTCAAGTAAAGCAGCTAAGAATTTGTCAACATGCAGTGAATCAGTTACCTAATACTCGTAGTTAATGAATAGACTAGACCTTAATAACAATTCATACTAACTATTTATAAAAGATTTGTTAAACAGGAGAAAACTACCCTTGAAAACATTTTGCAACAATTACCAAATCAGTGAAAGTTGTTTTCATTCATATCGTGACTTGTAACTTTACAATATTGTGGACAAAGTAATGTAAACAAGTGCTGCTGGTGATGTTATAATTGGTCTCTATCAACGGGGTAGCATCTATCTTGTAATTTGCCCCATAGTGGTGAGTGTTTAAAATGAAAACAGGTTTATAAATGCAAGTTTACTCCATGTTGTCTACTAAACACTTGTTTTGGAAGCAGAGGGGGTACAAAAACATCATTCGACTGCCACATATTTAAAATGTCAGATGACCAACCAGATGAATCCTAAATGACATTTAATAGTTAATACCAGTTCCTACTTCCACATTTTGCAGGTACAGTCTTTGTTTTTCCTCCAACAAAAGAACTCGAATCCACCTAGTGTTGTCTAAGCAGAAAAACAGGGAGCGTCCATCAATTCTTTCGGTACAAGCTTACCAATCAACTTAAACATAGTTTTATCCACTGATCCAGCTGTTATTGAATCAATTAGCAAAGACATTGTTGAAACATCAAGAAAGTAACCTCTCCCATCCATATCATGTAAAAGCATATCTACATCATCAAAGTGTTTATTCCTTAGATATCCTTGGAGAAGAACATTGTAAGTAACCTTATCTGGCGGACAACCACTCTCTTCCATTTTAAGAAACGACTGTTTTGCATCCACGAAAAAACCTTCCCTGCACAATCCACTAATCATCACATTATATGTTTGAACATCAGGATTCAAACCCATTTTGGTTAGATCCTGGAAAAGAAGCCTTGCAATATCAAACTTCCCACATTTGCTAGCACCATCAATCAGGATAGTGTACACAACAATATCTTTATTTAGCTTGCTATAACCCATTAAATGAAACAAAGATAATGCTTCTTCTATCTGATGGTTGTTACAAAGACCCTCTAGTATAATTCCATAAGTAAATGGATCCGGCATTAGACCTTTTCCATGCATCTCATCAAAGAGTTTCCGTGCATCTCCGCATCGACCAACCTGAAACAATCCTTGTATCATGGTGTTGTAAGTAACTACATTAGGTTCTAGACCTTTTTTAGCAATTTCATGAAACGTATACATAGCCTTATCTATCTTTGAACTCTTGCAATATCCATTCAATAAACTGCTATATGTAAACATATCAGGGACAAGGTCTCTAAAGACCATTGAATCAAAAATTGTCTTTGCTTTGCTCATTTCACCACGCAAACAATAACCAGCTATAAGTGCATTGTATGTCACTGTGTCTGGAACAATACCTCTATCAAGCATGATGTTGATAACATCCTCTGCATCGTCTACTTTACCCTCTTTACAAAATGCATCAACTAATATAGTAAAGGTTTGCACATTTGGAGAGATCCCAACATCCGACATTTCTTGTAGCATCTTAGAGGCTTCATCCCAACGACCTAAATTACAAAGGCCATCAATCAAAGAGTTGTAAGTGATGACATCGGGTGAGATGCCTTTTTGGAAAACCATTTCTTTGAACAGTTTGAAAGCATCATCAATCATTTTGTCCTTGCAAAGACTATCAATGATGGTGTTATATGTCACAACATTAGGTCTGCAACCTCTTTCATCCATTAGCCTTAGCATTTGAATGGCAATAACATTATTCCCAATCTTGCAAAGCCCTTTAATCATCGTGGAGTACATAACCACATCAGGTTCACAAAGTTTATCTTTAATCAATTTCTTGAAGAATATCTCGGCCTGAAGAATCTTATCTTCAAGGACAAGTCCATTCAAGAGGGTACTAAAAGTGAGGACATCATGTATAATACCACGTTTGAAGTTCCAGGCAAAGACAGCAAAAGCTTCATTGGTGCGATACAAATGGCAACAACACTTGACAATAATGTTCATAGTGTAATCATCAACAGGGACACGAAGAGCACGCATTTGTTTAAAAAGATCAAGGGAATGAGAAAAATGCTTCATTTTGGTAAGAGAATGCAACAACTGATTAAACTTAATAATGGAAAGAAAATGTCGCATTTGAGACATTTGATCAAAGAGGTTCAAAGCATCATCCAAATTGGCAACTTTTTGGTACTTAGATTTAGAATCATGAGTTGAAAAAGAATTGGAATGAATAAAGGAAGCTGAAAATGAGTTGAGAGGAACAAATCCTAAACAACCAAAATGGAAATATTGAAAAGGGGTTTTGGTGATTAATTGTTTACCTCTCAAATTAAATTTGAAGAAAGCAGATTTTGAGGGATACATTATCATCATCTTCTTGGTCGCCATTTCCAGCAGAGAGATTCACTAATGCTGTTTCACAAGGTTGGTTTCATTTACTAAATACATGGATCCAGGTTGATCATGACCCGGCCCATTATTAATCCATGTAAATAAAACATGATTCGACTCATTATCCAAGTTGATGGATCTTGATCTGACCCATTATCCTACTGACTTAAATACTGGATCATGATCGGCTCATTTTATTTATAGTTCTTGTTTTACATTTAATAAAATATATTTTTGTTCATTTATCATTTACTTACGTAATGTACTTATATAACAGTTCTGAATTTTAACTCAATGACCACAACTAAAACTTCTTTTTAAGCCCATGTTCATTAGAGATATCTCGATTTCATAATGTACGGTGCCGTTTGATTTGGACCTAATTATTTCATTAAGAAAATTTCTTAATACGGTGTAGGCTTGTTTGTTATTGACTTATTCCAAAACATGAGTTAATAGAAAAATGTCATGAGGGTGATGATTTTTTTTAATTAAGTCACAAATATTTACGTAATTGTATTGTTTAGACACATATCTTTTATATAATAAAAGAATTACATCATTTCGGAGTGTTTTTGTAAAACCCTTCTTATTGAAAAAAAATTAGACCAATAGGAAAGCTCGATTTTGCCACATAAGCGAAATCGAGCAATATGATTGGTAAATAAAAAGTCAAAATTAAATTGATTTTGGTCAAACTTAATAAATTTGGTGGAGAAATTTGTTTAAGAAAAAAAAATGCATAAAAATATAGGTGTTAAATTTATGAAAACAAAAACTTAAACAAAGAGGAAGTAATTAACAAAACTTTGGTGGTTGAATTTTAAATAAATTATATAGAGATAAGCGTAAAATTACAAGTTTTCATATTTTTTAATAACTTTCGAAAAAAAAACAAATAACCCCCTACACTTTATACCCCCTATACTTTATAATATTAACTTTTTTAAAATTACATGAGTATTAGTATTAGTTTTTAAAAACATTTTAAAAACTTTATGGAGCATATTTTAACTTTATCAACGCTCATTATGTGCTACTAAACTCGCACATTTGTACAACGTGATATCAATAGTTAAAGTTAAACAACAACATCAACCTTAACCTCAACATGTCTGACAGTTAAAAAATGTTATACAAAACTAATTAAAAAAAATGGGTTAGATAGTCATTGTAGTCACTCTTTAATTTAGAAGATGTTCTCCTTAAATTATAAAAAAAATGCACGCATCACAATCCTTATTTGATAACAATCACCTCCTAAATCAAAAAAAGAAAAAATACGTAGGTGATAATCTAACTTTATTCATTGACGTGATGTTTCAACCAAAAAAAAAAACTTAATAGTTGGCTGTTGTAAAGGAATTAAAAATATGTACATGAGAATTATAAAGCAATTATATATCGCTTTTAATCAGGTTATTACGTTATTATACTGCGATAATGTTATTAAGTTGGTAATCACGGATGTGAGATACAACCATTCTTCTATACTTATGATTTATGTGTTAACCTCTTTTTGCTTCTGAATAGAATTCGAAAGATACCTCAACAGAACTTTGACTTATGCCTTATCTGACTGATAGTTTTTAGTAACCTTTTTGATAGTTTAACTTTTTTTATTTTATTTTTTTATTTTTTATTATTTTTTTTACACATCAACTTTTAGTAACTTTTTTTTTAATATTTTATTGAAAACTTCTACACTTAATATTTTTATTTTTACTATAAACACACTAAGCTATGATAGAATTAGTTGTGAGTTCAAAGGTTTTTTATTAAACTTCTCAAAAAAGCTTAAAGGGGCGTTTGTTTCAAGATATATAAATGGTGTTATTTAAAATTCTAAGCAAATGTAAATGCTTTCCATGTGGAAGGAAATTAAAATGACTCACTTTTAGCCTCATTCATGCAAATAAAATTCTTGGGCCCACATATTTATTGTGAACCAAACAAGACAATTGAAACAATTTTAATTTCAAATCCCCTCAATTATCTTGAATTTACCCCAACCAAACTCCCCCTAAAGCTTTATCATAACCTTATTGTGTTATAATAATTGCATAAGCCAATAAGCACCTTTAATAAGCATAATCAAACACCCCTTTAGTTCTAATCTGAAATTTTCTTATTTGATGTTAGGACTAACTTTGTTGTTATCCTCACTATAATGCAAAATGTTAGTGGTGTTTGTAGTTTTATGATCTTATCGCACACACTAAAATGTAATGCAATTTGTTGTGTGCATTTTTTTAGAGGAGGATTAAGTATCAACACATGATTGTCGTGGAAGGATTTTCTACGCCTGCTCAAGGTATGAATGTATAATTAAGTTGAGTTGGTGATTAGATAATACATGAATGTATTTTAATGTACCAAAGATGTGTTTTAGTGCCTATATAAGGAATTTTATGGTAGGAATTCTTAGTGGGTGTCTTTGAATGAGTTAATGAAACTTAGCAGGTGTTTGTTGTCATTGATAATACTATGGGTGTCAACCATCGGTCTAAAATATGGGTGTCTTTTACCTTGATGATTTAGGCTAACTGAGAAGAAAGTTGCACTAAAGTGAAAGGTCGGTAAGGATCCAAACAATCCTAAAAGACTTGCGAATGTACTCTTTGTCATTTTTTTCATGCATTATAATTTACTTATGCAAGTAATAATAATTTACTTATATAGGTCGGTCTCCGAGAAAATTTATTCTTATACCTTATACATAAACGTATTCTACCATTACATATTTTTTTTTTCTTTTTTATGTAATAGAGAAGGTATAGTGTAAGCATCTATGTTAATTTGGTAATTTTATAATCAAACATGAGAATTAAATAACACAAATTTATGAAAATACAAATTTTCAAATAAAAAGGTACATTGGTAAACATGGTATGATGGTTATTAATAATCGACGAAGTAAATCAATTTCAATTCTATCTAAATATGCTACGTATTAACGAAAATATAAGTAAGAGAAATACAACAATGACAAACACATCGTAAATTGATAACACGGGTTAGGAAAACTAAAAGCATATATGACTAACATCTTATTCAAATCAAGTATCATCATTTGATTTTGCTTGAATAATAAAATATTATTTTTAATCCAAAAACATTCTCCTAAAATAATAAGTAGAGTATAACATATATACATATGGTTTTTTATTTTTAGTCCACCAAGTAAAATCATTTGAAACATGTTAAATGATTCATTTCTTAATCGATAATAATAAATAACTAAAAAGAAATTTAAAAATCCTGTGCGTGCACAGGTACTATAACTAGTTTAACATACAAAACAAATAACAATTATTTGTTTATAAACATCATATATCTACACATGTATTTATACAAAACTTAATTAAAAATAAAAACAAACAAGGCTTAAGTATTATTCACACACATATTTGAAAGCATAAACACAATAATTTTGAATTACTATACTTAGGCCATGTTTACTTTTTTCTGTTAGTGAAGGATTTCTCGAGTCTACATATTTTATATTATTTATTTTGCAAATGGGGTCCACTAATTCACTTGTTGCGTCTGTGTACAAAAGCCTCACAAAAGGGAGGTCCTCCACAGCCAAATGCATTAACAAATGGTGGGGCCCATATGTCCCTTAGCTAACCACTAAAAGTAAACAGCCCCTAACTTTTATCTCTAGAGTGTGAAATGCACTAAACATGTAAAAACTTTGAGCTACTAAGCATTTGATTATTTTTTTAAGGGAATATTAATTAGGGCAAATTGCATAAAATTGTACTCAACTTATACTCAATTTCAATTTAAGGTACTCTACTATTTTTTTCTCAATTTAGTATACCCAACTTTTTTTGTTGCAATTGAAGACGATTGGTAGGTTACTAGGTAACGAGCAGGTCACCTTCTTCTCCAACATGATTTTCCGGCAAACTGGTTTTCAGGCAATCCACCACCACCACCTTCATCGATCACCACCACCACGTACCAACTATGTTTTTAGATATTTGGCTGGAGAAGTACAAATAGATTGAGTTTCCACAAGTTTTACAGGTTCTCCTCATCTTTAAATATATCAATATGTTTTTATAGCCTCACCTAATCCCACCAAAGGACATTTCAACGAAAGCCTATATTATTAGCTTCAAGATAAATGTTAATATTTGGTAAAAGAAAAGGTGAACCTGGAATGCATATACTTGATACATAAATGAAATGCATGTATAATGTATTAATTGTTTGCCTATGGCCAACTATGGAAAACATTTAGTTCGAATATTAGGATTCTATATTTTGTAGACTAAAATTTATTGAGTGTATTTCTCTGTTACGACTAATGAAAGTTAATCACCCGTTACGACACCATGATAGGTCTATGTAATTATTGATGGAAAAGTTATGAGTTTGTATGACTTCAAGGATTGGGGGTGTTTGAGATTGCTTATTTAAGTGTTTGTTTGTTGATTTCTGTAAGGAGATAAGCATTTAAAGGTGCTGGTGGTGATCGATGAAGGATTGGAGGGTGTTTGAGATTGCTTATTTAAGTTATGAGTTTGTAGGACTTCAAGGATTGGAGGATAAAACTGGTCATTTATGATGTAAATGATGCGGAATTAATCACACCAAGTATTTCTAGTATCATGTAGTTGTGTAGATGGGTTATGGTGGTGGTGGTGATCGATGAAGGTGGTGGTGGTTGATCGCCGGAATACCAGTTTGCCGGAAAATCATGTTGGAGAAGAAGGTGACCTGCTCATTAGCTAGTAACCTGTCAATCGTCTTCAATTGCAACAAAAAAAAAGTTGGGTATACTAAATTGAGAAAAAAATAGTAGAGTACCTTAAATTAAAATTGAGTATAAGTTAAGTACATTTTTATGCAATTTGCCCTATTAATTATATACAGAGAGTGAATATACATACCACTTCAAGATTTTTTATTTTTTAAATATATATTTTTAATTTTTTATATTTTTTTAATTTTTATTTTTATAAAAACTATAAATTTGTTTTTATTATAAAACTACGAAACATAATATACGGGACATAAAATATAAAGTATGAGCTCCTATTTCATAAGCCGTATGCCACTCCTATTGCAAATTTAGCAATAATTTGAACATAGTAATGAGGTCATTGGTCCATCTCTTATATGTGAGTAAATCAAATTTAGCAATAATGAAACAGATAAAAAAATGTTTAATTCAAAGTTTCAAATACAAACATTAAGAAATAAAAATCACACAATCCTGCAATTAACAAAAGATTACTTACTCAATTTATTATTATTATTATTATTATTATTATTATTATTATTTTATTTTTTTTTGTGCAAGTCAAATAGAATACTTGCGTTATTCAGTCAAACTGATTGACAGAGAATTATAGACTCCGCCTCAGATTAAAACCTTGCAACTCTGAACCAAATGGTTACACAATAACTTTAATTTTCTCAAATACTTGTCCTTCTACACCTCAAATCATGACCATTGACCAAGTTGTATGCTATCACTCAACTTGATCCAGGCTTGTCACTCCACAATCACTTAAAATATTAAACGCAACATAATGACAAAATTAGAGATATTAAAGTAGTACATGATCGGTTATCACGTTGATGACATGGTCCCTAACATTCGGGGACTAAATTCAGAACATGTTGCTTATGATTTTCGTAAAGGGGAAATACTTACAAGTAAACTGGGTAAAATTGACATGGCCGCACAGTACATGTTACAGATAGTAAGGTTTTAAACAGAGCAGGAAAAAAAAAAAAAAAAAAAAAAAAAAAAAAAAAAAAAAAAACAATTATTTTCAAGAGCTGGTAGAATTTTCATGGTTTTGTTAACAACTTAACATGCACCGCTAATTTAAGGCCAGTCACAAATTTTCACTAAAACACTTGTACTCGAGTAACATCATTATATATAATGATTAAAGATATCTACACGAAATGCATCATGAGGAACCAATTACATGATATGCAGTAAAGTACATGTACATATCCAGAAACAGAAACTGATGCAGTTAACTGCCCCTTAGCTGACCAAAACCAACCCCGACAAAGGCCCAAAACAAGCAGTCTTTCTGAACAAATCAACAACGAAAATACAGCCCAAACAACATAGTTTTAACATGTGTTTGTGCAGGAATCTTGCAAACGACTACGCTGCATCTCTCAGTTAAAAGTCAAAACCAAAAGAAACAGAAGAAATATAGTGATCCTGTGAGCAGATCTGGTGCAAAAAGTGTAACAATAAAATCAACACAATGGAGCTATGACATCCACGTTGTCCATAATTCCATACCAAACTCTTACAACCACAATAAAATCGATCAAGTGTGAAAAACCATGGGCCCAGGAAATAAAAAGAAGATGTCAACAAATAGCATCCATAAAATTAACAACACGTGAGTCGCCTACAGAAAATATAAACACATAACAGTTGTGAATTCACTGAAATAACAATTACGAATAACCAAACACAAGAAGTCAAAGGATATTTGGCACTGATTTCATATTTTTCAACATTCTGTAAGTACACTCTTCATTTCTCACGCCACAATATAACTTCAACCCACAACCTCTTTTTCGGTTTTTCACCCAGACCTATTCAAGTAGAAAAACTGGACGCACCCACCAACTACTTAGGCACAAGCTTACCGATCAACTCAAGTAAAGTGTTATCTAACAAACCTGCTGCGATTTGATCTAATAACAATGATAAAGTCGTAGCATCAAGGGAGTAACGTCTTCCATCCATTTCATGTATTAGAATCTCTACATCATCATAGTATTGGTTCTTTAGGTATCCTTGGAGAAGAACACGGTAAGTAACATTATCCGGAGGGAAGTCACTCTCTGCCATTTTAAGAAACAAGTCTTTTGCATCACCCACCAGACCTTCCCTACACAGCCCACTAATCATCACATTATATGTTCGAACATTAGGACGCAAGCCTTTATCAGTTAGATCCTGGAAAAGAAGCCTTGCAATGTCAAACTTCCCACATTTGCTAGCACCATCAATCAGGATAGTGTACACAACAATATCTGTATTTAGCTTGCTATCACCCATTAAATGAAACAAAGATAATGCCTCTTCTATCTGATGGTTGTTACAAAGACCCTCTAGTATAATTCTATAAGTCAATTGATCCGGCATTTGACCTTTTCCATGCATCTCATCAAAGAGTTTGCGTGCATCTCCACATCGACCAACCTGAAACAATCCTTGTATCATGGTATTGTAAGTGACTACATTGTGTTTCAAACCTTTTCTGGTTATTTCATTAAAGAGATCCGTAGCCTCATCTATTTTCAAACTCTTGCAATATCCATGCACTAAGCTGTTATATGAAACAACATCAGGGACAAGACCTCTAAACACCATTGAATCAAAAATGGTCTTTGCCTTGGTCATTTCGCCTCGCAAACAGTAGCCATCTATAAGTGAATTGTATGTCACTATGTCAGGAACAATACCTCTATCAAGCATGATGCTGATAACATCCTTCGCTTCGTCTACTTTACCTTCTTTACAAAATGCATCAACTAATATATTATAGGTCTGCACATTTGGAGAGATCCCAACATCCAACATTTCTTGAAGCATCTTAGAAGCCTCATCCCAACGACCTAAACTACAAAGGCCATCAATCAAACAGTTGTAAGTGATGACATCGGGTGAGATGCTTTTTTGGTAAACCATTTCTTTGAAGAGTTTGAAAGCATCATCAATCATTTTGTCCTTGCAAAGACTATCAATTATGTTGCTATATACAACAACATCAGGTTTACAACCTCTTTCAACCATTAGCCTAAGCAGTTGAATCGCAATTATGTTATTCCCGATCTTGCAAAGCCCTTTAATCATTGTGGAGTACATAACTACATTGGGTTCACAAAGTTTCTGTTTAATAAGCTTCTTGAAGAATATCTCTGCCTCGAGAATCCTATCTTCTAGGATAAGTCCATCCAAAAGCGCACTAAATATGAACACATCAGGTGCGATACCTCGCCTAAAACAAAAGCCTAGGACGGAAAATCCGTCACTGGTGCAATACAACTGACAACAACACTTGATGGCAACACTCATTGTAAACTTATTAACAGGAACACCAAGGGCACACATTTGTTTAAACATGTAAAGTGAATAAGAAAAATGTTTCATTTTGGTAACAGATTGCAACAGTTGAGTAAACTTGACAACAGAAGGCAGAGGTCGCCTCTGTGACATTTGATCGAACAGGTTCAAAGCATCGTCCAGATTGGTAACTTTTTGAAACTTAGATTGAGGATGTTCCTCAACATTTGAAGAAAAAGAATTGGAGTGAATTGGGGAAGCTAAAAATGTGTTAAGAGGACCGAATCCTAAACCTAAACGGAAATGTGAAAAAGGGGTTTGAAGGAAAGAGTTGGTGATCAAGAAATTACCTCTTAAATTAAATTTGAAGAAAGAGTTATGAGCAGATTTTGAGAGGTACATTATCATCATCTTCTTGGTCGCCATTTCAAGATTCAATCCTTTTGTTTTTCACAAGGTTGGTTGGTTTGTTTGTTTGGTGAAAATGATAAAAAGCATGTTCCACCTATAAAATTCTTTTTTCAAAAAATCAAAACACGGAAGTTTTAAGATCTTGAGTTTATAACTTTATACTAACAGTGTATCTGCGCGTTGCGGTGGCGGGTACCCTGAAACTAAATTTTTTAGTGATCAATTACTTATCGATAATGAGTTTTTTGTTATATATATATATATATATATATATATATATATATATATATATATATATATATATATATATATATATATATATATATATAACAGGAGGTATTTGAAGAAAATGTCATCTCATTGCTCAGTAATTCATTATCAGCCATGTCAGCATCCATGTCATCACATTCTGTTCATATAAGCAATTTTTATAATTTATTTTTTATTTAATATTATTTTTATCGATAATGAGTTTTTTGTTTTATATATATATATATATATATATATATATATATATATATATATATATATATATATATATATATATAACAGGTCACCTCATTGCTCAGTAATTCATTATCAGCCATGTCAGCATCCATGTCATCACATTCTGTCCATGTAAGCAATTTTTATAATTTATTTTTTATTTAATATTATTTCGAATTATGTACATTATATGTGTTATTAAAATTAGGAATTAAAAAATGGAGTTAGTAAGGTTCGAACATGGGATCTCTACTAACACTAAGAGCATGCCCATACGTAACCTGAGTTAAGTGATAACTCAGCGCCACGTCAGCGCCACATCAGCTTTACAACTTTAACTTTAACTTACAAAAAAACACCCCCATTCATAACTCAACATTAACTCACTTTAACTCAATTTTTTTAAATATTTTCAATTTCAACCCTAAACTAAAACTAATACTTCATTTTTTTAAAAACCATAACATTAATTCTTGAATATATTAC
This sequence comes from Artemisia argyi, assembly GCA_030686995.1. Lineage (NCBI taxonomy): Eukaryota > Viridiplantae > Streptophyta > Magnoliopsida > Asterales > Asteraceae > Artemisia > Artemisia argyi. The sequence continues at coordinate 138,279,332 of CM060686.1, forward strand.
ATTACGAAAGAAAGAAAAAAAAAAACACACAATACATTTATTTATTCCGTACGCTTTGGCAACCCGTATTTTTCAATGATACGATCCTTTTCCATATTCACTAGCGTCACGTAATAAGGAACTTTGTCGGTTGTGTCGAGCAACAAAAACTCAAAGTCCCTCGAGCGTATTGCTGCGTATTAGTTTTCAGCGGTTGCTTTGTAAGCCAAGGCCGCATCTTCACGTTTAGCCCGATATTCCTCGCGCAAAGCTTCCCCGGTGCTTGTCGTTGTCTCGGACTTTTGTTTCTTCGTAGCCTTCTTTTTCCCCATCGGGCGTGGTTGTGCATCACTACCAAACAACGCCTCGTTTGCTTGGCTCGGGACATCACCGGTTAAATCAACCGTGTCCGGTGCGTCCCATTTCTTATGAGCACGCAAAACACCCCAAGCCTCCTCATTATGAAACGGCGCGTTTCTGTTCTCGTTTCGATACATTTCCTTGGCCCGTTGGAGTATATCCATGTCATTTTCCCCACTTTTTTGATCGCGGTCGGCACGTTTGTAAATCGCGTTGAACTTTGTGCAATCGCGGTTCAACGTTCTCCACTTCGATTGTATCATATCTTTCCCGCGTCTATGATAACTATGCTTATTGAACTCATTTATAACCCGCTGCCAAAATGTATCTTTGGATTGAGACCGACCGACTAGCTCATCCTCACTTGCAGCAACCCAACACGTTGCAAGTAATTTTTCTTCATTTGCTTGCCAACGTGATACGACTGGTTCGACCTCCTCATCATCATCGACTAGTTCTTTCGATTTTTTGGACTTTCGTTTAACACGAGTTTTTGTTTTTTTTGGAGGCGACGTAGGTGTTTCGGGAACTTCGTTAGTTTCCGTATGGGATTGTTGGGATGGTTGAGTGAATTGGAGATTTTCAAAATTGGTGTTTAAGGTTTTTTGTTGTTGGGATTGTTGCCAAAATTGTAAAGCTTCATGTTGTTGGTAAACTTCTTGGGCCGACATACCGAATATGTTTGGATTATCCGAATTCGGATTCGGATTCGGATATGATGATGAACCCGCATATGGGTTCCTCCACCCACCGAGGAGGTTCGTAAACAAGTTAGGATTGTTGTTGTTGCCTTCAGACTTTTTTTTTTTTTTTTTTTTTTTTTTTTTTTTTTTTTTTGTGGAGATTAGAAGTTGTATATAGAAGATAGTGAGTAGTGAAAGTGTGGGAAAAAGAAGTAGGGTAAATGGGTATTTATATTGGTTGAAAAAAGGTTTTGGAAAATGTTTTTTTTTTTTTTAGGCTAACTAGCCGTTTTTTTTGTGTAAGTTTACGTTGGGGGGGTGTTTTGTAAGTTTTTTAAAAAATAGCCGTTGAAACTAAAGTGGGGAGGGGGTATAATGAATTTTTTTTTTATACACACTTCGTCCCTTAACGCTGCGTTACGCAGCTAACGTGGGACGTTAACGCAGGTTTAACGCTCGAGGGTGCAAAGGTTAACGTGGCTTAACGCACGTTAACGTGCTTTAACGTGGGGCTCCACGTTACGTGTGAGCATGCTCTAACAAACATCTCAACCACTAGAACAATTGAACTTTTGTTATTCACTTTCAAGTCAAAATTGATAAAGGCACATAAACTATTATTTCAGCAATAATAACCCTTGATTAGAACAAAAAACCATTAAAACATACGTAACTCATAACAATAACTAAAAACCCTAAATCAAAACAAACGCACACATATTCATTCGTTTCTTCTGTGAAACCCTAAATCAAAACTTTTGTTTCCTACATAGCTTTGAGCTAGGTAAGTGATAACAGTACTTTTTTTTTTAACTTAACCCTAATGTAAACCTAATCATTATCTTTTTTCTTCCGTAGGTTGTCTTCGTATGAAGTCTTCAATTGTGTCAATGGTCTGGTATGTTTGGAAAACGTTTCAACAATTGATATTCGTATAATGTGAATCTAAAGATTTTTATTATGCATTATTACATGTGCCTGATTTTTAGAACCATGTTTCGTATGCTTGATATATTGCTTTTAAATACGTATTTGATGCTAAGTCTTACTATGTTATGTCTTACAGCATCCAGGAAAATTTAGTTTATTATTATCTTTTTTTATTTACGAATGCCTTCAAACGTTGTATGCTTCGAAATTTCTGATTATATCTGATACCGAATTATTTTTTTAGGTCTTCTTAGGTCAAGATATTGATGCCACCACTGATATCCTGGTCGATGACTCACTGCTGCAAGTCTACTCATTGTGTTTCTGTTTGAATTTACACTAAGTGGTCTTATTATGATATAATATTGGACTATAGTTAATTGATAGGTTTTGTTTATCTTTCGAAGGAATGATGAAGCCCACTAGCCACTTTCAAAGAAGGTTTCTATCTCATCATCTAAAATAAATCCATACAGGATGGTTATTGTACTTCGGTTGGTGGTTCTTTGCATCTTTTTTCATGAAAAATAGATGGTACCAAGAAACACACATAATGATTTTTTTGTTTATTATTAGTAGAATCATATTTGATATGAACATTAATTTACAGGACTTAAATGCAGACGTGCCTGATTTTGGCTTTGCAAAAAATGAGCCAATGGGAGATCAGACCCATGTATCAACTCAAGTTATGGGTACGTACATATGGATACAAGAAAATTAATTTGCAGTACTTAAATGCAAACGTGCCTGATTTTGGCCTTGCAACATGTTGAAAAGATATGAAAAGGATTGTGAACTATTCAAATACTCAACCCTCTTATTTTCTTACTTTTTCGATACAATAAATGACTGCATTTTTAAGCCATTTAATAAAGATGATCATGAGTGGATAAAAGATGCTATATTATGTTGTTGGTTCATTTTCAGTTATTACTTTTTATCTTGATTGCTGTTTAAACTCGATATTTACTATTGTATGTATGACATTTTACTTCGCGTACACCTTCAAATGAAATAAACATGTCTGATTTTATCGGTTGTTCACAGGAAAGCGTTGAGATATCATGTTTGGCCTGATATGGGTCGATGTGAAATAAGCTTCTACGACAACTCTACTGCTACTGTGTTAACCTCGTGCTCGAAATCATGATTGTAAGGTATCATTCGTTAAGTATTAGTGATCTAATAATCAATAGTTATGTACTAAATACTGAAATGGTTTATCCTCTACATATGGAATTAACCAAATCAATTTAGTTAAAATCTCAATAGTCTTGCATAGTATCCACAAGTTACTATGCTCTTTATAAGTGTATGAGTTTATCTCATCAGTCATTATTCTTTTTCGGTGGTGCATGTAGGTATGTGATGACACAGAAGATGACATCAAGATAAAATACATATCTGCAGAGTAACAAAAAGAGGTGTAATCATTTGTTTGTTTATCAGTCATAACAATATGATGTTAACTTTTAAGTAATGGTAACATTGGATCTACAACAGGTTGTTCTTATAAAGGCAGGGCATAACAATATTATAGCTACAGCAAAACCTTGATCGAAAAATAAGATTTACGACATAAAGAATATTGAGATACCAGATTCTACACTTGAAAATTATGTGAATCGAGTAGCTGAGCTGATGGCTATTTAGCTATGGAGTTTTTGTATGCCGTATGGTCGTACATGGGATCTATTTAAAACCGTGCTACTGGTATGTACTATAAACTTCGTATGTACAAGTTATCATGTATTTAAAGATTTTATCAACTTTTTGTGTTTAATGAACTTTCTGTATTTTGTAGCTGAATCATGCTAATTGCTGACTTCTGCGATTCTTAAACGCATCAATAAGTAAACTTTGTACATCATGTTTGATAATTTGTTACACTTGACTTTATCTTAACGAGATGATATAAATTATTTAATGATAGGTGAGTGATGGTGCTGAAGTTGTCCTCCTGATGAAGAGATTACCAACCTTGGTGTTTTCAGGTATTTGTAGCTAGCTTCATTAGTTTTATTCTCATTTAGGTGCTTAGATTTCCTTGTATCAGTACAGTTCACAAATAAAACGTTACTTGTGAATTTAATAGATGAACATATTCTGTTCTTGGACTTAAAATATGTTAATTAATTGTAGTACTTTTGCTGTTGCAATTTCAGCTGCAGTCAAGGTTGCAATTTTAACGTTTTGTTTGGTTTCATCCGGCAGACATTTGCATCAAAGTTTCTTTATTGCCAAAGAAACTTGTAATTGGCCCACAAAAGATCAATGTCAATTGCGGTGCAATGGCTATCGGACATCCTTTAGGTGTCACAGGTAACTAAGAACATACATATACAGTTTCACTTTGAAATTATTGGTGTTGTTTGATACTTTTTATTAGCATAATCTGTTGTTCCTTGAAATTTGAAAAAAACTAACCTTCAGTCAAATTACCGACCAAATTTTCTAAGTTACGCCGATCTATATCTAATTTGTTGACTTTTGACAGGGGCACGTTGTGTTGCAACTCTATTGCATAGAAAATAGTTTTTAACTTCAGTAGGTATGTTTCTTGCACCTTATTAAAAGCATAACTTCAACAGGTGTATACCTCGCGGGATGTATGCCGAACACTGGGAAGATTAGATTGAATACGTGGCAATTTTAGACTTGCATGTCAACAGCTGTGTTGATAATGCTTTTATTTATTGGTGGGCATTGCAAGTTAATCAATGTTTTATTTATTTTATTAAAGAAAATCGTTCTAAACAGCCAAACACCCTCATTGCAGCAACCAAACACCCATGGAAACTACCCCACTGAACATGGGTGTCAAATAGGTACATGCCTATTGATGGTCAATTATACATGCCTATTGATGGTCAATTATTATTTGAACTAAAGCTCATTCAGTTTTTGAACAGGGGTGTCAAATGACCCATTAGATGACCTTTATTTTGTCAACTAAAGCTCATTTATCATAGTCCATTAATCTAAATTCTAAGTTAGCTGGCATAAAGAAAATATCCATGTGCGCGTGCCTACTGGTGCATCAAATGGACTAAAAAATCTCGGGTCTTTTTTGTAAATCATACCACCATGCTTTTAAAGCTTACTGCTCAATTTTTGGTCTAGCGTACTACACTATTTTTTTTGTTGCACTATGTTTTTTACTTACAAGATTATTGCTGAAGTCAATTAATGTCCTATTATCATGTTTTTGGAGGCTTGTGATACATGTGATGTATATACTTTGTAATATTTGTTAACTATCTTACCTTTGCACTATTTGTTTTCTTTCCCCTAAGTTAGTTTCATATTTTCCCTTCATATAAAGCAAAATTTAACTTCATTATTACTTGATGTGATATAACCACTTGGTTTAGCCTCTTAAATTGTTAAGTTTTTGCATCACTTTTGAGTTGTAAGACTGATAGAATAACTGAATGTGGATTGTTGTTAAGTTTAAGGTTTTGCATCATTTAACGATATTTACAAGTGGATTGTTGTTAAGTTTAAGGTTTTGCATCATTTAACGATATTTACAAGGCTTGCTCACCCATCGAACGGGCTATGCTTTGATACTTTATTCTTGCATACCACTTTAAAACTTTTTTCTCTCATATTTGATAACCGTTTATTTCTTTTCATTTTTAATGCGTTCAATAAAACATTTGGTACGCTTATGTCTTATTTTTCTTTAACATATTTTTTCAAAACGGTAATTACTTTTTCTTAAAAAAATTTAAACGTAAGCTAATACTATAACAAAATGAAATGAAATCGACATCCTTAAAAATAATTTTCCATTAACTGACACCATCAAAATTATCATTATAAGTTTCATCTTGCCTAACTTCTAATTATTGTTTGCACATCTTTATGAACTTCAATTTTGTTTCATCTCCACTAAACTTTGACTTCGTATTGCATATTATAAATGTAATCCTTTTGTAGCGTTCCAATATGAAAACCAACAACTTAGAGTGCTCGGTGCAAAATGTTATAGGCAAAAAGTTTATTTTGCATCTGGGTTTATTTGGTTGTATAATTTATTTTTGCGAACCACTTTGTAACTTTTTTCTCTCATATTCAATAAATATTTATTTTTTTTCGTTCTTAATGCATTCAATAAAAATAATTTTCTGTAAACTAACACCATAACAATAATAATTTTAAGTCATGCCCGCCCATCGGGCGGGCTTCGAAATCTAGTGTGTGTGTGTGTGTGTGTGTGTGTGTGTGTGTGTGTGTGTGTATATATATATATATATATATATATATATATATATATATATATTGTTGAAAGGCAAAAAAAATAGCAAGTTACACCCGTGATGTGAAGACAATATAAAATCAGTAACCGATAATATTATCACGGTATGAAAATTTTATTGGATATGATCTTTTTAGTCCAATAATGCATTTCATTTCCAGCCCATTACTTGTGATACATCATATCAGCTCGTTAAACCAATCCATATGTTATAGCATTTAAGCCCAAACAATCGGTTATGAGCTCACAAACTAAACCCGATCCAAACGCAACACATAAGAACTAGTTATAATCCTTTTGTTCTCATTTGTGTTAACCTAATCACATACACTTATCAAAAGCGCCCCCATACGTAAATTCTCACCTAACTTTTCTCAACTTCTCAAACCGATCACATTATCGACTATGATAACCGAATCAACAACCATCACAATAAATCGAACAACCAAACTCATCGAATCATCATAGACACAAACACAACCAAGATCCTTTGAGAGTCGCGGGTAGGTTCTACACGTGTTTTTCGCTTTGTTTCTCTTCTGTGTCTTTGAACGAAACAAGAAAAAGAAAGTAACATAATTGTTATAATTCCTTTTATGCTTGTTTCGGATATTAATGAAGTTATGCTTAAAAAATTGATCGATGATGATTTTCTTTCGTTTGTTTGGCCTTGAGGGGTCTTGATATATCTTTGAGTAACACAAAAGAAAGAACTGAGATCTCTTGATTTTTTTCATTTATGTTTGAGTTTTGTTAAGGTTCGGATTTTATAGATTTTTGTTGCTGACTTGAGATTAAGATTGTTGTTGTTGTTGTTGTTGTTGTTGTTGTTGTTGTTGTTGTTGTTGTTGTTGTTGTTGTTGTTGTCGTCGTCGTTGTTGTCATTTTTTGATAATTTTGAGATGGGTTATCATGGTTGTAGGATATAGTGATTAGGGTAAGAAAAAAATAGATTTATTTTTTTGTTCTACATTTTGAAAGACATAAATTTGTACTTCATATGCTATTTTTGTTCATTGATGTAAAATAATTGATTATGTTTGTTCATTGTTTCAGATTCTATTAATCTTAAATGTGTATTAATTGTTTTGTACATTGTGTTTAGGTTGTTGTACATATTGCTGAGGGGGTGTTTTAGTAATTTCCATTTAATAGCATTAATATTGTTTGATAGAAAAGTGGTCTGAAAATAACACCATGCTTATTTTTGTTGCTAACATATGCTTGTTTTGTTGTAATTCTGAAAATTGGGTGCATTAAAGTGTTGTAAATAATGTTTTATTTCTTGTAAGTCTGAAAATTTTGGAGAGAGATTGCTTCCTCCATTATATGTAGTATAGATAGTTGCTATCCTACGATCCTACCACTTTTATCTAGAATAATTTAACCACTAATTACTTTTTTCACTAAAATATACTTTTCACGCTCAAAATTTAACAAAAAAACACATTTTTATAAAAAAAAAAAAAAAAAAAAAAAAAAAAAAAAAAAAAAAAAAGCTTAGCTATCGCACTATGAGTGTCTTCACCACGAGCTCAACATAACTGAGCCGTAGGGTTTACTAAGAGCAATGCTGACTAAGAATATTTCCACCACGAGTTGAAGCCGATTTATTGAGGATGACTTAACTTTCGCCAAACCTCATATGCGAGTAAATTTTATGCACCGTTATTCAACATATGGTTTTTTTTACTTGGATTTAGTAATCGCTAGTTACCCAACTTTGAATGCATTTCTCGTAATATCGATGAGATTAATTTGAGACATTTATTGTTAACTTTCTCTAACTTTACTTTTAACTTTAATTTGGAAAGCTTATTGTGTTAGACTTATTTTGAAAACTAGAAGATTAAGGATATAAGAAGATAAGTGGAAATTACCTAATATAATGACTCATTTTTTAAAGGGTTTGTCTAACGAGTGCTCTTAGAACACTACTTTAAATGATTAAATAAGAATAGTTTTTATTTATTTATTTGTTTATTTTTATTTTTTTGGTGCAAATAAATAAGGAAAGTTTAAGTTCATTAAATAATTAAATAAGAAAAGTTTAAGCTCATTAATTACAAAATCATAACTAGTGAACATTTTTGAGATTTCTGAAGTACAACAAGGTCATAGGAATTAAAATTGTGTGTGTTTGAATGTGTTGTGAGTTATTTGTGTTTAAGCGGTTATGTGCAAACGGTAAGCAATGCTATAATCACTATTGGGTAAAGTTGTTAGAAAGATGGTGAAAAGAGGATACGATGGGATGCTGATGTGAAGATGATGTAACGATGATCAGTCAAAAAAGAAATTGAGGGCCCGTTTGATATGGGGTAGTGACTTTTGGATTTGGGTTATAATACAAAAGACCATGTTTCAAAACGGTGCTTTGTAAATTGGAAATCATCCCCAATGAGCCCACACTTTTTAAATACCCATCCTCTAAGTGGGTTTACACTATTTCTTGATCTAAATTTTTATTTTTATTTTATTTCAACCACACAAATGTATCCATTTTTTTTGTCTTATTCAATTTTTTTGTTTAAAGTTATTGTATCTAATTTAATAAATTTATTAAATAATTAATAATTTTCTTTCTCCTCATTTATTTTAAAATCAAATTCAAATCTAAATCCAAATTCAAATCCTAATTTATATCCTAATAATCCTAAACTCATTTACAAATCAAACAGTCCCTGAGAAAGAAAAAATGAGAATATACGAACACCAAGGCCCACAGGTTCCACCTCAGCTCTCCCCCTCTGCTCTCACCCTCCCACTGTCAAAATCCCAAATCCTTTTTCTGCAACACACCCAAAAATATCAACCATGTTCAAACACATACACACACTCACACATCAACCAAACACAAAATGATCCATTCTCAGCTTCTTTAACCTTGCCTTCTTTACAAAATGCATCAACTAATATATTATAGGTTTGCACATTTGGAGAGATCCCAACATCTAACATTTCTTGAAGCATCTTAGAGGCTTCATCCCAATGACCTAAACTACAAAGGCCATCAATCAAAGAGCTGTAAGTGATGACATCGGGTGAGATGCCTTTTTGGAAAACCATTTCTTTTAAGAGTTTGAAAGCATCATCAATCATTTTATCCTTGCAAAGACTATCAATTATGTTGCTATATACAACAACATCAAGTTTACAACCTCTTTCAACCATTAGCCTAAGCAATTGAATTGCAATTATGTTATTTCTGATCTTGCAAAGCCCTTTAATCATCGTGGAGTACATAACTACATTGGGTTCACAAAGTTTCTGTTTAATAAGCTTTTTGAAGAATATCTCTGCCTCGAGAATCCTATCTTCTAGGATAAGTCCATCCAAAAGCGCACTAAATATGAACACATCAGGTGCAATACCTCGACTAAAACAAAAACCTAGGACAGAAAATCCGTCATTGGTGCGATACAACTGACAACAACACTTGATTGCAACACTCATTGTAAACTTATCAACAGGAATACGAAGAGCACACATTTGTTTGAACATATAAAGTGAATAAGAAAAATGTTTCATTTTGGTAACAGATTGCAATAGTGGAGAAAACTTGACAACAGAAGGCAGAGGTCGCCTCTGTGACATTTGATCGAACAGGTTCAAAGCATCATCCAGATTGGTAACTTTTTGAAACTTAGATTGAGGATGTTCCTCAACATTTGAAGAAGAAGAAGAAAAAGAATTGGAGTGAATTGGGGAAGCTAAAAATGTGTTAAGAGGACCGAATCCTAAACCTAAACGGAAATGTGAAAAAGGGGTTTGAAGGAAAGAGTTGGTGATTAAGAAATTACCTCTTAAATTAAATTTGAAGAAAGAGTTATGAGCAGATTTTGAGAGGTACATTATCATCATCTTCTTGGTCGCCATTTCAAGATTCAATCCTTTTGTTTTTCACAAGGTTGGTTGGTTTGTTTGTTTGGTGAAAATGATAAAAAGCATGTTCCACCTATAAAATTCTTTTTTCAAAAAATCAAAACACGGAAGTTTTAAGATCTTGAGTTTATAACTTTATACTAACAGTGTATCTGCGCGTTGCGGTGGCGGGTACCCTGAAACTAAATTTTTTAGTGATCAATTACTTATCGATAATGAGTTTTTCGTGATATATATATATATATATATATATATATATATATATATATATATATATATATATATATATATATATATATATATATATATATTGTTGAAAGGCAAAAAAATAGCAAGTTACACCCGTGATGTGAAGACGATATAAAATCAGTAACCGATAATATTATCACGGTATGAAAAATTTATTGGATATGATCTTTTTAGTCCAATAATGCATTTCATTTCCAGCCCATTGCTTGTGATACATCATATCAGCTCGTTAAACCAATCCATATGTTATAGCATTTTCAGCCCAAACAATCGGTTATGAGCTCACAAACTAAACCCGATCCAAACGCAACACATAAGAACTGGTTATAATCCTTTTGTTCTCATTTGTGTTAACCTAATCACATACACTTATCAAAAGCGCCCCCATACGTAAATTCTCACCTAACTTTTCTCAACTTCTCAAACCGATCACATTATCGACTATGATAACCGAATCAACAACCATCACAATAAATCGAACAACCAAACTCATCGAATCATCATAGGCACAAACACATCCAAGATCCTTTGAGAGTCGCGGGTAGGTTCTACACGTGTTTTTCGCTTTGTTTCTCTTCTGTGTCTTTAAACGAATCAAGAAAAAGAAAGTAACATAATTGTTATAATTCTTTTTACGCTTGTTTCGGATATTAATGAAGTTATGCTCAAAAAATTGATCGATGATGATTTTCTTTCGTTTGTTTAGCCTTGAGGGGTCTTGATATATCTTTGAGTAACACGAAAGAAAGAACTGAGTTCTCTTGATTTTTTTCATTTATGTTTGAGTTTTGTTAAGGTTCGGATTTTTTAGATTTTTGTTGCTGACTTGACATTAAGATTATTGTTGTTGTTGTTGTTGTTGTTGTTGTCGTCGTCGTCGTCGTCATTTTTTGATAATTTTGAGATGGGTTATCATGGTTGTATGATATAGTGATTGGGGTAAGAAAAAAATAGATTCTTTTTGTTCTACATTTTGAAAGACATAAATTTGTACTTCATATGCTATTTTTGTTCATTGATGTAAAATAATTGATTTTGTTTGTTCATTGTTTCAGATTCTATTAATCTTAAATGTGTATTAATTGTTTTGTACATTGTGTTTAGGTTGTTGTACATATTGGTGAGGGGGTGTTTTAATAACTACCATTTAATAGCATAAATGTTGTTTGATAGAAAAGTGGTCTGAAAATAACACCATGCTTATTTTTGTTGTTACCATATGCTTGTTTTGTTGTAATTCTGAAAATTTGGTGCATTAAAGTGTTATAAATCATGCTTTATTTCTTGTAAGTCTGAAAATTTTGGAGAGAGAGTGCTTCCTCCATTATATGTAGTATAGATAGTTGCTATCCTACGATCCTACCACTTTTATCTAGAATAATTTAACCACTAATCACTTTTTTCACTAAAATATACTTTTCACGCTCAAAAGTTAACAAAAAAAACACATTCTTAAAAAAAAAATAATAAATAAAAAAAAAAAAAAAAAAAAAAAAAAAAAAAAAAACAAACTTACCTATCACACTATGAGTGTCTTCACCACGAGCTCAACATAACTGAGCCGTAGGGTTTACTAAGAGCAATGCTGACTAAGAATATTCCCACCACGAGTTGAAGCCGATTTATTGAGGATGACTTAACTTTCGCCAAACCTCATATGCGAGTAAATTTTATGCACCGTTATTCAACATATGGTTTTTTTTACTTGGATTTGTTAATCGCTAGTTACCCAACTTTGAATGCATTTCTCGTAATATCGATGAGATTAATTTGAGACATTTATTGTTAACTTTCTCTAACTTTACTTTTAACTTTAATTTGGTAAGCTTATTGTGTTAGACTTATTTTGAAAACTAGAAGATTAAGGATATAAGAAGATAATTGGAAATTACCTAATGTCATAATTCATTTTTTAAAGGGTTTGTCTAACGAGTGCTCTTAGAACACTACTTTAAATGATTAAATAAGAATAGTTTTTATTTATTTATTTATTTATTTTTATTTATTTGGTGCAAATAAATAAGGAAAGTTTAAGTTCATTAAATAATTAAATAAGAAAAGTTTAAGCTCATTAATTACAAAATCATAACTTGTGAACATTTTTGAGATTTCTGAAGTACAACAAGGTCATAGGAATTAAAATTGTGTGTGTGTTTGAATGTGTTGTGAGTTATTTGTGTTTAAACGGTTATGTGCAAACGGTAAGCAATGCTATAATCACTATTGGGTAAAGTTGTTAGAAAGAGGGTGAAAAGAGGATACGATGGGATGTTGATGTGAAGATGATGTAACGATGATCAGTCGAAAAAAAAATTGAGGGCCCGTTTGGTATGGGGTAGTGACTTTTGGATTTGGGTTATAATACAAAAGACCATGTTTCAAAAGGGTGCTTTGTAAATTGGAAACCATCCTCAATGAGCCCACACTTTTTAAATACCCATCCCTCTAAGTGGGTTTACACTATTTCTTGATCTAATTTTTATTTTTATTTTATTTCAACCACACAAATGTATCCATTTTTTTGTCTTATTCAATTTTTTTATTTAAAGTTACTGTATCTAATTTAATAAATTTATTAAATAATTAATAATTTTCTTTCTCCTCATTTATTTTAAAACCAAATTCAAATCTAAATCCAAATTTATATCCTAATAATCCTAAATTCATTTATAAATCAAACAGTCCCTGAGAAAGAAAAAATGAGAATATATGAACACCAAGGCCCACAGGTTCCACGTCAGCTCTCCCCCTCTCCTCTTACCCTCCCACTGTCAAAACCCTAAACCCTCTTTTTGCAACACACCCAAAAATGTCAACCATGTTCAAACAATACACACACTCACACATCAACCAAACACAAAACGATCTTTTCTCAGCTTCTTTAACCTTACCTTCTTTACAAAATGCATCAACTAATATATTATAGGTTTGTACATTTGGAGAGATCCCAACATCTAACATTTCTTGAAGCAACTTAGAGGCTTCATCCCAATGACCTAAACTTCAAAGGCCATCAATCAAAGGCTGTAAGTGATGACATCGGGTGAGATGCCTTTTTGGAAAACCATTTCTTTTAAGAGTTTGAAAGCATCATCAATCATTTTATCCTTGCAAAGACTATCAATTATGTTGCTATATACAACAACATCAGGTTTACAACCTCTTTCAACCATTAGCCTAAGCAATTGAATCGCAATTATGTTATTTCCGATCTTGCAAAGCCCTTTAATCATTGTGGAGTATATAACTACATTGGGTTCACAAAGTTTCTGTTTAATAAGCTTTTTGAAGAATATCTCTGCCTCGAGAATCCTATCTTCTAGGACAAGTCCATCCAAAAGCGCACTAAATATGAACACATCAGGTGCAATACCTCGCCTAAAACAAAAACCTAGGACAGAAAATCCGTCATTAGTGCGATACAACTGACAACAACACTTGATTGCAACACTCATTGTAAACTTATCAACAGGAATACGAAGAGCACTCATTTGTTTGAACATATAAAGTGAATAAGAAAAATGTTTCATTTTGGTAACAGATTGCAACAGTTGAGTAAACTTGACAACAGAAGGCAGAGGTCGCCTCTGTGACATTTGATCGAACAGGTTCAAAGCATCGTCCAGATTGGTAACTTTTTGAAACTTAGATTGAGGATGTTCCTCAACATTTGAAGAAAAAGAATTGGAGTGAATTGGGGAAGCTAAAAATGTGTTAAGAGGACCGAATCCTAAACCTAAACGGAAATGTGAAAAAGGGGTTTGAAGGAAAGAGTTGGTGATTAAGAAATTACCTCTTAAATTAAATTTGAAGAAAGAGTTATGAGCAGATTTTGAGAGGTACATTATCATCATCTTCTTGGTCGCCATTTCAAGATTCAATCCTTTTGTTTTTCACAAGGTTGGTTGGTTTGTTTGTTTGGTGAAAATGATAAAAAGCATGTTCCACCTATAAAATTTTTTTTTCAAAAAATCAAAACACGGAAGTTTTAAGATATTGAGTTTATAACTTTATACTAGCAGTGTATCCGCGCGTTGCGGTGGCGGGTACCCTGAAACTAAATTGTTTAGTGATCAATTACTTATCGATAATGAGTTTTTTGTGATATATATATATATATATATATATATATATATATATATATATATATATATATATATATATATATTGTTATATATATATATATATATATATATATATATATATATATATTGTTGAAAGGCAAAAAAAATTAAAAAAAATAGCAAGTTACACCCGTGATGTGAATACAATATAAAATCAGTAACCGATAATATTATCACGGTATGAAAATTTTATTGGATATGATCTTTTTAGTCCAATAATGCATTTCATTTCCAGCCCATTACTTGTGATACATCATATCAGCTCGTTAAACCAATCCATATGTTATAGCATTTAAGCCCAAACAATCGGTTATGAGCTCACAAACTAAACCCGATCCAAACGCAACACATAAGAACTAGTTATAATCCTTTTGTTCTCATTTGTGTTAACCTAATCACATACACTTATCATAAGCGCCCCCATACGTAAATTCTCACCTAACTTTTCTCAACTTCTCAAACCGATCACATTATCGACTATGATAACCGAATCAACAACCATCACAATAAATCGAACAACCAAACTCATCGAATCATCATAGACACAAACACAACCAAGATCCTTTGAGAGTCGCGGGTAGGTTCTACACGTGTTTTTCGCTTTGTTTCTCTTCTGTGTCTTTGAACGAAACAAGAAAAAGAAAGTAACATAATTGTTATAATTCCTTTTATGCTTGTTTCGGATATTAATGAAGTTATGCTTAAAAAATTGATCGATGATGATTTTCTTTCGTTTGTTTGGCCTTGAGGGGTCTTGATATATCTTCGAGTAACACGAAAGAAAGAACTGAGATCTCTTGATTTTTTTCATTTATGTTTGAGTTTTGTTAGGGTTCGGATTTCTTAGATTTTTGTTGCTGACTTGAGATTAAGATTGTTGTTGTTGTTGCTGTTGTTGTTGTTGTTGTTGTCGTCGTCGTCGTCGTTGTCATTTTTTGATAATTTTGAGATTGGTTATCATGGTTGTATGATATAGTGATTGGGGTAAGAAAAAAATAGATTTTTTTTGTTCTACATTTTGAAAGACATAAATTTGTACTTCATATGTTATTTTTGTTCATTGATGTAGAATAATTGATTCTGTTTGTTCATTGTTTCAGATTCTATTAATCTTAAATGTGTATTAATTGTTTTGTACATTGTGTTTAGGTTGTTGTACATATTGGTGAGGGGGTGTTTTAGTATCTTCCATTTAATAGCATTAATATTGTTTGATAGAAAAGTGGTCTGAAAATAACACCATGCTTATTTTTGTTTTTACCATATGCTTGTTTTGTTGTAATTCTGAAAATTTGGTGCATTAAAGTGTTGTAAATCATGCTTTATTTCTTGTAAGTCTGAAAATTTTGGAGAGAGAATATTTCCTCCATTATATGTAGTATAGATAGTTGCTATCCTACGATCCTACCACTTTTATCTAGAATAATTTAACCACTAATCACTTTTTTCACTAAAATATACTTTTCACGCTCAAATTTAACAAAAAAACACATTCTTATAAAATTAAAAAAAAAAAAAAAGCTTACCTATCACACTATGAGTGTCTTCACCACGAGCTCAACGTAACTGAGCCGTAGGGTTTACTAAGAGCAATGCTGACTAAGAATATTCCCACCACGAGTTGAAGCCGATTTATTGAGGATGACTTAACTTTCGCCAAACCTCATATGCGAGTAAATTTTATGCACCGTTATTCAACATATGGTTTTTTTTACTTGGATTTGATAATAGCTAGTTACCCAACTTTGAATGGATTTCTCGTAATATCGATGAGATTAATTTGAGAAATTTATTGTTAACTTTCTCTAACTTTACTTTTAACTTTAATTTGGTAAGCTTATTGTGTTAGACTTATTTTGAAAACTAGAAGATTAAGGATATAAGAAGATAAGTGGAAATTACCTAATGTCATGACTCATTTTTTAAAAGGTTTGTCTAACGAGTGCTCTTAGAACACTACTTTAAATGATTAAATAAGAATAGTTTTTATTTATTTATTTATTTATTTTTATTTTTTTGGTGCAAATAAATAAGGAAAGTTTAAGTTCATTAAATAATTAAATAAGAAAAGTTTGAGCTCATTAATTACAAAATCATAACTTGTGAACATTTTTGAGATTTCTGAAGTACAACAAGGTCACATGAATTAAAATTGTGTGTGTGTGTTTGAATGTGTTGTGAGTTATTTGTGTTTTAGCGGTTATGTGCAAACGGTAAGCAATGCTATAATCACTATTGGGTAAAGTTGTTAGAAAGATGGTGAAAAGAGGATACGATGGGATGCTGATGTGAAGATGATGTAATGATGATCAGTCGAAAAAGAAATTGAGGGCCCGTTTAGTATGGGGTAGTGACTTTTGGATTTGGGTTATAATACAAAAGACCATGTTTCAAAAGGGTGCTTTGTAAATTGGAAACCATCCCCAATGAGCCCACACTTTTTAAATACCCATCCTCTAAGCGGGTTTACACTATTTCTTGATCTAATTTTTATTTTTATTTTATTTCAACCACACAAATGTATCCATTTTTTTTTTGTCTTATTCAATTTTTTTATTTAAAGTTATTTTATCTAATTTAATAAATTTATTAAATAATTAATAATTTTCTTTCTCCTCATTTATTTTAAAACCAAATTCAAATATAAATCCAAATTCAAATCCTAATTTATATCCTGATAATCTTAAACTCATTTACAAATCAAACAGTCCGTGAGAAAGAAAAAATGAGAATATATGAACACCAAGGCCCACAGGTTCCACGTCAGCTCTCCCTCTCTCCTCTCACCCTCCCACTGTCAAAACCCTAAACCCTCTTTCTGCAACACACCCAAAAATGTCAACCATGTTCAAACACATATTCACACTCACACATCAACCAAACACAAAACGATCCATACTCACCTACCTAACCAAAACCCTAATTCTAACTTTAGATCTACTGATTTTAGCAACACCAATCATACCCTTTTAAATGGAACGTGATCATTAAGTGACAAAAACCAAACCAATTAATGTGTCCTTTCTTTTAAATCATGTTACATTCTATTTCTTTTTTGCCTTCTGACGCAAGAAAACCACTCGACCCTTATTATATAAATGTATAATCAATATATATTACAAATGGTGCGTTTAGTTGAGGGAAAACACCCTTGTTTTTCAGAAAATGTTTTGTGGAAAACAAGAAAAACAGAGATCGTGTTCAAATAAGCGTTTTTCAACAAAATATTTTGCAAAATACAAAATCCCCTATTTTCTAACTTAACAAGAAAAACTACAAAACAAATTTTAGTTGTTTTCCTTGTTTTCCCTTGTAACCCACAACCCTCCCTCCCCTTCTTGAAAATAGAAAATACAAATATCATCTAAACGCGTTTTCAATATTTTCAAGTGTTTTGTGGAGATAAATTTTCCTTTCAAATTTTTACAAAACTAGAGATAGAAAACAAGATATTTTTTTCTCCAACTAAACGCATCCTTGACAACTTGCCATTTTTCTTTTCTTTTGGTCTCTGATGTAGCAAACACAAATCGTCCTTGTGAAAACATGTAAACAAGCAATACAACTTGCTAAACCACTTGTTATCTTACTCCTTACACATTCCCTGACATCTTATCCCATCAATTATTAATCAACTTGTGCCACCACCCATTTATACATGTGTACGTATACACACAATTCACAAAAATTCACATTTCAAAATAATTCTAAGTCCTTTTGGAACCTGCTGTGATCGAGAGAAATAGGCCAAAAAGTTGGAGTTCGACTTGAGGTTTAGGAGAGTAAAGTATTACTCTCGTATCTTGGTTGGGTCAAGTGCCATTTTCCTAGCAATCCCTATTCCATACATCGTGTATTCCCCACCAGTTATTGGTGTCGTAAGTCATTTTCCCATATTCAACTTTTATTCCACTCCATATATAATAGCTAGCGCATGTACCTGGTTAGCTTAGCCCCGTATTTAACTATCCTCGTTATTTATTTTCTGAGCAAATGTGGCATATTGATTCTTGTGGTGGCAGTTCATGAAGTGAAATAATCATTAGAAACTTTTAACGGCATATAACCCACTTTTATAACACGTTTTGAAGTCGTGTGGCTTTATACAAATAATATTCACAACGAGAATGGTAGCCCGCGCGTTGCCGCGGGACTGTGTTGGCCTATATATTTTCTGGCCGAAAATTATTTGGTTGTTTTCATGATAGGATTATGCGTTGTATATATTTTTTTCAATGACTTTTTTTATGCTTTTTTGTATTTGTAAGTATAAAATTGTTACTTGGGCTTTTACTAATGTTTTTATTGTATCTTGATTTGGGTTTAAGGTCCAGTTAGTTTTATTGGGCTATAAGAAGGATTTTTTTTTATGACTGTGGTATTTGTTCCACGTGTATTTGTAAAAAGTGTTTGGGATAAAGGAATTTGAATGACCACTAATGTTAACATATATGCAATACTCTGATTTCCCACAGATGAGTTTTCACCGTTACCAGAAGCATACATATAGAGGCCAAAAGTATCAGAGGAACCACCTACATCAACAAAAACAACATAAACTTGAACATAACTGTTCTAAAAAAGGATGCATAACAAAAGATAAAGTTACTTTTAATTTTTTTGCCTCTGTTAACTGTAGATGAAGAATGAGAACCATATTTTCTTTTTCTGGCATTGTTTGTATGGCCATATTGATTTTGATACTGAATAGCAGATGCAGGTAATTGGAGATTTCTCGACTGATCTGTATGAAAGTATCTGTTTTGTTGGAGATCGGTTTGTTTGCAGCTTCTCTACTTCTTCATGCATCGACTTTTGTTGACAAAGCTGAGGATAGAATAGAGTATTGGAAGATGGTGCTGACTCATTATACCGTGGGCTATCACTGGCTTGTCCAGGTTTAAGATTCCCAAAAGGGTGCGGCACCGTTTTTGAACAATCATTAACGGGTTCGTATGTACATTTAATATTTAATTTATTATTTTCTATTTCTGATTTTTTAGTTGTCATAATATAATACTTGCAACTAAAGGCTAGCGAATAAATGGTTAAAAAAACGCAGACAGTAGAATCTGAAAGAAATATATGAGGAGTAAACATTGTAAAATTTATATTTGTTAGGATTTTTTTGTATTTTTGTTTTTTTTTTAGGTAAACATCAAGTTAAAGGGTTAGTAAAGTTGGTTAATCTAAAATGAATGGCAGTTGATTACAAACAGCAGAAAAAGTATTAAACCTCTTAATCTCCTTACCTGTAGTATTCTTGTTTGATGTTTTGCAGCACAGCGGACCAAACCCTTTATGGAAGATCCCTTTTTTTTTTGTTCCTTTGTTGCTCTATTGTTGATGTATAATACGTAGTACTATAATGGAAGATATATGCTGAAGAAGACAAAGATGGAAAGAAGGTTCTGCGCTCAAGTTTGTTGGTAAAAAGTGAGGGTTGTAACTCAAAGATATGTGGCTTTAATTCAACATCTCTGCATCTAGTACATTGAATATTAATTAAACATGTGAAAAGGTCAATGTATTTATGTGCATAGTACGTTTGGTTGCTACAAAAATTACATGTGTATGTTGCCTACAGTCGCGTACAGTAAAAAAAGGTTGCTATGTAAACGGAAAACGGGGTGCACTGTTACTAAGGCACTGTAGCAGGCACCCCTTGTTACTGAAAACTTCGTATGACAAAATGCCAAGTGTTAACTTAATGTTTAATAACCAATCGAGTATCAGATTTAGGACATAATTATCCCGTAATACAACACCATTAATTCCCGTTTAAACACAGCTTTTAGTATATAGATAAATATATATATTAAGCTCAGACTCAAATCGCCTTAGGATTGGGCCTGTAAATCACAATTTTTACACACAACACTGTGGGCTAAAGGCCCAACCCAATAGTTACTAAACACTTTTTAGCAAAATAAGCAGTCCATTAAGCTTAAAATAAGTTACTAAACACTTTCTCAGTTGGCAAAAAATGATAAATTACAACTTTGTGATTTTTGGACTAATTTTGCAAATTATACGCAACTAGGGTCAAAACTGTAACTTTCTAAAACTAACAATTTGGATTATGAGGTTATTAAATTGAATATGTAAAACTCTTGGGTATTAAAAATGTAATATTTGATAGATCTGAGCCTAGAATGAAAATTATGAAAAACTAGAAGGGGTGTTGAATAGTTTGCCGTTTAAAATCTTTTTAACTTGTTTAGTTGGCTTTGAAACTTTTCGTTTGATCAAAGATATATACACAAATACAATATATAACATGCAAGTAAATGAAAGAAACGATCAAACCACAACACGAGTATTTATCGTGGTTCGGCTACAAGGACTCTTTTTCCTTGCCCTACGTCCATGCCCGAGTATCCAACTCGAGAGTTTCTTTCACTAGTCAACAAGCTCCTTTCACCGGCAGAGAAAACCTTACACGTCACTTATACTTTTACCGACACTAAGCTAGATGTCGAGTTCTTTACCAAGGGTACAACCACTCCCGTTAGTTCTTTTACAAGGGTACAACTACTCCCGATACACTTTGTATTTTGAGGACTAAAATACTAACCGATCACTACTGAAAATACACAATCAAATGAAGTGTAAACTACACAAGTCTACACAATGCTAAGCTAACAAGTCTTGCAACGTTGTGTTGAAAACTTGTTACTTTTAATGAGCTCGTGAATCTCTTTGCTACGAAAAGAAACTTCACATATGAAATGTTAAAGGGTTAGATGAAAGAATGAATGTGTGTGTGTAAAATATGATGTAGAGTGATAAGCCAAAAATCAACTTGTGGCTTGGTATTTATAGCAAAGCCTTCTGCAGGCCTGGCGGATACGGCGGAACCCTCAGATGGGGTCTGCCCGTGTACCCCTAGGGTTCCGCCGGGCTTGCAGTTGGTTTTGCAATAAATCTTGCAAACCAAACAAAGTCACATCTCATTACACCTTGCAAACCAAACAATGTCACATCTCATTACATCTAGTCAAACACCAAACTTACAAGCAACCACATAGTAAGTCAAACACATTTTCTTTCCATAAATGTATATTGACAAAACTTGCCATAAATGTGATGTGACAATTCTATTTTAAGAAATAAAAAGTGTTGTGTTTTATGAAATGTAAAATGTAGCAAAAGTCTAGTTTATGCAAGTCTTTAAAACTAAGATTATGTTTTACTTAGAAACTAAAGTTTACATTTTGTCGTTAACAAAACTTAGCGAAGATCGTAAAATATAAATAACGTTTTTAGGCGATATTTGTATTAACAATCTCCCCCTTTTTGTTGATGACAAAACATAAACTTTGTTTTTAAGTAACTCACAAAATCTTGGTTTTAAAGACTTAAAAAAATTATATTAAACTTGTTTTACTTAAGTGATGAAAATCAAATTAAGTTTTGAAGGTTTAATATATTTCTCCCCCTTTTTGTCGAAACAAAAAGTAGAGTAGCGAAGCGGAAAAATACACTTGCTCCCCCTTGCTTGTTACTCCCCCTAAAAGGAGTGCCAAGATGGGAAACATGGATTTTGATCCTACAAAAAAAATGGTTAGTTGTTGATATATATAGTCAAGCTTGTAGTTACCACACACATTGCAACCACAATGACAACACAAAAATGATCAACCAACAATGCACAAAAGTAAGTAGAAAGAAATATCATTCCAAGTAAAATTTTGACTTTTAAAAGTCAAAAGACAAGAAATGTGAAATATTCTTCTACTTGTAAACAAAAAAAAATAACCAAGAAAGAAAAATAAAATTCTACTTTCTTAAATGGGGCAAACGGCCTCCAAAGGTTATCTAGGATTTGTTTGGGTGGGAAAGAGCATCCAAACGTTCAATGACGTGTTGGAATGCAAAACGGGTTTCATCTTGGAATTGGTGAAGTAACGTTTTGATGCTTGCACCCATTTGCTCACAATTTGAGCAAACATGGGGATGAGTGGGTGGAAATGGGTTGGTTTTGGTTTCTTGGTTTGAAGGTTGGTTGGTTTTTGGTTCTTGGGTGGAGGATGGGTTTGGTATTGAGTCAAACAAGGTGGTTTGAAGTTCCATTGCTTGATAGAGGTGGTTTTCAACCATGCATTAGATTTCCTCATATGAAGGAAAGAAAGACTCAAAGGTTTGGGCTTGAGAATGTGGTGGAGTTGGGTGATCATGGTTTTCAAAGTTAGGTTCTCCATAAAGAGGACCATGGATGTCATGGTAGATAGGGTGAAACAACAATGGTTTAGGTTGATGTTACACTTGTTGTGGTGGTTGGGTGTGGTCAAAATGCTCATTTTGGTCAAGAATTGACCTTGGTGAAAAAGGTGGTGGTTGTGAAGGTCTTGGTGGAAGATCATTTAGATCTTGGACAAAAGGGTGTGGTGATGTTGGTGGAGATCCAAATAACTCCATAGGGTCAAGTTTGGGTAATGGTGATGGTGATGAAGTTTTGGATGGTTGGATTGGAGCACTTGGTGGAGTTGGGTCAATGGGTGATTTAGTAGGTGGTGGAGTGAGCTCATTAGGTTCATTGGGTGATGGAGATGGAGATGCAAGGTTCAAAAAGTGTTCATTTTTTATAGGTGAGCTGAATTCATCCGAAGATGAGGAGCTTAGGTTGATGGATTGGTTAGACCATAGTGGTTTTACACTTATCCGGGCTGTTTTCCGGATGGGTCGTGATGGTTGAGAGGTGATTGTTGACTTGGTCATGATTAAAATGGTTTAAAGTTCAGAAATTGTGATGAAGAAGGTGTGATTTGATAGTGTTTAGGATGGTTTAATTTATAGTGATGAAGGATTGTGAAAAGGAGTGTTTGGATTTGATGTTAGTCCATACAAAAATGGAGGTTCCTAATGATTTGGAAAACTAATTGTGGGTTGTCATATCATGGAAGTCAATCCAATGAAAATGGTGAAGTGAGAAGACAAGTTTTGCACTAAATGCTTAGTTGTTTTGGTAGATTTGTTGAAGTATAAATCTCAGGGATGTCAAGGAACCTTTAGAAGGGTCCCTTCCTTTATGTGTGAAGGGTCCTTGGGGTGGTTATGGCTATTTTTTGAAATTTGGCGGGAAATGGTTTTGGTTGAGTTAAAAGGAATGAGAAGTACCCTATTGTGCTAAACAAATTGCAGGAAATGGGTTTCTATCTAAAAGGATTGTTTTTTGGGTGTTTTGATGTTGAAAACAAAAAGAAAATTTCTGCATGCAACTGACGGAACCCTCAGGATACACAGGCGGAACCCATTTGAGGGTGCCGTCTGGTCCGTTGGGCCAATTCTGGGTTTCCCAGAAAATACACTGGCGGAACCTAATTTTGGGTGCCGCCAGATCCGCCAGGGCTGAAAAAAATGACAGTCCGCGTTTTTGACCCGCGAGACGATTTTAAAAATTTTCGAAAACTTTTAAAATCAAAAAGATAATGCATTTCTAGTTAGGCAATGCAAAAAATAGGCACGTAAACACACATATCATAGGACTTTGACCTTGAGGTCAAGAATTTCACTATACTTAGTGAAAATATCATAAACATGAAAATTTGACAATTTGTCAAAAGTTGTCTACCTGCATTAAAGTTAGATAATACATGTTCCAAATAGTATCAAACATTGTACTAACACACAAATACATCACAAACATTGTTTAAACAACCAAATTTGTTCAAATAGCACCTAGTGCCAAACACTCCTACACACCCGCACTCATTGACGGTCAATCTTGTTCTTGAGCTTTCCAAGGAATCTTCCAAGATTCTTAAACATCCCCTTTGTTTGCTTGAACTCCTCCGACTCATTTGGAATATCCGGAAGTTGGGATAGGTATTCGAGATGTGGGAGCCTAGAGTTGGGCAAATTGTCATCTTCACTCATTGAGGAAGATGATGATGAGGTAGGAGGATGAGGACGTTTTCCTTGGGCTTTGTAGACTCTCGTATCACTAAGTGGAACAAAGGTGTGTAGAATGAGAGAGTAGTCAAGACGAAGACCATTTGGAGTTGGTGGAATGGGTGAGATGAACCTAAAGAGACGGGTCAAGAGCATTCCATATGGCATAGCTGTTGTGCCATGCACAGGAATGTCGGCCATTCTCTTGGCCATGTAGTAGGCAAGATTGAAGGGTTGCCTAACGGACAAAGAGTAGAGCATGTAGCAAAGGCAAAGGTTGATATGGTCTCGGTTTCCTATGGTGCTAATGACATTAGCTCTAAGGACTTCCTCCCATTTCTTGAATTGGGGCTTGAGTTCATTCATTTCCATTCCATATGGGTCCTTATTGACCTCATTTCCCGAACGGGTTCTCCTAGTATTGGTTGTCCTAACAAAGAGGTGGTCACGGAGTACATCTTTTGACACAAGAGGTGTGTCATAAGGATGGATGCGGTCATGGAGGTTGTCAAGAGTTGAGAGGGAGTGCAAGTCGGAATAGATGCAAGTACCACGGTTTGGGACACCTAGGATTTGAGCAAACTCCTCAAGAGTGAAGGAGTATTGATGACCACTAACCCTAAAGTTGATAGACATTTGACCATAATCATCCGTGGAGAGGACGGCGGATGCATAGAATTCCAAAATGAACCTAGGACAAATAGGCTCGTCGATGTTCAAAAGACACTCAAAGTTGATTGTGGCAAATTCGGCGTAAAGGTTTGTGCCTTCTAGGAAAGACAGGTCAATGGTTCTACCCTCATGGACATAGTGTTTTTCTAAGGCTTTGAAAACATTGACTTGGTTTGGGGTAAGGCCTTTGGTTTTGTGGTGTTTTGGTAGGTACTTAATGGTGTCCTTGTAATCGTAGTGGGTTAGAGGAGGCATGATGATTCCTAGAACAACAAAATTTCACATTTTAGTTTAAGTAAACTACTTACTATAATGTGGATGTTCTAGTGTGTGCCTATATGAAAACAATGTGGAGGTGCGGTTATCTTGACTCATTTTGATGCTTCAAAAACGTTTTATAATGCAAGTTTTGTTATAAAACAAAAGATAACCCAAACTCTCCTAGTTCAATGTAGCTTCGTTTGAATGTACCCGAAAATACATATTAGTTATGTATTCCCTTTAGCATTCAAGAGACATTATGCAAGTGATGTTTTAAACATAACGTTTTGATTTTGTATTCTCAATGCGAGACGAAAAAATATTTGTCCTATTTGTGAGAAATTTTTGGAAAGATTTGACATGGGGTGTTTTAGCAAACATGTTTATACTAAGTAAGAATGCAATTCCTAACTATGGGAAACATGATTAGTTTTGGTAAACACCTAATTTTATGCATGAGTTTTTCAAGTTTAATGCATAACCCCAAGTTTTTGTTTTTGTGCAAAAATAGAATTCCTATACTCAGATCAGGATTGTAATTAAGTTTAGAATACTTACAATGATGATTGATTTGCAATGTGAGTGAAAGGAAGACTAAGAAATCGTAGGTATGGATGGATGGTAAAGTGAATAGTAGCAGTTTGGAAGTGGTGGTATGAGATAATGGGTGTTTGGTTTAATATAACAAAAAAAAATTGATTCTGCAAATCGGCGGACACGGCGGACCACTGAAATGGGTTCCGTCCGTTGTGTCTGAGGGTTCCGTCGACCCTGCTGAGAAAAAGAGTTATGGATTTGTTTTGATTTTTGTGATTTTTGTCTAATGTCTAGAACTACAATGTAGGTTCCATGAGTCTTAAGCCTAGCCTAAGAAGGTTAAAAGGTTCACGTTTAAGAGGTTTTGTGAGAATGTCGGCTATGTTGTCTTCGGAAGAAACTTTCTCAATTGAGATATTTCTTTTTTGAACGTTGTCACGAAGGAAATAATGACGGATTTCAATATGTTTGGTACGAGCATGTTGAACCGGGTTTTTGTTAAGATCAATGGCACCTTTGTTGTCACAAAGAATTGTGATTTCGTTAAGTTGAATTCTGTAGTCGACAAGAGCTTGCTTCATCCAAAGAGCTTGTTGACATGCCTTTCCGGCCGAAACGTACTCGGCTTCCGTTGTTGAGATAGCAAGAGCCGTTTGCTTCTTAGAGAACCATGAAGTGAGACAATGTCCAACAAAAGTACAAATACCACTTGTACTTTTTCTATCGACATAGTCACCGGCATGATCCGAGTCGGCATGCACTATGGTGTCTATTCCCATTCCTTTGGGATACCATAAACCTAAATGTGTAGTGCCCTTAATATACCTAAAAATCCTTTTAACGGCTTCGAGATGAGTAGTCTTAGGATCTTCTTGAAAACGAGCACATAGACAAACACTAAACATAATGTCGGGTCTACTAGCCGTCAGGTAAAGTAGACTACCAATCATACCTCTATATTTAGTGCTCTCTACGGATTCACTTTCCTCATCCTTGGTGAGTTTAGTTTCCGTGGACATGGGAGTTTTGATTGGTTTCGAATCTTCTAATCCAAATTTCTTAAGCATGTCCTTAATATATTTAGATTGGTTAAAGAAGATACCATCTTCTAGTTGTTTAATTTGGAGTCCTAGGAAAAAGTTGAGTTCTCCCATCATACTCATTTCAAACTCGTCATGCATGATTTTTGAGAAATCCACACATAATTCTTGACAAGTTGATCTGAATATAATGTCATCAACATAGATTTGGACTATGATAATATGTGAATCTTTCTTCTTAGTGAAGAGAGTATTATCAACTAAGCCCATGGTATACTTATGGTCAACTAGGAAGGTTTTAAGTCGATCATACCATGCTTTTGGAGCTTGCTTAAGTCCGTAAAGAGCCTTTTTAAGTTTGTAAACATGATTTGGTTTTTCAAAATCGATGAAGCCCGGTGGTTGAGCAACATACACTTCTTCATTTATGACTCCATTTAGAAATGCACTTTTGACGTCTATTTGAAGAGTTTAAAATTGTGTGCACATGCATATGCAAGTAAGATTCTAATTGACTCAAGCCTAGCAACTGGAGCAAAAGTTTCATCGTAGTCAATGCCTTCTTGTTGGTTATATCCTTGTGCAACTAGCTTAGCTTTGTTTCTAGACACAATTCCATTTTCATCCATTTTATTACGAAATACCCATTTTGTTCCAATTATAGTTTGACTCTTTGGTTGAGGAACTAATGTCCATACATCATTCCTAACAAATTGGTTTAACTCTTCTTGCATTGCAATTACCCAAGACTCATCTTTAATGGCTTCATTAATATTTTTAGGTTCAATGGTTGACACGAAACAAAAGTAGTTGCTTTCATTTTGAACTTTTGACCTTAGTGTTCTTTCGTTAATGTTGCCAATGACACCATCTAATGGATGACTTTTAGATTCTTTGACATTGACAAGTTCTTTGTTTAATAGTTCATCTTCCTTGTCATCACTTAAAATTTCTTGACTTTCTATTGCTTGGCTTTCAACTAAGTCATCATCTACCAAAGGTGATGTCTTAGAGGGAGGTGAACTCTCGTCAAATGTTACGTTCAAGGATTCCTCGACTCTTAAGGTTTCTTTGTTCAAAACAATGTAAGCTTTACTATTTTATGAATATCCAAGAAATATACCTTCATAAGACTTTGGGTCAAATTTGGTGAGATAATCCTTGGTGTTAAGAATGAAACATTTACTCCCAAACACTCTAAAGTATCCTAATGTAGGCTTTTTACCTTTATATAGTTCATAAGGAGTTTTATTCAAAAATGGTCTAATTAAGACTCGATTTAAAATGTACGTTGATGTGTCAACGGCATTACACCAAAACTTTTGTGGAATGTTTTGTTCATTAAGCATTGTTCTACTCATCTCTTGCAATGTCCGGTTTTTACGTTCTACTACACCATTAGATTGAGGAGTACGTGGAGCCGAAAAGTTATGAGTTATACCATTAATATCACAAAAGTTTCCAAATTGAAATTCATTATCAAATTCACGACCATGATCCGTTCTAATAGACACAATATTAGACCCTACTTGATTTTGAATTTTCTTACTTAGAATCTCAAATTTATCAAACGCTTCATGTTTACTTTTCAACAATTTTGTCCAAGTATATCTTGAGTAATCATCAACTATGACCAAAGTGTAGAAGTTACCTCCATAACTTTGTATAGCGGATGGACCAAATAAATCCATATGCAAAAGTTCTAGACACCTAGATGTAGAAACCAAGTTTTTAGCCTTATGGCTATTATGAACTTGTTTACCGACTTTGCAAGCATCATAAAAGTGCTGGTCATATTTCAACTTAGGTAGGTTTCGAACTAAGTCTTTGGAGGAGAGGTTTTGGATTAGTCTCATGTTAGCGTGTCCTAAACGTCTATGCCATAAAGTTGAAGATTCATCTAATGAGGTAAGACAAAGTTTGTCTCTAGATGTTGGATCGATCTTCATGACGTATACGTTGTTCTTAAGGACACCTTTGGCTATGGTTATACCATCTTTAAGTATTTTACCGTTTTCACTAAAAAGGACATTATACTTATTACGAAAAAGTTGACTAATGCTAAGGAGATTAAAACCTAAGTTATCAACATGAGCTACATCATCTATAAAAAGGGAGTCATGAGAGATTGTACCTTTTCCGATGATTTTGCTCTTAGCTTTACTACCAAACGTAACATTACCTCCGTCACATTTGTGATAAGGAGTGAAGAGGCTTTTGTTACCCGTCATGTGCCTTGAACAACTGCTATCTTTAATCCATTCATCCGGTTCCAAACAAACTTTGAGGCACACCTATTTTATGAAAAACACTCAAACATTTGGTCCCCAATTTCTCATGGGTCCATTTTGGTTAAGCATACCATTAACTTGTTCCAAGTATGAAAATAGAACATAAGGGTTCCATGACATGTAATTTGGAGTTTGGTAATGTCTAGGAGTGTTTTGGTTCCAAACATGTTGGTAGTTTGGTCAAGCGTTGAAGTTGCTCTTTGGAAAGGGGCGTTTGGGAATTGGAGTCTTAGGTCTTGGTTGAGTAGTCTTAGCTCTAAATTCATTTTTACTAAGTCCTACTCCGGTTTTAAAAGCAGGTTTTGTTCCATTTTTATACGTAACTTTAACAAATTTTGAACGATCCGATGTGGATGGAGTTACTGCTGTAGCAGGCCTGGCGGAACCTTCGGGTCCAACAAGCGGAACCCTGAATTGGGTTCCGTCTGATCCACGGACTGCTGTAGCAGTTTTGTTAGTTTCTTATGCATTCTTTTCTTGTTTCGTTTGACCCTTTGAAGTTTCTATTTTCGTGAATCCTAGTCCTGTTTTATCAAAGGGTGACTTTTGAAGTTTCATAATTTCATCCGCACAAGAAATGCTCTTATCGAACTTCTTAAACTTTGTGGTTTGTTTTATTAGATCATTTTGAGTAATTTTAAGTTTCTCAACTTCTAGTTTAAGCTCTTCATATGATTTGCAAGATGTGTCAATACCTTTACTCTTTTCTAATCTCTTAGCTATTTCTTTTAACTCATAAACTTCATTTTCTAAAAACTCCTTTTTAGTTTTCAAAAATTTATTTTTGTTTATGATTTTTAAGCTCAATTCACAAAGTTTGTTATATTCTTTTGTAAAGTGTCATCATCAATAGAGGAGTAAGATGAGTCGGAGAATACCTCATTTGAGTTGTGAGCCATGAGAGCAATATCATCATTCTTTGGCTCATCTTCATCTCCTTCATAGTCACTCCAAGCACCACCCACAAATTCTTGTTGAGGTTTGCTCTTGGGTGGTTTTGGACATTCTCCTACAAGATGACTTGTGTCTCCGCACCTATAGCATTTTCTTTCAACCTTTCCTTTTCTATCATCACGATCTTTTCGAAAAGTTTTCTTGTCATCTTTAGGTTGTCTTACAAACTTCCCTCTTCTATGAAAGAACTTCTTGAAGTCTCTAACGGCCATAGCATGTTCCTCAACATCACTATCCGAAGTAGATTCTTCATCATCACTTGATTGGACTCTAGCTTTCAAGGCAATGGACTTAACTTTTTCTTTCTTGCCTCTAACTAGTTCCGAATCTTTTTCCATTACCATTTCATGAACTTTGAGGCTTCCAATTAGCTCGTCAAGTGACATACTTGAAAAATCTTTGGATTCTTCAATTGCCGTCACTTTTGCTCTCCACTTCGGATAGAGTGCTCTAAGAAATTTCCTGACAAAGTTCTTACTACAAAAAGATTCATCAAGTGCTTTAAGTGAAGTAATAATAGTGTTAAATCTAGCAAAAGCATTATCAATAATCTCATCTTCGAAAATAACAAATTGTTCGTATTGTTGAACAAGAAGAACAATTTTGTTATCTTTAACTTGTGAGTTTCCTTGATGAGTGACAATTAAAAATTGCCAAATATCTTTGGCGGTTTTACACATAAAGACTCTTTCGTATTCTTTCTTAGGCAAAGCATTGTAAAGCATCATTTTAGCTTCATTATTTTTACCAATCAATTTCTTTTGATCATCATCTTTTATATTAGTAACTATAAATCACCATCAATGATTATATACCATAAATCTATATCTTTAGATTTCACGTAAGTTTCAAAACGGTTTTTCCAATATATAAAACCATTTGCTTCAAAAAGTGGTGGTCTTTGCATAGATTGCCCTTCTTTGTAATTTTCAAAATCCATGGATCGTTTCAAGTTTTAAAACACAATATATTTTAAAAGCTTGAGTAACGTAGCTCTTGATGCCAATTGTGGAAAACTAGAAGGGGGTTGAATAGTTTGCCGTTTAAAATCTTTTTAACTTGTTTAGTTGGCTTTGAAACTTTTGTTTGATCAAAGATATATACACAAACACAATATATAACATGCAAGTAAATGAAAGAAACGATCAAACCACAACACGAGTATTTATCGTGGTTCGGCTACAAGGACTCTTTTTCCTTGCCCTACATCCACGCCCCGAGTATCCAACTCGAGAGTTTCTTTCACTAGTCAACAAGCTCCTTTCACCGGCAGAGAAAACCTTACACGTCGCTTATACTTTTACCGACACTAAGCTAGATGTCGAGTTCTTTACCAAGGGTACAACCACTCCCATTAGTTCTTTTACAAGGGTACAACTACTCCCGATACACTTTGTATTTTGAGGACTAAAATACTAACCGATCACTACTGAAAATACACAAGCAAATGAAGTGTAAACTACACAAGTCTACACAATGCTAAGCTAACAAGTCTTGCAACGTTGTGTTGAAAACTTGTTACTTTTAATGAGCTCGTGAATCTCTTTGCTACAAAAAGAAACTTCACATATGAAATGTTAAAGGGTTAGATGAAAGAATGAATGTGTGTGTGTAAAATATGATGTAGAGTGATAAGTCAAAAATCAACTTGTGACTTGGTATTTATAGCAAAGCCTTCTGCAGGCCTGGCGGATACGGCGGAACCCTCA
This sequence comes from Artemisia argyi, assembly GCA_030686995.1. NCBI lineage: Eukaryota > Viridiplantae > Streptophyta > Magnoliopsida > Asterales > Asteraceae > Artemisia > Artemisia argyi. The sequence continues at coordinate 138,311,167 of CM060686.1, forward strand.
GATGGGTTCCGCCCGTGTACCCCCAGGGTTCCACCGGGCTTGCAGTTGGTTTTGCAATAAATCTTGCAAACCAAACAAAGTCACATCTCATTCCACCTTGCAAACCAAACAATGTCACATCTCATTACATCTAGTCAAACACCAAACTTGCAAGCAACCACATAGTAAGTCAAACACATTTTCTTTCCATAAATGTATATTGACAAAACTTGCCATAAATGTGATGTGACAATTCTATTTTAAGAAATAAAAAATGTTGTGTTTTATGAAATGTAAAATGTAGCAAAAGTCTAGTTTATGCAAGGCTTTAAAACTAAGATTATGTTTTACTTAGAAACTAAAGTTTACATTTTGTCGTTAACAAAACTTAGCGAAGACCGTAAAATATAAATAACGTTTTTAGGCGATATTTGTATTAACAAAAATATATATAAATTTTGGACTAAAATAGCAACGTATTTAACTTTTCGGTTAAAAGTGTTATTTTCATATAACTTGAGGGTTATTCAGTAAATTAAATACATCTTGACTAAATTTATATTTTACGACCTATATTGTAATAACGTGTATAAACTTAATATCTAAAAACTAAAACGACAATTATATAAGGTAATTTTATAAACGTATAACGTAAGTTATTTTGATTAACTTACTATCAAATCAAAAATGTTTATTCTTACAAAACACATTGATTCATTTAAACTAGAAATATTCTACACTTATTATAATTTATCATCGACTAACTTTCTATAAATTATATACGTATGACTATTTAAAACGAGAACGTAAACGATAACGATATATTATACATACAGACAAGTTATATAGTATATAACTTTATTTTTGAACTTTAAGCATTTCACCACGCAAGACATCTTTACCAAAAAATCGTTTTGAAGAAGAAGAAAAATAATTGGAGTGAATTGTGGAAGCCAAAAATGAAAAAGGGGTTTGAAGGAAAGAGTTGGTGATTAAGAAATTACCTCTCATATTAAATTTGAAGAAAGAGTAATGAGCTGATTTTGAGAGGCACATTATCATCAGCTTCCAGTGGGATCACAGAGAGCAAACCATCCACAAGTATATATTCCGACATCTACATAAACAATCCACTCTTAGAATCCTCTCAATTCACTGCAACTTCAGTATCCTTCCGTCCCAAGTCAAAACTACCTTTGGAGAATAGAACTTAAAAGTTCATATTTATAGTATGGAAAATTGTCCAGAAATGCATCTAACTTGCCACCTTTTGCTTTTGTATACCATGAACTTTTTTTTTCCTATTGTATACACGAACTTTCTTAATCTTCCTATTGTATACACGAACTTTCATAATCTTCCTATTGTATACATGAATCTGACGTGGCATGGAGTTAATTTGATAAATTTACATGAATCGTCCCTGTGGCTCAAAACAATTACACCATTCATCCTTGAAACAATTACATAAAAGGTCCCTGTAGTTCAAGAGTTAAAATATTTGCATCGTTAGTCCTCATTGAGTTAAAATATTTGCATCGTTAGTCCTCATTGACTATTGAGTTAAAATATTTGCACCGTTAGTCGTCATTAAGTTAAAATATTTGCATTGTTAGTCCTCATTGACTATTCTTACGTTAAAATATTTGCATCGTTAGTCCTCATTGACTATTGAGTTAAAATATTTGCATCGTTAGTCCTCATGGAGTTAAAATATTTGCATTGTTAGTCCTCATTGACTATTAATACGTTTTTATCCCTTTTTGTTCGTTTTTCTTATGTTTTCGTCCGTTTTTCTTATGTTTTCATAGATTTTTATCAGTGTTCGTCCGTTTTTATACGTTTTCATTCATTTTTCTCATGTTTTTATCCGCTTCTTCCATTTTTCTCACGTTTTCATATGTTTTTCTCATAGTTATAATAGCATTAGTTACATGGCTGTCTATGAATTTTTGTAAATTTTGAGGACCCTGGACGAAATTACATAATGTGGCATTTCGAGAAGAAATGTATATATAAAGTGTCACCGTTTATATAAAGTGTCACCGTATATATAAAGTGTCACCGTTTTATGAAATGACCACATCAACCTTCAAAAAAAAGTCTTTGCCTAATACTCCTTCCATCCCTAAATAAATGTCCACTATAGTTAACAAAAAAAAAAAAAAAAAAGTCTTTGCCTAGACTTAAGCAAATAAACTTACTTGCCAAACAATCAAAACCATAGTTAACAAAAAACCAGTAAAAGTAAATAAAATATACCAATCTAAAAACAAAGATAAGCTTAAATCATTCAACCACACAGACTAGAAATTCTATAAATTAATACTCATAAAACCATGGTTGTGGGTAGTGGTGGTGGTGGGTAGTGGTGGCGGTGGTGGGTCGGTGGTGGTAGCGGTGGGTGGTGGTGGTGATGGTGGTGGATGCGGTGGTGATTGTGGTGTTGGTGGTGGTGATAGGTGGTGGTGGTGGTGGTGGGTGGTGGCGGTGGGTGTTGATAGGTGGCGGTGGGTTGTGGTGGTGTTGGTAGGTGGAGGTGGTGGGCGGTGGTGGCGGTAGGTGGTGGTTGTGGGTGGTGGGTGGCGGAGGTGGAGGTGGGTAGTGGTGGTGGTAGGTGGTGGTGGCAGTGGTGGGTAGAGGTGGTGGGTGGTGGCGGTGGGTGTTGGTGGGTGGCGGTGGTGGGCGGAGGTGGTGTTGGTGGGCGGTGGTGTTGGTGGGCGGTGGTGGGTGGCGGTGGTGGTGGCGGTGGGTGATAGTGAAGACTAACGATGCAAATATTTTAACTCAATGAGGACTAACGATGCAAATATTTTAACTTAATAGTCAATGAGAACTAACGATGCAAATATTTTAACTCAATGAGGACTAATGGTGCAAATATTTTCACTCTTGAGCTACAGGGACCTTTTATGTAATTGTTTCAAGGACGAATGGTGTAATTGTTTTGAGCCACAGGGATGATTCATGTAAATTTATCTAATTAACTCCATGCCACGTCAGATTCATGTATACAATAGGAAGATTAAGAAAGTTCGTGTATACAATAGGAAAAAAAAAGTTCATGGTATTCAAAAGCAAAAGGTGGCAAGTTAGATGCATTTCTGGACAATTTCCCTATTTCTTTCTGATTAATAACGAATTTAGTTGAGAAAACTGAATCTGGTACGTCAACAGGAGATCCCGTGAATGCGAGACCATTCCATGGACCATGGTCCAAGCCTCGATACTCTATTGTGACCTTCCCTCTTGAATATCTGTGGATAACCATTCGTGTCCATTCTATTACTATCACACCAGTAGAAGGATCATCAGGACTCTTCCAAGATTTCCCATACCACTCGAAACCTGTCACTAAATCCTTTCCAAACTTCATTCTGGCTAGCAATGTGTCACCATGATGATCAAAACTTTGCCAAATCAATGTTTTGTTTGTGCTACTTTTAACCTTCACGACAAAATTTCCGGTATCCAGAAGCTTCACCACCACTTGATCACTACTACATAAACTAACATTTGAATTCGATGACCATATCACATTAACGCCACCACTTAGAATCACAAGGTTTCCATCTTTTTTTAACTTTGAGCGTGCCTGATTTATCAGTAATTGGTGTGTCCCTGTTAGCAACCCATACAACAGTACCCGTTGATATCTTCTTGAACCATATTCCCAAGTACCGGTTCATGGAGTTTCGGGGGCTAAAAAAGCCCATTTCATACATCTGCCCTTCAGAAGTAAAGGTGTCACCATCCTTGATTTCTTGATTTGCAGATAAGGTATCTACTGCAGTACAAACTGTTTGGGTCAAAATGAAAGTAATCAAGAAGAAGAATAGAAGCATGTAAAAGTTTTCCATTGCGAATGGTGTTTTGGCATTTACATGTACGTGGTTCCCTGGTTTTTTATTTAAGTTATGCCAAGTCTCTATCACAAACTTCTTGTAGAAGAATAATCAGCATGTTTTCTTTTTGCTTTATTGTGAGGTTCTGTATCTAATGCAGTACACAAATTCAATTTTAATTCTCTTTGAAGTTACCTCATTGCTCAGGTACGTCTTAATCATTCAAAGTCAAGTTGAACATATGACATATCTAAGTCAATCTCTAGAGCCATCAATTTTGACAAACCAATAATATATTGGTTCTCAAATTCCATTAAGCTTCCAGATGCTATAATGGTATATTTGTAAAAGACTTTTTGATATGTTTTCACACTGGATATGATGTTTCCTTTGTCACCTCTAGCATAAGTATGTATGCAAATACTACTAGAGCATCTTGCATGTGTTGTGCTGATGCATATGAAAAAAGTACAAATTCACTTTGGGTTTGTGATAGTGCGTGAGAGTTTTAGCTCAAATGACTAAAACTTATACGGTCATAGCCGACCCACAATGCTAATGGCCTAATACAACTTTCAGGCAATAACTTGGCTAGGAGCTTATCCTACAAACCGTTAGTGTACTAATGTCACGTGCAACTACCTCATTCGTGTAGAGGTAGTGTCATGGGTATTTCATTAGTACGTGCAAAATCATGCCAAACATTACCATATCTTCAAGAGCCAAGGATGTCACGACACGTGTCATTCTTGTCTCCATCATAGGATGACCTCCATGTGGGTCATCTAGAAGTCTAGAACCGTTGGATCATATTCACGGATCACACATAAACTAAATGCATCTCTATAAATACACATGCATTTCTTGAGAAGGACCAAGTTATCTTCTCCACATTTTTACACACACTCGATCCTAGTTGTATGTAAGCATTACCCCGGCTTTAGATAAACACTCTTATCTCGGGGTTCTTACCACTCAAAGGAAACGGAACGTACGAATTTTGCATAAAGTACAATGCATTTAATGCATCAAAAGGATATATATGAAATTTTTAAATTTTGCAAAGATATAAATGAAATTGCCCCTTTATAAAGCATCATTCTTCTTCGGAAGTCTTTTTTTAAATTATCTTTCACCATCTACTTTACAAATATATATTAACAAATTCAAAAACATTCAATTTTTCTTCCTATGTATTTACTATTTACCAATATATTTCACCAACCAAAACATATGCCACACTCTACCTCTTCAATCAAAATTAAGAATCGTAATTGCGAAAAATCATTAAAAGATACAAATAAACGAAAAATATTTAATGCTCATTTTATGCTATAAGATTAGGTGTACTAATGTCATGTTTGAAACCTCAAACACCACACGTGAACATTGATACGACTTGGACAAAAGTTTTGGTGAATTGTGGTGGTGACACTGATTGAAAGGCTTTTTTTAGAATGTGTTATTTGGTATGTTTATTTTTGAGTGGTGTATAGGTAAATGGTAAGGAAGCGTGTGACTATCAAACTAGATGTAACAAGACTACATAAACCACGCGTGGTCTCTCATATTTTCCGAATTATATTCATGTGTGGTCACACTATTAAGGTTGTGTTGTTCTCACGCGTGGGCGAGGAAAAAAAAAAAGCAAATCGGTGGTCTACAATCATTAATGCAAAATCGCATAAAAAAAACACTTTAAATTAAATTCAAATATGTTTAAAGCTTGATGATCAATTATATTTTGAAAGGTATCTAACTAATTTAACTAACTATAAGCCCCTATAACTCCGTTTTAATTGACTTGTCCTTATGGAGACTTATGGCTTATAAAATGTTCCATAAGCCTGTGTGACAAAGATAGCTTATTTTATAAACTAGCTTATTTAAGCAGCTTAAGTACAAATAAGCCCCTAAAAGCCTCGTCCAAAACACAGCCTTAAGCCTGTTTCAAAAGGACTTGTCAAGTTCAATTAAGCTCATTTAGCATTCCTGACTCGACGACTCTCTTAATTTGTAGCCCGAGGTGCTCACATCATCAGTTAAGAAATGCCAAAATTCAAACCCGGAGAGTGGCACAGTCAAGTAAAGAAGCTAAAGAAGCTGTCAACATGCAGTGAATCAGTTACCTAATACTCCCAGTTAATGAATAGACTAGACCTTAATAACAATTTGTACTAACTATTTATAAAAGATTTGTTAAACAGGAGAAAACTACCCTTGAAAACATTTGCAACAATTACCAAATCCGTGAAAGTTGGTTTCATTAATATCGTGACTTGTAATTTTACAATATAGTGGACAAAGTAAAGTAAATAAGTGCTACTGGTGATGTTATAATTGGTCTCTATCAACGGGGTAGTATCTATCTTGTAATTTGCCCCATATTGGTGAGTGTTTAAAATGAAAACAGGTTTATAAATGCAAGTTTACTCAATGTTGTCTACTAAACACTTGTTTTGGAAGCAGAGGGGGGTGGGAACCAGATGAATCCTAAATGACATTTAATACCAATTCCTACTTCCACATTTTGCAGGTACAGTCTTCGTTTTTCCTCCAACACTCGAATCCACCTAGTGTTGTCTAAGCAGAAAAACAGGGAGCGTCCATCAATTCTTTCGGTACAAGCTTACGAATCAACTTAAACATAGTTGTATCCACTGATCCAGCTGTTATTGAATCAATTAGCAAAGACATTGTTGAAACATCAAGAAAGTAACCTCTACCATCCATATCATGTAAAAGCATCTCTACATCTTCAAAGTGTTTATTCCTTAGATATCCTTGGAGAAGAACATTGTAAGTAACCTTATCTGGCGGACAACCACTCTCTTCCATTTTTAGAAACAACTGTTTCGCATCAATCACAAGACCTTCCCTACAAAACCCAGAAATCATCACTGTAAATGTGTGAGTGTTAGGTTTTATACATTTGACACTTAGGTCATTGAAAAGAGCCTTCGCAATATCAAGCTTCCCACATTTGCTAGCACCATCAATCAGGATATTGTACACAACAATATCTGTATTTAGCTTGCTATCACCCATTAAATGAAACAAAGATAATGCTTCTTCTAACTGATTGTTGTTACAAAGACCCTCTAGAATAATTCCATAAGTCAATTGATCCGGCATTTGACCTTTTCCATGCATCTCATCAAAGAGTTTCCGTGCATCTCCACAACGTCCGACCCGAAACAATCCTTGTATCATGGTGGTGTAAGTGACTACATTGTGTTTCAAACCTTTTCTGGTTATTTCATTAAAGAGATCCATCGCCTCATCTATTCTCAAACTCTTGCAATACCCATTCAGTAAACTACTATATGAAACAACATCAGGGACAAGACCCCTAAACACCATTGAATCAAAAATTGTCTTTGCTTTGCTCATTTCACCACGCAAACAGTAACCATCTATAAGTGTATTGTATGTCACTATGTTTGGAACAATACCTTTTTTAATCATGATGCCAATAACCTTCACAGCTTCTTCTACTTTACCGTCTTTGCAAAATACATCAACTAACATACTAAAGGTTTTCACATCTGGGGAGATTCCAACATCCAACATTTCTTGAAGCATCTTAGAGGCTTCATCCCAACGACCTAAGTTACAAAGGCCATGAATCAAACAGTTGTAAGTGATGACATCGGGTGAGATGCCTTTTTGGAAAACCATTTCATTGAAAAGCTTGAAAGCATCATCAATCATTTGGTCCTTGCAAAGACTATCAATTATGTTGCTATATGTCACAACATCAGGTTTACATCCTCTTTCTTGCATAAGCCTAAGCAATTGAATGGCAATAACATTGTTACCAACCTTGCAAAGCCCCTTGATCATAGTGTTATACATAACAACATTTGGTTCACAAAGTTTCTGTTTAATAAGCTTCTTGAAAAACATCTCAGCCTCAAGAATCCTATCTTCTAGGACGAGTCCATCTAGAAGCGCACTAAATATGAAAACATTTGGTACAATACATCGCCTGAAACAAAAGCCTAGGACTGCAAAAGCGTCATCGGTGCGATACAACTGACAACAACATTTGATTGAAATACTCATCGAGTATTCATTAAGAGGAACACCAAGGGCGCACATTTTCTTGAAAAGTTGAAGTGAATGAGAAAAATGTTTCATTTTGGTAACAGATTGCAACAGTTGAGTAAACTTGACAACAGAAGGCAGAGGTCGTGTTTGTGACATTTTATCAAACAGGTTCAGAGCATCATCCAAATTGGAAACTTTTTGATAAATAGATTGAGGATGATGTTTATAATCATCATTATTTGAAGAAGAAGAAGAAGAAGAAAAAGAATTAGAGGGAATTAAGGAAGCTAAAAATATGTTAAGAGGACCGAATCCTAAACCAAAATGGAAATATGTAAAAGGGGTTTGAAGGAAAGAGTTGGTGAATAAGAAATTACCTATCATATTAAATTTGAAGAAAGAGTTGAAAGCATAATTTGGGGGATACATTATTATCATCATCTTCTAGGTCGCCATTTACAGCAGAGAGATTCACTTCCGCTGTTTTCACAAGGTTGGTTTGTTCGTTTGTTTGGTGAAAATGATAAAAACTTAAAAAGCATGTTCCCAGAGGTACCTCTCATGTTGGTTTTGTAACATAAAGGAAAAAAAAAAAAAAAAAAAAAGCTTGTGTCTGTTCTTCAATGAAAAAAAAAAATGTTGGTTTTGATGGGGTGGATGACACAGATAGAGATGTTGTATGTGGGCCCTCTTAGGCTATATTTGTCTTTTAGCTTTACTACGTGCTCTTTTTTAAGTTCCACTTTAATCTTTATAATTGTAATTTATTATTTAAACTGATATTTTTAATTTGCAAAACAATAGTTCAGAATCCAAAAAGTCCAAATCAAACCCCATTTTTGTTATATGAATTTTGTCTCGTTTAAAGTTGAACGAGACTGGCGGCGAATGCCGCGTTGCGGGCTCGCCTATATATTTTGCGACGTTTTGGGCATGTTTTTTTTTGTCGAGATGATTATCTATAAATAAGGTAGAATACTTTGGCGGCTGTAATAAAACTTGGAAATTCATATCTTCTATAAAGTGACTATACAACTCACCTGTTTTCAGTTTTTACATATCGCCTCTTTGCTAAATCCCGTTGGAAACAAACCATCTTCAAGTTTGCGTGCTCGCCTCTGGTATTACTCGATAATCCTTACACTGCCACTGCAACGAATACGTACTCAAACACCGACACTAAGTATAGAGATTGGCTTCATTTAAGGGCTTCACAAAAAAGAAATGTAATCTGCAAGAAAAGCCTTTGCAGTCCCATGGAAGATGCTTTCTTCTCGATATAATCTGCAAGTTTGCAATGGTGTTAATACTATTACTAACCCATAGTAACAAATGAGAAAATAGCACATGAAAGGAAGAAAAGTTACTCATAGTCATACCAAGTAATTTGTCCCTTTGCCCTTGGCCTCGACAATCGGGAGAAATAGCAATAGCAGCAACCTCCCCACACTCGTCTTCGTAAAAAGGAAAGAGAGTATCACATGCGATAATTTACCTATCTCTCTCGACAACGATGAATGAATCCAAAGCATCAAGTAACTAAGAGCATAACCCAATGTAAAATTGAATTCTTGAAGAATGAATGTAAATAATTCCAAATCCTAAACAATCTCCCTTTAGAACTATTGAAAAGTTGGTACTGATGTGGTATCCCTCACTTTCAAGTACAACTTTGACAAAAAAAAACTTTGAAACTAACAGTGATGCGTGGAATTGCGCCCTCGCAAAAGGTTTTACCTCTCAAGGGATCTTGAGAAGCTTGCAATCCCCACCAGGCAGTGTACCTGTTCGTTGTAGTATAGTATAGTGACAAGTACTGGGGGATTGATCATTCAACTCGGGAATAGTGTTCGCTAGGATTAAAATTCTACTAAACTAGGTCTAAGGGTGAGGGATGATTCTTTTTGTATTTTTATATTTTTATAAAAGCAAGTAAAAATCTCGGTTTTGAAGGAGTGGGCGGAATTAGTTGCTAGTCAACTAACCCAATTAACTAAAGATGCAATCAAAATAAAATAAAATAAAACTTAAACTAATTTGTGGTGTAAACAATAATGAGAGAAAATTTGTTTACTTAGATTTCATTACTCCCTAGATACCTTTTACCGGTTGATTAGCTTGTTACAATTGCATGGATGACGGGTTATATTCCTTAATACTAGTCGTAGGGCCGTCAACGATATTCCCTAACTCTATAGTCTTCTACTTCATTCTAGGTCGAGCCGACTACTAGCTCCTAACGTAGTATCACTAGCAGTTGCCTACGCATTAAACACAACCAATAAATCGTAGTACACCTCCGATCATGTTTCTTAAGACGTTCAAGCAAGTTACCAATTGGAAGTCTGCCTTTTTTTAAGCCTAACATCGAATTCAATCATCCATAACAATTATTAACAAACCATCAACCAATAATCAACATCTAAGTTTCATTACATCTAAGCAAACACAAGAAAAACCTAGCCTAGCATGTTAAAAAGAAGACAAGCATAAGATAAAATCAAGCAACACATAGACATATTGAATGATTATTGGAAAACTTATCTTCAATTAAACATGGATGGAACAAGGGTTGAAACCCTTGTTGTTACAGAAAATTCGTATAGGGTTTGCACACAAAAGTTCTCCAAAATTTCCACACAAAGTTTCACACTTAATGAATGAAAATTAGAAAACTATATATAAATTTTACACCTTGACGGCGTCACGTTATAGCTTGTGACGCCGTCAACTCGCCGCCAAATTAAAGGTCGCATTGCCTAGATCCAATCTTGACGCCGTCATGTTGAGAATAAGCTCTGGGCCGTCACGTATAAGTTGATCCTGACGGCCTTGGTGACGCCGTCAGGCATTTTTGCCTTGAAATTGTTCTAGGCCGTCATGTGTATTATCCATATCCACCTCTTTTGCCAAGCTTGACGCCATCACTTGTATGGCCTTGACGCCGTCAGGTACTCTTCCCAGCAAGGATTTTGAGACTTTGTCGTTTTCTTCACTTAATCGCTCCAAAAACGTCCAAAATGCTTCCTTTTCCATATTTCTTCTCAAAAGTACCTAAAATGACAAAAGGAACGATTTAGGGCAATAATTGATCAAATAATCACGAATTCGGGCTTAAATGACCCCCTAAAAGCAGTACACTTTTCGCCTTATCAAACAGCGTTACTCAAACTCGACTGCAGTAACATATCTCTGAGGGTGCCACCATCAATCGCACCTGTAATAATCAATGTACATCAAAAAATAATACAAAAGATCCGCTAAATCCGAGATTCAACAATTTTTCTGTTAATATTTATTACAATTTTTACTTACATGTGGATTTTGCGTTATCAACCAATCCTTGGATCTGACATTCTATTTGAAAACCTTCACCCATAGAATAATGTATGCCTGCAACGTGTGTACCAGGCCATTTAACAACCCTTCACTCCTAATTCAAGGGTGTTTTAGTCATGAAACCTAGAGCTAATTTCAGCCATTTAACAACCCTTTAAGGTCCTTTTTTTCTGCACAAATAATTCAGTACCTAAACGACATTTTGAGCTAACTTTGCTACACAAATATTTAGTAGTCAAAACCTTTCTAAATTCGTTTTTTTTTTTTTTTTTTTTTTTTTTTTTTTTTTTTTTTTTGTCAAAAATTTAAGGAAACAAATAGCCCTAAAGTTTGTACAAAATTGCATAAGAAATCCGCACAGAATGACAACAACATTATGTACCAAACTACCTCTAAAGTTTGTACAAAATTGCATAAACAAACCTTGGAAAAATGATAGAGAATAAGTACCTTCAAATGTTTCTTCTGGGCTCCATTTCTGCCCAATTCTTACAGTCCGACACATTATTCATTCTCTCATGTAAGGCTCACATGACGAATTCCAAGCAGCTGGCAATGGTTTATGCCACCACCTGCAGAATTGAAGAAAAATGAGAAGCATGTGCAGCTAAAACCTTCTTTTTCCCCCTTTTTTATAATGAATAATGTCATTTTTATGTCCTTATGCATCTATTTTGGTTTACTTCCATGTGACCAAAAGTAAAACATAATTCTACCCTATCTTTCTATAAGAACACACACATCAATACGGGTAAGGTATACGACTTTTAACCAACTGAGTCCGTGAGATATAGCAATGGGCCTGTGAACCATTTTCGTATGTAAACATGATTTTCCTATTTAATAAATTTTATGTTTTTATTTGTTAAATGGTCATAATTTCAAAAAATTTCAAACACATAATCAACTGATTATTTAAAGATGATGGACGGCTGAAAACTCTTTTTTTTTTTTGCATTTATAAATAAGCGAAAATAATAGATGAGGTATAAAAGCGAGGCGAGTACTTACATACAGAAGGTTTGCACAGACTTTCATTTCATCACCAGAACTTACGTATTCTACTTACAGTTGCGATGACAATGTACGAACACATGATACAACTGAAAGTTAGTTAAAACCTTTATGCATATTCTTTCTCTGCTATACATAAGCATATTCTTTCTCTGCTATACATCTATTAAAATATGTAGTTTAATAAAGTGTGTTATGTGACTGTAGGTGTGGTGGGTGATATATTCAAGGCTTTTGAAGATACGGTGTTGCCAGGGTATGACGGGATCATGATTTGGCTTCTTAAAAACCTGTCAACCAATTAGGTACAACATTCAGTGAAACCACCTGTTTGTTATGCTTTTGTGATATTGCGATGACAATTCGAGAGAACTTTGACAAACACCATTGACACATTAGCTAAAAGTCTGGTTCGTTGGGCCTATTCTGGATAACTAAAATTGCATACCTCCAGTGCCCAATTATCAGCCAACAGTATACTACGTGTTTGCAATTTTTTATGTGAAGATGTATGACTATGGCATATAATTTTTCATTATTTTTATTATGTGACAAAGATGGTAGTTTCAAGTCTGGTCATCATTATGTTATATTAAATCCATATATTTTTCTCTAATACCTTAAAGGAAGTCTTAGAACAATAGAATTTGGAAAATATTGGGCTGTATATGTTTGGATGACCTGTTTGAGACCAATGATAATGCACCGCCTTTTGAAGCTTCTTACGAAAGTATCTGTGTATATAATTCAACAACTTTTGAGGTCTATTTGACCTCAATTTTGACTCCCTCGGTCCACACGCGCTGCTTGAAGAAAACCTGAGCACGATTCTTTCCCCCATATGCCATCTTCTTCAGGCTATCTGGTGCACATGAATCAAGGGTAAATAGGCGATTTTAGTTTACACTTTTATCGTAGTGTTACAAATAAAGAACTAATATTTATAGGTCATTTCACCCCTAAATGATCATTTATTTTTAAGTACATTCAATTTCTTAATACCTTATGAACTGAATATCACAATTGTGCCGGTACTGATTAGGGTGTGTGTGTAATTTGAATCATGCACCAAACTTTGATTACCTAATCGAAAAATAACAAAGGGGTAGTTTGTTTCGGCTTATATGGCGGACTTATGGCTTATTTGGTTTTAGCTTTATGTTTCATAAGCTCACTTTTTTGTGGCTTATTTTGAAACTTTTCAGGTTATTATATAAGCTTATCATGCTATAATAAGCTTATAGAAGCCGAAATGTTTCAAAATAATCCACAAAAAGTGAGCCTATGAAACATAAGCCGAAAACCAAATAACCCATAAGCCCGCTATATAAGCCAAAACAAACACTCCCAAAGTGAGAACTTCATCAACTTTTCCAGCATCACAACATCGGCACCCCACTCACCTTCTTTCGCAGCCTACAATTTCAATTTAAACAAAAGATCAACCACCAAATAACCAAATATCAATACAAAACGGAAAATTGTTAAATTTGCAAATAAACTTTCGAAAGAAAATTATTAGACTCGGGCCAAAAACTTAAACTGTCTAGTAGAAATTTTTTCACTTAGACGTTTCATCAAACATTTGGTGCGCAACCCATTTCTTTGACAAAAACAACATATAACTAATCTCTAAACTTAGCATTACCCTTTTTCAAGAATCATATTTGAATTTCTAATTCATGAAACTAAGAATCGTAAACAAAATAATTTACAACAGCTAGGCAAACAAAAATCATTAAAAAAATGTTCAAACCCATTATTAGAAGAAAAAAGTGAAACCCAAGACCTTTGAATGCAAACAGCATTAACAACAACAATTCAACCTGCAAAAGAAATTAACGAAACTCCTAAATTAACAAAATCCCAAAATTATGATAAAGCCCTAATTTAAAAAGAAATAAAGTTTATAAAGCAAACCCCTTTGTTGTTGTAAGATATGACGCAGACCTCTATTTACTATCATTGTCTTTTGGGTTTCCGAACTTCCCCATCCTTCGAACATCATAAATTCATCAGCACCTGCAGAAAATTAAGGTTTGTTGTCTTATGGATAGAGGGTTCTGGATGTCGCTACAACATCTGAATGTTCTGGAGTAATGTTTATCATCTTTGGATCCTTAATTAAGGTAGGTATTGGGTATGTGAGGATGATTGGGCAAGAATCACCGAGCCAAAGTAAGCCAAAAAAAATGGCAGGAAACCAGCCAGAATACGGTGTCGTTTAGTACCAGAATTATATAAATGTATAATGAACCGTATATACTCTTTCTTAAGTTCTTAATCAATGGTACTATTTAAGAAGATATTTTTTGAAATTCTATATTGAAACAACATTTTACGCTAAAATATTTCGGCCCCCAATTGATATGCTCAAGCTCCGCCATTGCATGTTCCATCTATAAAATTCTTTTTTCTAAAAATAAAAATATGAAAGTTTAGTTTTAAGGTGGGTTTGGTATAGGGGTGTCAAATGGGTCGACCCGACCTGAACCCGATAAAGCCTTATAGGGTCGGGTTGATTCGGGTCCAACTTAGCTTATTGGGTCAACCCGATAGCCTAATAGGGTCGGGTTAGGGTCTTTATTAGTTTGTTATCGGGGTCAACCCGATAAGCCTCAAACCCGACTCGATAACCCGATTGACACCCCTAGGTATAACTATATGGGAATGGGGTTATGGGTTTCACAGTGATGTGTTTGTTTAGTGGGCCCAGAAATAAAATGAGTATATCATAGTCATAGACTCATTACTTACCAATTTGGTGTCTATGAAAATTCATTCCATGGGCCCCTCTATTTTCCACTACAAAATTGAAATATATATACATTTTTTCATACCATATTTTGTCATCCAAACATAAACAATCGTAATCATACAAATTTTCATATCCATTGTCATTCTACCACATACCAAATCCGATACCCATTGTGATTCCTAGCAACAAACCAAACAACGTGTTTATATAGCTGTTATCCTACCACTTTTATCTAGAATAATTTAACCACTAATCACTTATTTCACTAAAATATACTTTTCACGCTTTAAATTTAACTAAAAAATAAATAAATAAATAAAATAAAAACTTGGCTTTCACACTATGAGCGTCTTCACCCCGACCCCTAGCTCACCATAATGGAGCCGTAGGGTTTACAAAAGCTATGCCGACTAAGAATATTCCCACCACGAGTTGAAGCCGATTTATTGAGGATGACTTAACTTTCGCAAAACCTCATATGGGAGTAAATTTTATGCACAGTTTATCAAACTATGGTTTTTTTTACTTGGATTTGGTAATCACTAGTTTTTCAACTTTGAATGCATTTCTCCTAATATCGATGAGATTAATTTGGGACATTTATTGTTAACTTTCTCTAACTTTACTTTTAACTTTAGCTTGTTAAGCTTTTTGTGTTAAACTTATTTTGAAAACTAGAAGATTAAGGATGAAAGAAGATAAGTGTAAATTACCTAATGTCATGACCCATTTTTTAAAAGGTTTGTTGTCTAATGAGTGCCCTCAGAGCACTATTTTAAATGGTTAAATAAGGAAAGTTTAAGTTCATTAACTTCAAAATCATAACTTGTGAACGTTTTTGAGATTTCTGAAGTACACCAAAGTCATAGGAATTAAAATTGTGTTTGTGTTTGAATGTGTTTTGAGTTATTTGTGTTTAAGCGATTATGTGCAAATGGTAAGCAATGCTATAATCACTACGGGGTAAACTTGTTAGGAAGATAGCTAGAAGAGGAAACGATACGATACGATACTGATGTGAAGATGATGTAACGTTGGCTAATTGGTCGAAAAGAAATTGAGAAAGAAAAATATTTCGAGACCAGGGCCCACCGGCTTCCACGTCTGCTGTCCTTATCCTCACCCTCCCACTGTCAAAACCCAAAACCCTCTCTCTACAACAGACCCAAAAATGTCAACCATATACAAACACCATTACCACATCCACACACTCACACAACAACCAAACACCAAATAATCGATCATCACCTAACTAACCAAAACCCTCAACTTCTCACTCACACGTGCCACCACTTTCTACAACAAATACTCAACCCCAAACACCAACCCTCAACACGTCATCACATATCTCAAAACCCAAAATTTGACATTTTCCATTATCCAAAAATGGGTTAACCAATCCCCTCAAATCTTATTCACTGATGTTGAAAATACCCTTAAGCCAAAACTCATTTTTTTCAAAGAGTTGGGCTTGGTTGACCAAGAGTTGACCAGTTTCATATCGAAAAACCCGACTTATTTATCGGACCGTTTCGAAAAAACATTGGTACCATGTTTAGATATTGTCAAAGATTAATGGGTTTTGAAGGAAATGGTGTGGGGAGTGGCAAAAATGTGAATTTGGTTAGGTTGTTGGTTAGGTTTAATTGGGTTGATGTTAAGTGTCCGGTTGAGCGAGTTAAGGGGAATTTAGCGTTTTTTGAGGAATGTGGGATTGTGGGGTCGCAGTTAGTTACGGTTATGACTAGGCAGCCTAGGTTGTTGATTATGGGGGAATTGGAAGTTAGGAAGCTTGTGTCGAGGTTGTTGGAGATTGGGTTTAGGATTGATTCGAGGATGTTTGTTCATGGGTTTTATACGTTGAGTTGTTTGAGTGAGGAGAGTTTTCGGAGGAAAGTTGAGTTGTTTGAGTCGTTTGGGTTTAGTGAAGGTAAGGTTTTGGGGATGTTTAGAAAGGCGCTGGGGTTGTTTAGGACGTCAGGTGGGAAGTTGAGAAGTGGGATTGAATTTTTTATGAATGTGGTTGGGTTTGAGAAGGAGTTGTTGGTTCGTAGGCCGACTGTTTTGATGCTTAGTTTGGAGGAGAGAGTGATTCCGAGGTATAATGTTTTGAATGTTATGATGGAGAAAAAGTTATTGAAGAAACGGCCTAAGTTTTCTAATGTGACGTGGTTGCCGGAAGCTGAGTTCTTGGAGAAGTATGTAATGAAGAACCGAGATTATGGTGAGGAGTTGTTGTTGGTTTACAAAGGTGGTGATTCTATGGCGTTGAAAGAACATAACACAGAGCATGAGTTAGATTGACAAACTAAAGTTTAGTGGGAAACATATTGAATGGTTTTAGGGTGATAGTTGCAAAATATTGTTGTATTTTGTTGGAGGTTTCATACCTGTTTGTAAATTTTCAAGTGTTTTGCAGCTGTCGTGGACTTATGGGTAGTGATTTGTTGTACATATGGACTTACGGAGGATCTCACTCATTTGGGTTTTTGCTAACTACTCGTTCTCCTATAACTTTGGTTTTATGGTATGAGAAATTGTTTTAAGAGTAAACTACATTTTTGGTCCTTGTGGTTGTATCAAAATCTCACTTTTGGTCCAATTTTCAAAACACGTGCGATTCCAGTCCTATAGTTTCCGTTTTGTTCCACTTTTGGTCCAATTTTCTAACGGAGTTAGTTTAGTCGTTAAGTCTAATTGTAAAGTGGCAACCCCTTTAACTTAACAGTCGTTTGCAACGTTCGTCCTTTATAACAAAGATCGTTTTTAATGTTTGCACCGTTAGTCCTTTATACCAAAGATCGTTTTCAATGTTTGCACCGTTAGTCCTTTCAGTTAATTAGTCTTTTAAAAAAAATTCCAAAAAAGATCGAAAAAAATTAGAAAAAAAATGATTTTTTTTTTGGAAATTTTTTTTCCAAAAAAAATAATTTGAAAAAAAAAAATTATAATAAAAAATTTTCTTAAAAAATTCGAAAAAATTTCTAAAAAAAAATTTTTTTTTTCAAAAAAAAAAATTGAAAAAAAAATTCTAATAAAAGTTTTTATTAAAAATTTTGACGAAAAAATTAATTTGGAAAAAAAAATTCTGATAAAAGTTTTTGGTAAAAAATTCTAAAAAGAAAATTTTTGTCGTAAAAATTTTTTCCCAAAAAAATAATTTGAAAAAAAAAATTCTAATAAAATATTTTCTTAAAAAATTCTAAAAAAAATTTTTTTGACGAAATTTTTTTTCCAAAAAAAATAATTCGAAAAAAAATTGTTTAAAAAAACATTTCTAAAAAAATATTTTTTTTTGGAAAAATATTTTTCGTCAATTTTTTTTAGAATTTTTTTCGAATTTTTTAAGAAAATTCTTTATTAGAAATTATTTTTTCAAATTTTTTTTAGAATTTTTTTCAAATTTTTTTAGAAAATTTTTTATTAGAAATTTTTTTTTCAAATTTTTTTTTCTGGAAAAATCATTTTTTTAGAATTTTTTCTATTTTTTTAGAATTTTTTTAAAAAGCCTAACTAACTGAAAGGACTAACGGTGCAAAAATTGAAAACGATCATTGGTATAAAGGACGAACATTACAAACGATCCTTAAGTTGAAGGACTAATGTTGCCACTTTACAATTAGACTTAACGACTAAACTAACTCCGTTAGAAAATTTGACCAAAAGTGGAACAAAACGCAAACTATAGGACTAGAATCGCACGTGTTTTGAAAATTGGACCAAAAGTGAGATTTTGATACAACCACAAAGACCAAAAATGTAGTTTACTCATGTTTTAAAATATTGATATATTTTTTCCCCTTCAAGTTCCAATAGATTAGCTTTTAGCTTTGCAAATACGAGTGGTAAACTTGCTTTGCAGTGTCTGTGAATTTGACATATTTCTCTTTTGAGGTAATTGATCCTCTTGATGAAAAATATTTATATGATTAACATTTTGAAGTTCTAATGACAATACATGTTTCATTTGGGACTGATTGGCAGTTTATTTTACATCGGTTTTATCTTGTTGTATAGCATTGAATATCAACATTAGGAACTGGGATCATCATCTCTTTATTATTGGTAGAGGTCAGGGAAAAGTATATTAGCATTTAAGTCCAAAGTCTGGATTAGAGCTGAACTTCTTTGCTAACTAATTAATCTTCCAAAACATGTAGTTGTTTGACTCGGGTCTTAATAAACTAAATGAGATCTTATTACATACAACGTTAACAGTTAACATCCATAGGAACCCATGATTGTATAGATTTTGACAAATTTCGACCTGTGATGCATTTCGATGTAAAAGAATCATGTTTTAACCTGGTTTACATTGATGAGTAACAAGCACTACCCTTTATACTATAGTAATTTTCACACATTGTGTGTTTCATGGGTTTGGCAAAATGCCCATCTCATATGGCATTAACCTTTATTCTAGAGTTAATTTCATAAATGGTTCACGTGGTCTGTCAAGTTTAACGGATATAGTCCCTTAACTTTTTTTTAACGGATCCGGTCCCTGTGGTTGCGACCCATAACGGGTTTGGTCTCTTGACCAATTTTTTTGTTAGTTTGACCGTGAAGTACTTGTTTAGTGGGTTGAAATGACAAATATACCCCCATCTTCTTCTTCAATCATCACCTTCTCCATTGTTTCTGTCAAAACCCACTTATACACAAAGATCTAAACCATCTATTTAGAAAACACCATTACTTTTTCAATCTTCTTCTTGAAATTATCTCAAGAATATATTAATCACACAACTAACAAGATATCATCAATACGGCAACAATGTCATTCAAGGTACTAAATTCTAATTAAAGCCTACATAACATTAACATGAACTTGAGATAGGCTTGTATTCCATTAACCTTTTCACCATACAAAAGAGCAGGTCTTGTATTTCCTTTTTTTCATACTTCCAAAGTTTTTTTTATTTTTATTTTATTTTATTATTATTTTTTCTTTTTTCTTTTCTCATTAGCAACTGTAAAAAAAATAAATAAATAAATAATCCATGTCAATCTTTAAAGAAAAATCCGTTATCTAATAACACAAAAAAAAAAAAAAAAAAAAAAAAAGTAAATAAACCAATCAGCCTACTTGTACTCTTGTATTGAATTAGGAAACACCAAAAAAAATACCAAAAACCCAAAATAAAATTCCACTTCGAAAATGTTTTCTTACAATAAAGTCCACTTCTAAACCCTAAAATTAAAATTCACATCAAATAATCCAAGTCAAATAATCTCTTTAGAAAGAAAAAATATATATATATATATATATATATATATATATATATATATATATATATATATATATATATATATATATATAAATTACAAAACACTTTTACAATAAGAGATTTTGAAGAAAGTGTTGTTTGCGAATCATGGCATCGGATGGTAGCTGCGTTTCGTGGTTGCAGGCTCTGTTGTAAAAATCGGTCCAGGCGGCCGATTAATCCCCATAATCGCTGATCGCTCACTAAACGCCTTGATTTATCATAATCGACCTATTTAATCGTTTTGGTCAAAGATCGCTTAAAAACGGTCAACAAACCGATTAATCGGACAAAATCGGTCTAATCAGACAAATTTGCTTAAAATTCGATCAACAAAATCGCTTAAAAATTAGTCAAAATCACTTAAAAATAGTCAACAAACTGAGTAATATCTATGTTTGACTTTAAACTTTGAAGAATTATGTATTATGTTTATATTTGAACACTTGAAATATTTAAACTTTGATGCATTATGTTTATCGCATACATATAATATAATATAGTATCTAAAATTACAATTTTGTGCATAAAAATTCCAATCCGATTAATCCCTGCCTAACCGATTAATCGCTAGGCCCTACCCGACCGCCTCACTAGTGCCTAGCGATTTTTACAACCTTGGTGGTGGCCGCGTTTGGTGGCTGCAGGTGGTGGCAAACCACAAGGACCATTTATGAAATTAACTGTTTATTCTATGCTAAATTCTGTATAAAAATGGTGATGAAACTTCAAATGAATTATGTTAGAAGCTGCGTGGATGTATGTCTAGTTATTCATGCACTTGTCATATCTCGCACCAGCCCCACATAAAGATGTACGAATATATGAACATGTCCCATAATACTTGCTCCTCTGGCAATCCGACTGGATTCAAAATTGCCTTGCGTATGAACAAACCACAAGCATCTGTATATATATGATAATGAACAGATAGATTCGCAAAAGAGGTTATAATACAGTAAATAGTATCAATCATCTCAATATGAAAATAGTTGCAAATTCCATGGTCAAATACAACTCACAAATATGATCACACTTTAATATTTCTTCAGTATTCACTTCAAAACACAGCCTTAAGCCTGTTTCAAAAGGACTTGTCAAATTGTCAAGTTCGATTAAGTTCATTTAGCATTCCTGACTCGACGACTCTCTTAAGGTGTATCCCAAGGTGCTCACATCATCAGTTAAGAAATGCCAAAATTCAAACCCGGAGAGTGGCACCGTCAAGTAAAGAAGCTAATTAGAAGCTGTCAACATGCAGTAAATCAGTTACCTAATACTCGTAGTTAATGAATAGACTAGACCTTAATAACAGTTCGTACTAACTATTTATAAAAGATTTGTTAAACAGGAGAAAACTACCCTCAAAAACATTTGCAACAATTACCAAATCAGTGAAAGTTGTTTTCATTCATATCGTGACTTGTAATTTTACAATATAGTGGACAAAGTAAAGTAAATAAGTGCTGCTGGTGATGTTATAATTGGTCTCTATCAATGGGGTAGTATCTATCTTGTAATTAGCTGGGTAGCCCGCGCGTTGTGGCGGGTGTGTTTTGTGTTTTATATTTTGTAGGTTGTACGGTGTAATTAATAATTTTGTTATTTGAAGTATGCATATGTTTATTTTGAAGCATAATTTGTTTATATTTACGTGCTTTTTTTTTTTTTTTTTTTTTGCGTTGCGGTTGAAATTTTTTTTGTTGTTTGTTTTTTCGGTATGCCTTTTTTTTTTTTTTTTTTTTTTTTTGGTATTTTAAAAGAAACAAATTTGTATAAGAAATTTTTTGTAAGTGTATTATTTTTTGTATTTTTATTTTTTGTTATTATTTAAAAAAAAAAAATTTTCATAAAGAAATTTATGTAAAAAAAAATAAAATAAATAATCTGTAGCGATAGTGTAGTGATGTGTGAAAATTTTTTTACTGTAGCGCGTACTGTATCAACACTGTAGCAAACACTGTTCATGTAACAATTAAACGACACTTGTCGCGTTTTGGTGAAGTGCCTGGGTTTTATATATATAGTATAATTTGCCCTATAGTGGTGGGTGTTTAAAATGAAAACAGGTAAAGTTTACTCCATGTTGTCTACTAAACACTTGTTTTGGAAGCAGAGGGGGTACAAAAACATCATTCGACTACCACATAGTTAATACCGGTTCCTACTTCCACATTTTGCAGGTACAGTCTTCGTTTTTCCTCCAACAAAAGAACTCGAATCCACCTAGTGTTGTCTAAGCAGAAAAACAGGGAGCGTCCATCAATTCTTTCGGTACAAGCTTATGAATCAACTTAAACATAGTTTTATCCACTGATCCAGCTGCTATTGAATCAATTAGCAAAGACATTGTTGAAACATCAAGAAAGTAACCTCTCCCATCCATATCATGTAAAAGCATCTCTACATCATCAAAGTGTTTATTCCTTAGATATCCTTGGAGAAGAACATTGTAAGTAACCTTATCTGGCGGACAACCACTCTCTTCCATTTTTAGAAACAACTGTTTCGCATCAATCACAAGACCTTCCCTACAAAACCCAGAAATCATCACTGTAAATGTGTGAGCGTTAGGTTTTATACATTTGACACTTAGGTCATTGAAAAGAGCCTTCGCAATATCAAGCTTCCCACATTTGCTAGCACCATCAATTAGGATATTGTACACAACAATATCTGTATTTAGCTTGCTATCACCCATTAAATGAAACAAAGATAATGCTTCTTCTATCTGATTGTTGTTACAAAGACCCTCTAGAATAATTCCATAAGTCAATTGATCCGGTATTTGACCTTTTCCATGCATCTCATCAAAGAGTTTCTGTGCATCTCCACAACGTCCGACCCGAAACAATCCTTGTATCATGGTGGTGTAAGTGACTACATTGTGTTTCAAACCTTTTCTGGTTATTTCATTAAAGAGATCCATCGCCTCATCTATTCTCAAACTCTTGCAATACCCATTCAGTAAAATATTGTATGAAACAACATTAGGGACAAGACCTCTAAACACCAATGAATCAAAAATTGTCTTTGCTTTGCTCATTTCACCACGCAAACAGTAACCATCTATAAGTGTGCTGTATGTCACTATGTTTGGAACAATACCTTTTTTAATCATGATGCCAATAACCTTCACAGCTTCTTCTACTTTACCGTCTTTGCAAAATACATCAACTAACATACTAAAGGTTTTCACATCCGGGGAGATTCCAACATCCAACATTTCTAGAAGCATCTTAGAGGCTTCCGCCCAACGACCTAAGTTACAAAGGCCATGAATCAAACAGTTGTAAGTGATGACATCGGGTGAGATGCCTTTTTGGAAAACCATTTCTTTGAAAAGCTTGAAAGCATCATCAATCATTTGGTCCTTGCAAAGACTATCAATTATGTTGCTATATGTCACAACATCAGGTTTACATCCTCTTTCTTCCATAAGCCTAAGCAATTGAATGGCAATAACATTGTTACCAACCTTACAAAGCCCCTTGATCATAGTGTTATACATAACAACATTTGGTTCACAAAGTTTATCTTTAATCAATTTCTTGAAAAACATCTCAGCCTCAAGAATCCTATCTTCTAGGACGAGTCCATCTAGAAGCGCACTAAATATGAAAACATTTGGTACAATAGATCGCCTGAAACAAAAGCCTAGGACTGCAAAAGCGTCATCGGCGCGATACAACTGACAACAACATTTGATTGCAATACTCATCGAGTATTCATTAAGAGGGACACCAAGGGCGCACATTTTCTTGAAAAGTTGAAGTGAATGAGAAAAATGTTTCATTTTGGTAACAGATTGCAACAGTTGAGTAAACTTGACAATAGATGGCAGAGGTCGTGTTTGTGACATTTGATCGAACAGGTTCAGAGCATCATCCAAATTGGAAACTTTTTGATAAATAGATTGAGGATGATGTTTATAATCATCATTATTTGAAGAAGAAGAAGAAGAAAAAGAATTGGAGTGAATTGGGGAAGCTAAAAATGTGTTAAGAGGACCGAATCCTAAACCTAAACGGAAATATGAAAAAGGGGTTTGAAGGAAAGAGTTGGTGAATAAGAAATTACCTCTCATATTAAATTTGAAGAAAGAGTTGAGAGCATAATTTGAGCGATACATTATTATCATCATCTTCTTGGTCGCCATTTACAGCAGAGAGATTAACTCCTGCTGTTTTTATAAGGTTGGTTGGTTTGTTTAGTGAAAATGATAAAAAGCATGTTCCTATCCTATCTATCAAAAATTCTTTTTTCAAAAAATCGAAATATTAAAGAATTTTAATGGGAGATGCGTCTATTTTTGTAGGTGCATCTGAAATGCGTGATTGTAGTTTTTTTCTCACCCATGTTAATTTTTCTTCTCGTTTGATCCTAAATCACTTTTATATAGCATTATAGCTGCTATCCTACCACTTTTATCTAGAATAATTTAACCACTAATCACTTTTTCACTAAGATATACTTTTCATGCTCAACTTAAAAACACATCCTGGTAAAATAATAATAATAATAATAATAATAATAATAATAATAATAATAATAATAATAATAATAATAATAATAATCTCGGCATGAGCGTCTTCACCCCGAGCTCACCATAATGGAGCCTTAGGGTTTACTAAGAGCAATGCCAACTAAGAATATTTCCACCACGAGTTGAAGCCGATTTATTAAAGATGGCTTAACTTCGCCAAACATCATATCGGAGTAAATTTTATGCACCGTTTATCAGCCCATGGTTTTTTTTACTCGGATTTGGTAACTTGTTTTCGACTTTGAATGCATTTCTCCTAATATCGATGAGATTATCATTGGGGTCAACTCGGGTTTTTATTAAAAAAATTGAAAAAAACGTAACCCGATCGGGTTTCTAGAACCGGGTTGACCCGGTTTTAAAAATCCGGATTTTTTTCACCCATTTTTTTTTTTTTTTACTGAAACCGGTCGAACCAGTTAACCGGCCGGCGGGTTTCAAAACAATGGTTAGAAAGAAAAATGTATCCGGACCAGGGCCCACCGGCTTCCACGTCTGCTGTCCCTCTCCTCTCATCTTTTCTCACCCTCCCACTGTCAAAACCCTAAAACCTCTTTCTGCAACACACTCAAAAATGTCAACCATATTCAAACAAATCCACACACTCACACAACAACCAAACACAAAACAATCCATCATCACCTACCTAACCAAAACCCTCGACTTCCCACTCACACGTGCCACTACTTTCTACAACAAATACTCAACCCCAAACACCAACCCTCAACACGTCATCACATTTCTCAAAACCCAAAATTTCTCATTTCCCATCATCCAAAAATGGGTTAACCAATCCCCTCAAATCCTATTCACTGATGTTGAAAACACCCTTAAGCCAAAACTCATTTTTTTCAAAGAGTTGGGCTTGGTTGACCAAGAGTTGACCAGTTTCATATCGAAAAACCCGACTTATTTATCGGACCGTTTCGAAAAAAGATTGGTACCATGTTTAGATATTGTCAAAAGATTAATGGGTTTTGAAGGAAATGGTTCAGGGAGTGGTAAAAATGTCAACTTGGTTAGGTTGTTGGTTAGGTGTAATTGGGTTGATGTTAAGTGTCCGGTTGAGCGAGTGAAGGGGAATTTAGCGTTTTTTGAGGAATGTGGGATTGTGGGGTCGCAGTTGGTTACGGTTATGACTAGGCAGCCTAGGTTGTTGATTATGGGGGAATTGGAAGTTAGGAAGCTTGTGTCGAGGTTGTTGGAGATTGGGTTTAGGATTGATTCCAGGATGTTTGTTCATGGGTTGTATACATTGAGTTGTTTGAGTGAGGAGAGTTTTCGGAGGAAAGTTGAGTTGTTTGAGTCGTTTGGGTTTAGTGAAAGTGAGGTTTTGGGGATGTTTAGAAAGGCGCCGGGGTTGTTTAGGACGTCAGGTGGGAAGTTGAGAGGTGGGATTGAGTTTTTTATGAATGTGGTTGGGTTTCAGAAGGAGGTGTTGGTTCGTAGGCCGACTGTTTTGATGCTTAGTTTGGAGGAGAGAGTGATTCCGAGGTATAATGTTTTGAATGTTATGATGGAGAAAAAGTTATTGAAGAAACGGCCTAAGTTTTCTAATGTGACGTGGTTGCCTGAAGCTGAGTTCTTGGAGAAGTATGTATTGAAGAACCAAGATTATGCTGAGGAGTTGTTGTTGGTTTACAAAGGTGGTGATTCTATGGCGTTGAAAGAACAGAACACAGAGCATGAGTCAGATTGACAAACTAAAATTTAGTGGGAAACATTTTGAACGGTTTAGGTTGATAGTTGCAAAATACTTTTTGTTGGAGGTTTATCAGTTCATAGCTGTTTGTAAATTTTTGGGTGTTTTGCAGATGTTGCGGGCTTGTGGCCTTGTGGGTGGTATATCTATTGTACAAATGGAGGATCTTGCTCATTTGGGTTGTTTAACTATTCGTTCTCTGCAACTTTGGTTTTATGGTGCGAGAAATTGCTTCAAAAGGTCACAGCTCTTGTTTTCCTGAAGTACCACTATATTAGCTTTGAGAATGCAAGTGGTGTATTTGCTTTGTGGTGTATGTGAATTTTGCATGTGGAGTACTTTTATCTTTTGAGGTATTCAATCGTTGTTACCAAGTTAATCCTCTTGATGAAAGATGCTTATGGCTATCAATTTGGCGTTCCAGATGCAAGACATTTAATCACTTGGGATTAATTGACTGATTTCTTTTGGGTGCATCGGTCTTGTCATGTTTTATACTCCGTAGCATTGAATATCATATCTGGAACTGGGATCAAAGCTCATTTTGGTGGAGGTCAAGAATCTGAGTTTTTATAGCATTTAAAGTCCAAATTCTGGATTGGAGCTGCAATTCTTTGCTAACTGATTCATCTTATACCTGTATGTTTTATGTTTCAATAAAGTGATCGAGTTTTTATCAAATATTTACTAGCGAGCATCCACAGGCTCTCAAAATTGTATAGGACTATAGGTTGAAATTTTCTGAGTTTTGATGCATTTCCATGTAAAAGATTTATATGTTTTAATCTGGTTTACACTTGTGAGTAACACGCACGAGCCTCTAATAGACTAATACATTTGTCATTTTCGCACACAGGTGTTTCATGGGTTTGGCAGAGCGCTCATCTCATATGGCATTGACCTTTATTCTATTTTATTGATCACAATAGATAAACTCATAAACATCTGTATCTGTGATGATGATTTGCGAAAGGGATTATAAAAATAGAATCAATCATTAAAATATGAATATAGTTGCAAATTCCATGGTCAAATACAACTCACAATTATGATCACACTTTAAGACAGATAAATAAACAAAAAAACATATTTTTCGGTATTCACGTCATATCAGCATCTAAACACAGCATTTTCTTTGATGACATCTACAAGTTAAAGAGCTTCTTCTTCTATCTTTGAAAAAGAAGAAGAAATCCGCAGAAAACCTCACATATTTATACAGATTGAAAGTTATGAAAGAATATATATATTATAAGAATATAACTCGAAAAAGTATCAATTTATTAACATCCAGCGGCCTTCAAAAACTTATCGTATGGGCTTGAAGGCGGAAGCCTGAAAGACTGTTGTTGGCTGCTCTCTTTCTTAGACAGGGTCTGATCATGTGCGGGAGCTTGCTCACCGTTAGTTAATAAATTAGCATCTTCTAGGGGCTCTGTCTCCTATAAAGAAAATTCAAAAAACACTGAATGCAAGAACACAAATAATTTGTTATGCAGACTTTCTATAGTTGACATTTTGAGTGTCAAATTAACCTCTTGACCTCAAATTGTTGTGAATCATTTTGGGTATATATGGAAAGAAATGATAACTACTAAAAATCGAAAGACTAGTACAATCGTAAAGAATTCAAGATAAAACACTTGAACTGTCAAAGTAGATTTTAAATTTAGAAACCACTAGGTTTAACTATGTTTTCACTGTGAAATTTACAATGCTATAATTATAAAATGGTGGCCATGAAAGATAAAAGTATGATTTAGAAACTGAATTAAGATTCTTACAGTATTTGATGATATAAATGGATTTGTCTTGTCATATTCGCTCGATAGAACTATCGTCATGCCTTCTTGTTGCTTCTTGAAACTCTGAAGAACAGACATCTTTTGCTGCTTACCTGTCACTAAAGCCTCACATTGGTCTTTGACTTGATCATATGTTACAGGAGTTGAGGAAACGGGCAGGCTTGCCACATGACGGGCTGTTTCCAGTACCTGTCAGTAGCACATGATAGATATTTTAAAACCAACTGTAACTCGTAACTATTTTTCTTTTCGAACTTAAAAGCTAAAGCATATATTGGAAGGTAAAATAAAAAAGAGGTGGGAATTTCAACCATGTTTATTAATAAATGATCAGTTTGGGCTATACTTGTATCTCTAAAGAGGCTAAACGGGTAAATTTATGTAAGTATATGTACAAAATGAAAAGGGTACAATAGGTCGAAGGACTCCCCAAACCGCAGTTTTAATGCATTAAACCTACTAAATCATTTTATTTAAAAATATTAGCTTATTATTCAAATAGTATTGCTAACATTTTATATGCTATTTGTCCATAAAATCAAGTAAAAATTTTGGCCAAAAAGTGTTTTGGACCAACCCAGCAAAAGTTATCTGCCCCACACACTCCGCACATTCATTTAGAAAAAACGGAATTGAAATCAGATATACCGATTCCAGTAGCTGGTTAACACTCAGAATGTCAAGTGAATTCATGGAAAGAGAATCTTTGCGGCCTGATTGGTTTCCGTATTGATCTTGAAACATATCCTCATCTGAATCATCAGCATGAGGCATTACCTAAAAAAAATACAATCATTTTAACATAACTGCGTCGAGTATTAATTAACTTCACACAAACTCTAAATCATATGGATGAAGTACCTCATCAAAAGCCTGAAACTCTGTTTGGGCAACTGGAGAACATGGTAGTGGTGTCTCCATAAATAATGGCCCCCCCAATGGATATTCATCGTCAGCCGAGAACCCCTGTGAAAGTTGTGTCTTCATATCCAACGTTTCTTCCTGAAAAACATAGAGAGAATTTTGTGGGTCTCGTATCCAGTACAAATGAAAAAGAGTTTAACAGGACAATTAATCGAGGCAATCACACCGTTTGTTACTTTCAACAAATCCTTTGTGAGAATTAAATAATCGTTGTGCACGTTTTAGTATTAACTGACAAGGAGCAATATATGAGGGGGTGAAGTATATAGTTATATACCTCTGATAAATTTTCAAACTTTGACACCAAGTGGGTCAAAAGTGTGTCTTTCAACTGTTGATCCTTTGACTCGATTACAGAGAGTACATTCGCAGCAGCCACTTCATCATCTTGTGATCCATAGACTCCAGGTTTTGTAGACGTTGCCTGCAGCCTCAGATCTTCATCCAATGTAAGATGAGGATCCATCTGCATAAATACTAATATTTAACAACTTTTTCTGTACTACTGAAATAGCAACGTATATTTGTTTCTACGACCCAAAAATATGAGATTGACTAAAAGTAGCATTTGACATGGAAAATTTAACCTGTTTACTTATGAATGGGTTGAATCAGGTTCTATTTCATCTCTAACCGGTCAAATAGATAACCGAAAAACATTATCTTAGAAGGAAACAAGTTGAATGGGTTGAATCAGGTTCTATTTCATCTCTAACCGGTCAAATAGATAACCGAAAAACATTAGCTTAGAAGGAAACAAGTTGAATGGGTCGCAAGTCACCCAACCATTTCATTCATAAAATTATGGTATATTATCAAGACAGTATGTGGTAATTGGTATGTAATCATTTGTCATGCACCGATTATATACAAACTATTGAAAATTTTTGAGAAAAAAAGGTGTTTGGGTCAACCCAATGTGACCCGTTACCTGGTCCGTCCTTTTGGCCAGCTTTAAGTAGCATGAAGCAAAAACTATGGTATATTATCAAGACAGTATGTGGTAATTGGTATGTAATCATTTGTCATGCACCGATAATATACAAACTATTGAAAATTTTTGAGAAAAAAAGGTGTTTGGGTCAACCCAATGTGACCCGTTACTCAGCCCGTCCTTTTGGCCAGCTTTAAGTAGCATGAAGCAAAAACTAACCGTTTCTTCCGTCAATGTGGATCTAACAATAGGAATCAGCTCCAAAACATGGCCCGCCTTTGCAGCAATAATAAGCATGTATGATGCCAACATGAAGAGAGACCTTCTATGGGATGGTTGCAGACCACCTTCAAGACGTGAATAATGAAAATAAAAAAGTTAGGAAAAAAGATAAATAAATGTGAAATATGTATAGTGCTAAACGTAAACTGTGGAGATGATCTCTGCCCTGCTGCATTTGTAGTCTCTAGTTCTACATTGACTGTCTACAAGCTGCTATAGCATTAGAGGTTTTATGCATTAGTAAATACGCTTGGGGCGACATTTGACCAGTTTCCTTTTGAACTGATTTTTTTTTTATTTTACCAAATTGATCCATTAATAAGTAAATGGGTCAGATTTTGCACTTCCCGTAAATTTATAAAAGCAAGTGAGTAGCAGTCGTCTTATAAATAGTCCCCGACTGCAACAATTGGAATCATGTGATGTGGAACACTTGACATAAAATCTTACCACATCTAAATTTTGCAGACACTAGAAATTTAGCAAGAGGTGCGATTATCAATCTTACCTTGTTGATCCAGGGAGATGTTTCGAAGGGAAAATGCCAACTGGAAGCACCGGATCAAGCCCACGTGATTTGAGTTCTAAAGAAAGGTAGTGTATACAAGTTCAGAAAGTAGAAGAAACACACATATATAATTAATTCCGTATAACTGTTTATGTAACATGTTAGATGGGCATAATCTTGACACATGCACATGCACCCAGAAAGTACAAAGTTAAACAAACTAGAAGACTTAATAAAAGTCGACTAGACTATTATTTTAATATGATCGAGGGTAAAGCAAAGAAGGGATGCCTCAGCAAAATTTTCATAATAAGATAAAATAGGAATCAAAGGACTTTCGCCCAAAAAAATAAAAAATAAATAAATAAATAAAAAAAAAATCAAAATATTTAAAAATCTAGAAGAATATTTTAAAAAATCCGAAAGATATAGCCACAGTCATTTCTTCACTGGAACATGGTAACAAAGATCTCACCTTTGATAAAGTAAACAATAAAGCAAGACTATATGTCTGAGCCATCGCTTCAAAACTTGCAGGGGTATTTCCTCCAGATGTTGCCTGAATCCAGATTGATGAAAGCACAAGGCTCACTTGATGGCGACTCAGACGCAAGGTATTTGTGATCTACAAATTTAAGGATATTGAAATAAACAATCAGGTGTCGACATGTGAAAAGGGGGGTGAGATATGATAATAAGTTGACAAAAGTTGCATCATACTGTTTTTTCATCATGAGATAAAGACTCAGTGGCATGAATTTCGTTCTCCCCTGTCCCTTCATCAATGGAGAAACTTTCCTTAGTTACCTTCCACGAAACCCATGGGAGATTTCCAGATGGCATAAGCACGGTGAAGAACACACGATGTGCAATAACTCGTGTTTCATTATCTGGGTGTGACATTGCTAAAAGCAAGTGGTGAAAGAGAGCATCTGGAAACGCCTGAACATATCATAAAGAGATCAAATTATTTGAAAATGCAATGATCAACGAGATTACCCAGGCAACATGCTGCTCATAGTAAAGCTTGCACTCACCTTTTTGTGGTAGGCTATGTTTGGAATGGAACTGATAACTTGTGCAGTCCGATAAAGCGCAGACATGGTTGTCCTAGCCAAAGCAGCACTCGCTGGAATATTCTCGAGCACTACAGCCATCGAATCAAGAATCGGTCCCACGTCTCCAACCTTTAACGCAAAGCAGATGGTTTTAATTTAGTCATGCCAAAAGATCAAAAGAAAGGAACATGAATTACTATTACCCGAACTATTTATTGAAGGCGGAATCCGAAATTATATAAGTGCAAATGGTCAATTCAGTTTATATTGTATTGCCAGAAAGTCAAATGGGTAGAATTAAAAACCGATCATCACTAAAGAGGGAAATTTCAACTCATTAACATATAAATGTTCAAAGCAGGTTATGTCTAAATCTCTAACAGGCCATATACGTAAAATTCCTTAAAAAAATGGTCAACAGAAAGTCGCCTAAAGTGTATCATAATGTACAAAAACTCCTAAGCATTTTATTTTAGAACAAAAAGTGTTTCAGGTCATCGTAACCAAAACTCACCTGTTTTGACACATTACACACCCGTCCAACCTATCCATTTTGACACCTCTAATCATTACTTAAATCAAAATTTTGTATTTATATTTATTATGTCCCTCTTTTTTTTTAAAAAAAAAAAAAACGTGTTGACCAGACACATTATTTACAAGCCTTAAACATTTCCGCGTTTTGACTCAAACCCGTTATTTACCCAACCTGCCCACAACACCTATACTATCTATCTTCAAATATTAGACTTGCATCTATCAAAAGTCAACTAAAAACATCAAGGGGCCAACCGGCCAAGGGACATTACAAACCTTATGTGAGAGACTTGAAATACACTTTTCCAAAGCACGCTGAAGATCCAAATAAGAGCTATCAGAGCCTCCTCTAGGGCTTGATGGTTCTGACAAATTCTGTAAGCATTTGCGTAAATGTCTGACGAGATCATTTATAGCACCAACAAGAGCAACTGAAGCCTGCTGCTTTACGTGTTGTGACAGTTTTCTAGCAACATTGGCAATGTGCATTTGCGTTACTGGCTGTTTTATAACATCTTTGTGATCCAGATGCTTGACCAAGATAGACAAGAGTAGATGGGATTTATCATCTGAATTAAAATGGAAATTAGGTTAATTTAATTAATAAATGTGTACTTAACAGAATAAACATGGTTTTTATTTTGCATAAAATACCAAAGTACTTTTTCATATTTCCAGGTTTAGTCATCGAAAATTTTTTTGTAAGCTCTCAAAAGATGGATTTGGGTAATTTTGTAACCCATATTCGTAATATTTTAATATAAAACTCAACATTATATATACATCCAGCATTGATATACATTAATTAATACCTACAAAATAAAAATTATTACTTTTGAAAACCAATTCTGAAGGGTTCTTTTAATGACTCAAATGTACAAAGAAGGATAATGACTAATATGGGATAAATGAATATGCAGGTTTGTATCTTATGCAAAAAAGAATAGAATAAATACGAATCAATGTATTTATGGTGTAACCTGATTCCTCCAACACCATCTGCAGATATTTCAAAATAGAATAGGCCAGCCCTTTTTCGGGTAACCAATGCTTCTCAGTGTCGAAACTGTGGAAAATAGGTTCTAGTACGCGGCGGACAGTTGTTCCCTCTTTTGCTAAGAGGGCCATATTGTGCAAGCAAATGGTGGACCAATAAGAGGGATTTTTGTTTGCATCCCTGTGAGAAAGAGAAAAAAAAAAATTAAAAAAAAAAAAAAAAAAAAAAAAAAAAAAAAAAAAACCTAAGATGTTTATCTTTTAAGCATGAGCCATTACTAATATTCATATGTAGAAGTCCACTTACACCATGTGGACATCCTGTTTAAAGCTAACGACATTTATTAACATCTTATTTGCATCCAAGAATGATGGTCTATGATCAGTGTTTTCTTGTGCACTTTCTCGGCTGTCTGGTGTGTCCACAAAATTTTCCAGGGTTACTGATACAATCTATCATAAAACAAAAACACAAATTAAATCCTAATCAACAAGTACAAAGTTTGCAAAAAGTTTTTCAGAAATTGCTTTTGTTAACATACATTGTCAAAGTACATAGAGATATGAGATTGCTCCCCCATAAATCGCACCTACTCAGGAAAAAAAGAACGTAATATGAGATTATGGAGTGTGACGAATATTAAGAAGTGCCATGTATGCCAAAAATACAGAAACTAAAGAGGAAAATATGAGATCATGGAGCTGACTATTTCATTAAAATATGAAGTTACTATCTTTATGCACATGTATAGATGCTATTCAGAAGATGATAACGTAGAACACATATGTTTACCATGACAGCCAAAACTTGAAGTCCTGCTGACCTCAACTGCAATGCTCTTTCATCATCTCCAATTTCTTGAGCGAGTTCACAAAGTTTGGGAATAATGCCTTCTAAGTTGAACATATACGTACCATCCACCTGTATTTTATAACGTCAATTCTTTCCATCTTCATTATTACTAGAAATAAGTGATAATTTTTCTCTTTCTTTTTACTTTTTATTAATTACAATGAATGATAATCCTCTGGTGGTTATTTGCTTACACTTACGCACAGTAAAAAATCAAGAAGAAAGTTTTAGAATTAGTACTATCTCTCTCAAGCACACAGGTCAATGATCTTAAACTAGATACAGGTTGTGCTTATGAGCTACATATTTGTGACTCTTTCAGAAGAAACATTTACCTGATTATTTATGAAGTTGACAAGAACTTGGCAACCATCAATTTGCAATTCGTAATGATCAGTTTGATCTAGCAGTGTCCGGGCAATATCTAACAAACTATTTGCAAAGAGTGACCTGAAATTGTTAAAAAAAACTCCAGTAAACAACAAGGATATACATTGTTTTGCAAGTTCAAGCAGCAAAAAAAGGTAGAATTTGATCAAGGAAAAACTATCAACTCCCGTAACCTATACTTACGGAGTTCATGTTATTAAGTAACACAAAGAAATGTCAATATATGTCACACCAAGTCACCTAATACAAATCAAATACTGCATACTATTTCTTAATATTTTTTCACCATATCATTTATACAAGTAACCTTACTTGATTATGCGGGCTTAAAAGTTCTACAAACCCTAGTCATGCCAAGGACAATCCAACTAAAAACTATGCAACTCATAAAATATCGAATGCGTTAACCAAAAGCGTTACGTATAAACATATTTTGATGAATGCATTTCAACTTACATCTGCTCCTTACATGAGGATGGAAATTTTCCATAAACAAGTGACACGGCTTTTACACATACAACGTTGTTATTTCGCAACTCCTTGTAAAACTTCTGTTCTAGGTAATCAGTAATCTGCATGGAAGAATTCATCAAGAAACATAAGATATACTGAGTATATATCTCTACATAAACCCTTGCTAAGGTGTCATAAGTGATATAACTTTACCTTTGGTATACGCAAAGGATTTTTACAAGAATATTCACAAAGCTTCCCAATCTTCCGATCATTTGGTTCAGCAATCTGCCATTTAAACTTAATTAAAACTACAATCCTAGTAAGGAATCCTATTCACCAGATATAGGAATCGTATACTTGAGTGTCAATTGTCTTAACAGGCGCAATATTGTTAACAATTATGTGGGATCAAGGGGTATATTACAACACTAAACTCGGCAATTATACAAAGATCATATTCCCAACAGCATTCTACATTTCTACTTGAATGAACTAAACTGAAACCATAAGTCAAAGCTTTCACCTTAGACCGAGGAAATATCTCCGCAAGAAGCTTCTTATATCGTTTCACCGGCTGTCTTGACCTCGCCCTCATCGACGGACAAAATATACAGAGGTTACTACAAACGGGCAACACCCGTCTTGACATAACCCCCATTTCTTCTAAATTTTCAAACTTTCTACAAAACAAACAAATAATCAACTCATTAGCCCAAAATCAAGCATACCAAATCACAAAAATACTAAACAACACAAATACACAGTCCAATTAAAATGGTCTATTAAAATGATCTCAAAATGAGCTAAATTCAGCAATCAAATTAAAATGGGCTAATAAAATAAACTCACAACTCATGATCAATTAAACAAAACTAACCCACAATCATATGTACTAAATAACTTAAATCGAACTAAAATTTAACAATACAATTAAAGGGGCTAATTAGAAAAATTGGCATCATAAAGTTAAATAGCACCAACTCACCAATGCAAATAAACTCCAAGAAATGATATCCTCAATAAAACTTGATCTCGATCTACACAAAGTTAACAAAATTCATCAAAAAGGTATCATCAAAACTCAAAAATAACAAATGGGTACAAATCTTTATTACCCAAAACCCAACTTTTTTACAAGATCATTAGTAAAAGTTACCCAAAATCAACAACTCAACCAAATTCCTCAAAAGGGTATGATCAAAACTCAAAAACAACAAATGGGTATAAATCTTTATTCAACTTCATCACCAAAAATAGCAAGAATTAATCAAATTCATCAAAAGGGTATGATCAAAACTAAAAATTAACAAATGGGTATCAATCTTTATTACCAAAAACAGCAAGAATCAAAAGATCATATATTTGGGGAGGTAGCAGAGCCTTTGTAATCTCCTCCTCCTCCCCTGTAACTTCTGCAACTGTTTGATAAGTTTATAAAAATAATGAAATGAATATTTTTATTTTTGTTTAGTGACCTACGTGGGAGGGAATAAGTGAATTTATTAGTGATTGTTTGTAACGAATATGTCTTTTTTGTTTGATTTTGATTGCTAGCTGGATTTTAGTGAAATGTTATTCCGGCACCACTTTTTCTAAAGTAAAGTTTGTGGTATAATGACAGAATTAGTCAATAACGTCTCTATGACTTGTTCAAGTAGTAGTAAAAAGTTAAAATGAAACGGTTAAAAGATTAATTTGGATTTTTCATATTTTACTAAATGACAAAGAGGAATGATTTCATATAGTGATATTTACAAAAAGAAATCCACGTATATGTGTCAATGAATTATGGATATTGATAAATAAGAAAAAGAAAGTATATTACAACATGATTGGTCCATTAGGCTGGCTGCAATAACGATCTCGACCGACTCGGCCCTAATCGGTCGAGTCGGTCGTCCTTATTGTGGGGAGGAGGTCGCGACCGAGAAACAAGGCCAAAACAATCTCACTCGGTCTCAACCACGACCGAGTGTTTTATCCCTTTTTTTTTTTTTTTTTTTTTTTTTTTTTTTTTTTGATCCAAAACCTTCCACACATTTATGTTTATAGTTGAGTAAAAATAATAATAATAATAATAATAATAATAATAATAATAATAATAATAATAATAATAATAATAATAATAATAATAAAATTACACATTATAAATACCACTTTGAAACACACCTTTCAAACACACACTTTCCAGCATAATTCAAATAACAAATCAAACACAAAAAATTGCTTGTAAACTTCCCCACACTGTGGAACAAGTTCAAAACTATGTCCAAAAACAAGTCGAAATTGATGACAAGGAACGCCAAGATGCAATTATCGAAGTTATTAAGAAGTTTGAGCTGGCGAAGTTACGCAAAGAACGCCTGAGAACACAATACACAGCGTGCAAAGATATCTCTGTCGAAAGAAAAGATGTGATCAACCAGTTTTTGTACAATGAGTTTCGCAAAGACGCTGATGTTGTTGAAACATTGTGGGTTGTGTGCAGCAGATAGAGAACGAAAAATCCAACAAGATACGTTGGAGTTTTGAAGAGAATGTGCAAGTTGTTGATGCACCACAACAACAACAACAACAACAGTTTGTGCAAGGTGCATCAAGTTCATCTGCACCAAGAGT
Organism: Artemisia argyi; assembly: GCA_030686995.1. Lineage (NCBI taxonomy): Eukaryota > Viridiplantae > Streptophyta > Magnoliopsida > Asterales > Asteraceae > Artemisia > Artemisia argyi. Next base: position 138,349,035 of record CM060686.1, read on the forward strand.
TGTTGAGCCACAACAACAGCAACCTCATTTGATAACTTTCAGCTAAGTTTTGAGGAAAATGTGAAACCTGCTGATGATGGCTGGAACTCTGAGGACGAGCCGGAGCTGAGCAGGATGGAAGCTGAGTTAGAAGCAGAGAGGTTTGCGAGCTTTGATCCGTATGACGACGGTTTCCGCTCCGACAACTCGCAGACCTGGGATCATCCAGATTATAATTAAAGTTTTAGTTTTTAAATTATTATTGTAATGTTTTAATTTTTGTTTATGTAACGTTTATGTTTTTATTAATAAAAAATTTACGTTTGTGTTAAAAGATCCCGCCTGAATTTTGAATTTAAAAGATCCTGCCTTGTATTTAATTTTTGAATTTAAAATTTATCCCGCCTTCTGTTTGAATTTTGAATTCAAAAATATCCCGCTTCTTATATTTTATCCCCTATAAATACCACACAATACAACACTTTTCTTCACACACTCCTAAAGCATTTCACAATGAACAATCGGTGGTCAATGGAAGAAGAAGATCTGCTAGCTCGCGTATGGCTTGAAGTTCAAGATTCCGGAGACCTTGTGAATGGACGTTCTTTTTGGACTGAAGTTACACAAAGGTTCAACAATCAGACCAATGGTGAGAACTGTAATAAAAATAGTATTACGGCTATGTGGAGTAGAATGAATGCTGAATGTCATAGGTATAATGCTATTTACAAAGAGTTGTTGCGTACAAGTGAAGACCCTTGTCGTCTCAGCAATGCAAACCGAATTTATTATGAGCGCTATGGGAGAGGGATATATTATCAACATGTGTGGTTCGTTCTAAGAAACACAGATGCATGGGACAGAGACGATGAGTAATGGTGTTTTATGTTAAGTATTTTCGTATCGTGTTTTATTTGTTTTTCGTATCGTGTTTTATCATGTAATGTGTACGTTTAATTTTTAGTTGTTTTAATTCCGTATCGTTTCGTTTATGTAATGTTTACGTTTATTAATAAAATTTGTGTTTGTGTTAAGTTTGTAAAAAAAATAAAATAAAATAAATAAATAAAAAATAAATTGAACTTGGTCGCCCTTACTGTAGCACTGAATCGCCTGCAGGTCGCTGGAGAGAGAAAGCTGACGTGGCAGAGAAAATAAGGGGGATTGACCCTTATTATGAATCCTTATTCCACCCAGCCTTATATTTGACACATTATTGTGTGAAAGTTTGTTTGTAAAAATTATGTGGATGTAGCATTTCTCAATGACAAATATGTTGCCGATATATTTAGATTTTAGATATTTTTGAATTGTTTAGTTATTTTGGGAATTTTACCGATTTGAAAGCCGAAATAACCGAAAAACTTATATTTATCAGTTCTTTTACGATATATTGATAAGTTTTTCTGTTAAATAGGTATAGATGAACAAAATGAATAATTCTTCGCCAATGTTTAACCACATAGGTGGCTTAAATGTACAAGTTTAAATATGTTGGTGTCATATGGGATTGACGGAAGGAAATCCGTTCGATGAATAACCTCATATCTAAAGGAAGTGTAACACAAAAATCTTATTAATGGAATATGAAAGGGAATTCTTATTTACAAGAACGGGAGATCGAGAATTATAGTTTTTGAACCCGAATATTTTATAGTAATTAAATGAATAATTTAATTCAAACATGTAAACTATATAACAAGGTAAATAACCTATCAAAATTGTCGCATATAGGAAGGTATCTGGGATTTTGTAGTCAACTTTTCAGAAAATATTATTTTTACTTAAGATTTTTGCACTATTAATCTGTACTACCGAGCGACTCGTGGTAGCTAGTGACGTACAATCAAGGTTTGAATTGTACACGACATTTCTATGCAAACTCATAACCAAATATTTTTTATACAACCTTATCTACACAAAAATAATATATATACATAGAATTGCTATAACATATTCTATTATAGATTCAAGTATTATTTTTGAAAAGTACGATTCGTGCAAAAATACAATGCTTTACTTCACCTCATACACCATTGTTGTCAACTAGGGTAACCTATACCGATCGTGCCAATTCATCTCGGTTGCGTGAATTTTGGTTTGTTTTCTACACGTGACATTTTATGAGTGAGCCGCCTTAGTGACAAAATTCATTGTGTGAAGATTCTAGCTGAAATGTGACCTTTTTAATATTAACATTTTATGGAAAATACTTCATGTTAAACGTTTGTAGTAATTTTCTCATAAGAAATATCTTAGGTCTAAGATTTCAAGTTATTTGACTTGTTTCAAATTCTTTATAAATAGTATATACAAATTATCTACCAAATGTTTTGTAACAAAGAACTGGTGCCCACGCGTTGCGGTGGGACTATATAATTACACATTTGATCGCTAGCATTTTAAATTTGGAAATGAGGGTATCATTAACAATTTAAATATTCGTAAACTTTCGAGTAAATTTCACTCGGGGATATACTTATATGATCCCATCTCAAGTATATTAAATCCACTAATCACTCTAGATTTTCAGCATACACAAAAATAGTCATCATCAATACATTCTTGACCACAAACCAATACTAATACAAAGTAGTTTGTAAACTTTAATGCAATTCGTATGATATTTAACAAATACAAATATACAATGATAGATTATATCATACTGAAAAATTACTGGGTTGAATTTCTACCACTACATCAGTCGCTATATTCATCCACCGTCATATATAAACATATCACGTCACACCATTACCTCTTTGACTTATCACTTCACCATCCTTTTTCCTGTTGCGCTCTTTTTAACATTAGAAATGAAATATTTTTTATAAACATCTCCAGTCAAGATTCTTTATATACAAATTTCTTATAAAACTCACATGTAAATTTCTTTCATACTAAAACTTCTGAACAAATATATAAAGTGTGATAGTTTCATATTTTTCACCAAAAGATCAACTATAAACTTTATGATTATGACTATACCAATTGATAAGGATTTATTTGATACGCTTTTAGGGGTCATTTAAGCCATAAATCGTGTTTTTATGGTCAAATATTGCTTCAAATCGTTTCTTTTGTCATTTTAGGTACTTAGGACATGAATTCTGGAAAATGGAGCATTTTGAAGCTTTTCGGACGTTTTTATGCTCAAGAATGAAGAAAACAAGAAAACCAAGAAAAGTCTGGAAATTACACCAGACGGCGTCAGGCTTTGGAGCTTACGCCATCACCCTTTGAAGTTATGCGATGGAATTTTACACTAAGCGCCCCAGAAAAGAAGTTGGAAGATATAACCTGACGACGTCAGGTGCATTTGAAGCAAAGCCGCCTCGCTTTAAGCTTACACGAGACGGCCCAGAACTCTTACAACGGGACGGCGTCAGAAGCTATGTTGGGTGATACGAAACCCTAAAAGCGGCAACCTTACGGCGTCAGTGATGGATCCAAACACCTTGATCTGTGTTAGATTGATACTTTGAGTTATATCACTAAGTATGCGGAATCTACTTAGTAATACTTAGAAGTTTGATTGTGAATGAAACAGTTGTATATGAATGAGAACAATGTATGTAACAAACTGTAAGCTCCAATATTATTAAAGATAATAATACGAGTGATCTTAGTATCACTAGGGTTACACCTTGAAGCTCTAAAAAACGTATGTCTAACTTTAACCTAGGACCTCCTTTTATAGCACAAGGAGTCCTCTTCTACAAGATAAGTATAACTCTAATAGAATAAGATATACACAAGATCTATTCTATATTTATCTTTACACGTTTCCTAACAATTATCCTAACAGCAGTGGTAATGATATGTACTAGCAGTGGTAATGTGATTCCACTGCTAGTGCATTCTTCAGCAGTTGTAATATCCTTACTAGCCGTGGTAACTGTTAGTATAATTCCCAACAATCCTCCCCTAAACTTATGATTAACATGTAAATCAATAAGTTTCTTCAAGTAGTCAGCATATATGAGGTTATGGGAATTCTTCCAAACACTTATCTTCTTCTTCTTAACTCCTTATCAGCTCTCACACTTTGATCATAAATCCTCTGTAGCAAATCTTCTATTACTTCACTTCTTTCCCAACATCTAAGCCTTACTGACATCATAACAGTTAAAACTCCAGCTCTCAATGGGTATTCTTTCTCAGCTAACATGAACACATCAACTCCATCTTGAGTAGAAACATGATGTACAACACTTGAATCATAGAATTTCCACAAAGTATTCATATTGTGAGCTTCAAATATCCAATGCCTGTCACTTGGATCAGGTTCATATAATCTTCTAAAGTGAACCCACAACTCTTTTGCTTTGACATCAACAAGTTCATCTTTCTTGAACTGATCTTGAACAATCCTCCACAAAGTATCCAAGTCTTCTCTATCACAAGATCTAACAACATCTTCAAAATTTTTGCAAATACTTGTGACATTTCCTGTTCTGATAATCTTCCATGCAACTCCAAAATCATCAGAATAAATTTCCCAACCAACTACTGGATATTTTGTTTGTAAAGGTTCAATATTAAGCACATCAGTCTCAATGAACATCATATTAGTAACTTGTTCTTCAGTCAACTTGCTAACGCCTTCTTCTGCTTGAGATGACTCCTGAGTCTTCAATTTCTTTGCATCTTTGGATCCAAGACTCACTCCTGACCTTTTTGACTTCATAAATGTAGGTTCTTTATCCATAGGGATGAAATGACTATCCTGTCTTTTAACCCTGTAGTAAATACCTTCAATCTGATCATGAGTCATTCCTTTGAATTGTGCCATCTTCATATTTCCAACATGGCAACAAAAAGTCTTCATCTCAACAATGATCTGTGCCTTTGTAGGTTTCCTTGGTTTCTTTTGACCTTTTCTAACATCCCCAATGATATCATCAAGAGCATGTTGATTCTTCATTTGAATGAAGTCCTTCAGTTGAGCAGACCTTTGATCTTCATTTAGAGTTGTATTAGCAATGAGTTCAATTGCCTTCTTTCTAATCACTGGATCATTAGTAATCATGAACTCAATTTCTTCTTCTATAGGCACATAAGTGAACATAGGAGGTTTTTCATGTAATATTGTTGGTGGAACAACTGAAAGTGGTTCTGCCATCACTGTCTCCAATTTGTCCAACCTCTTAGCTTCCATAAAACTAGCAATTTCATCTTCCTCTTGCTTTTTCTTCTTTTCAATCTCAGCTGCTGCTAATTGCTCTGCCATTCTTGCATCATAATCTATCTGAGCTTGTTCTTTCTTTGAAATCTTCTTTGATTGCTCAGATGATTCATCAACAACTTGAACTTTTCCTTTTTCTACTCTTTTCCTTTGAAATTCTGCATCAGCAGCATCCATTACCTCTGTAACTGTTTCCACTGTGACTTTATTAGTTTCCACTGCTTCAGCAAAAATTACTTTTGAACCCTCAGCTTCATCTTCCTTTTCTTGAACATTATCAGAATCATCTAACTCTGCAAATGCCTGTTCAAAATTAAGTCTCCTCCCCTTAAACTCTGCTTCTGATTTCCTCCCCTGTTTGGAAGAATCTCCCAATCCTTCACTAAAGCCTGTAGAGAACTCATCTTGAGGTGAAGATGAAGAAGAAAACACAACTTTGGCAGATCTTTTCTTTTTAAGACTCTCAACTTCATCCTGTAACCTCTTAATCTCTGCCTTCATCTGATTAAGCTCTGTGGCATGATGTTGTTTAGTCTGTGCCAGATCTTTCTCCAGAGCTTGAACCTGCTTGACTAATTTGGTACACAATTCCATCAATTCAGTTAGTTGCACACTGCCCTCAACACTTCCAACTGTGTTACCTGCTGGGAGAGGTGAATCATAGGGCATTGATTCAGGCTCTTCTCTAGTTGGACTAGGAGGAAGCCTTGAACCACCACTGCTTGCTCCTAAACCAAAAAGTTCAGCAACATGCAATGTTGAGATGAGAGGAGTTGGTTGTTTTTGCCTCCTCTCATATGTGTGAGTTACTGCAGGGGTATGTTGAATTGGTGGAACAACAATAGTGGGTGTGTGATGGGATACAACTGGGATAGTTGCATCTTCACCCTGTACCTGTGAAATCTTTGCAAGCATTTGAGGAAAAAGTGGATGAACCTCCCCATTCCAAAGTTCTGAAGCCTTACACATGTTTTGAAAAACTTTTGGCTTAAGACAGGGGGTTTCATAAATTCTTTTGTGAGGTTGCAGTTGAAATTCATTTAACACTGCTTGCACAAACCTTGGATACATCAAAAATTTATAGGAGCTCTTTACATTGCCTTTCATATAATTGAAAATAAACTTTGAAAAATTGAAAGTCCTATCAGTAGCCAAGCAAACCAAAGGGTAAGCCATGGTTGATGCAAATTGCTCATAAGATGTTTTCTTAGAACTTAGGCAATATAAAAGAGTGTGTATTAAAAATCTCCAATGGGGACAAAAACATCCTTTTCTGAAAGTTACTTTTTGATCAGATGTATCATACCCCATGGAAGCAATATTTTTGAAAATATCTGAATTGGGTAATGTGATGATACCATTGTGATCATCCAATTGGAGAACTCTCCTCAAGGATAACTCAGTAACATCAATAGTTACCCCATCCACTTTGGCTCTAAGAGCTTCCACAGTTTCGTGTGTGTCTCCCTGTTCAATAGTTATGGACTCCACAGTGTTCCAGAACTGTTTGATATGAGAAACAAAGATTGTGGGATTAACAGTTAAAGTATACCTTATATAGGTTGTATTAAGAAAATCCATAATTTGATGGAAAACGGGACAACTCTTCTCGTTTGACTTTTGTAAGTAGGCCACTTGGTTGTGCTCCTCAACAAAGTTTAGAATCGCCATGATTTTTGTGAAAGAAAGGTAAAAGTGTTAGTAATCGATAATAAGAATCAAGCCGTATGATTATCAATTTATACTAATAGGGTTTGAGGAGTTCGCGTAATGTGAATTATCTTTAGAAAGATTTATCTTTGGAAAAGAATAAATTAAAGTTGGTAAGTGGATAATTCCGAAAAATTTACCCTATTAATAAGGAAACACGGTTATATTTACAACGGCTAGTAAAAAATAGATTACTGACACAACAGTTGTAACGGCTAGTTCACCAGTGGAAAAATTACACTTGCAGTGGTAACTAATGAACTAGCAGTGGTAAAATTTTCACAAAATATCAAAGAGCAGTGGTAAGTAAAACATGAAAAATAGCTGCTCTTATCATAGTTTTTAGCAAACTATCAGCTATAAACGGATTTGATATGTCTTTACCATGAGTTGTTTGCTATGGACTAGCCAACTCTTCATCACATGGAATATGGTGAGTTGAAAACCATATAGTTTTTGGTAAACTATCAACCATAAACGGATTTGAGAAGTCTTTGCCAGGAGCCGTTTGCTCTGGACTAGTTGATTCTTATGTTGATTAGACATGGTGAATCAATAACCATTTGTTGTGTGTCTGAGATACACACCTTATAACTCCAATGTCTCAAACAATATGGGTTTGTATTCTGCATAAGTAAGAAACACCTAACATAACCCATAAAATTTTACCCAAAGTAACTTTTTGATCAAGTTACTATTCATAAAAATATCTCACCAAAGTCAACCCGATAATATCCGAATTTACTCCTTCAACCTACCAAAACAGATAAGAGTAAATATCCTTCACTAATTAGCCTTCAACCTTGACTTTGCTTATAAAAGGGGGCTCATTACTCTTTAGTTTTCATCAAAACTTATCTTCAACATCACAAACCCTACAACAACATCATGAGCTGGTTTCCACTTGTCTACATATCATCAGATGATTCTTCTGATGAGGAAATAAGTTATTGCTCAGATTCAGAGGTACCTTCAATAGGATGGAGTGATTATTTTCCTCCAAGTGCTGCAATATCTACATCTTCCAATATGAAATCCAACAAGAAGATTGCAGCTGCTCCAGCTCCATCCCTAGAGTTCTATTCAAGTTCTTCCTCTGATGATGATGATCCAACCTTCACTCTGTCCAGGGAACTTCCAAGAGCCCTCACTACAGCATTGGAGTCAGCCATAGTTAACATGAAGTGGCCTGCTGTTGAGAAGCCTGCACAATTGCCAAAGCCTCCCAAGCAAGTTCTGGGCCTTGCTTGTCCTAGAAAGCAACTTTCTTTTGATGACAAAAGAAAGAGAGCTTCCAAGAGCAAGCATGATTATGAGGGTAAAGGGAAGAAGCCCATGGAGTAGTTGTGATGAAGGTTTAGGTGTTAGGTTGTTGGTCTTTGTTTTGTGATGTTATGCTGGTGTATTTCCTCTCTTGAATGGTTGTACTGTCTGTTTTGATGAATCAATAAAAGTACTTTTTACTTTTTCTTTTATTACTGAGAGAGCAAATATTTCCACTGTTGTATGATGATTTCCACTGTGCTTTAATTTCTCTGCATACAAGTTAGTAGAAAACCATACACACATATACAAACAATATTAGTACCTAAAAATTATCCTGCAACACTGAAAATATATTAGACATCAAAGATTCATGGATTTAGCATTCCAATACCTGTTACCAAGTACTGAAACCTACCCACATTAAGCCCTTTTGTTAATAAATCAACATAGTTATCATCAGTGTGAATTTTGACAACATTGATAAGCTTTTTCTCAAAACAATCTCTGATAAAATGATGTCTAATTTCAATATGTTTAGTTTTAGTGTGTTGCACAGGATTTTTAATAATGCATATGGTACTACTATTGTCTATATAGATAATGGTGTTCATGAAATTGTATCCATAATCCAACAATTGATTCTGAAGCCATAAGATTTGAGCACAACAGCTAGCAGCAGCTACATATTCTGCTTCAGTGGTTGAAGTAGCCACCATTGTTTGTTTCTTGCACTGCCATGACACCAATCTACATCCAAGAAATTGACATCCTCCTGTAGTTGACCTTCTATCCAAACTTGCACCAGCATAGTCACTATCTGAGTAAGTGATCAATTCCATAGGGGATTCTCTTGGATACCATAATCCTAGATTAGGATATGTCTTCAAATACCTAAAAATCTTCTCCACTGCTGTTATATGTGATGTTTTTGGAGTAACTTGAAATCTTGCACAAGCACATACAACAAACATAATGTCTGGTCTTGATGAAGTGAGATACATCAAAGAACCAATCATAGATCTGTAGGTGTGCACATCAACATCAGCACCACTAGCATTCTTCAACAATAGATGAGTAGTCTTATCAGCAGGGGTATTTGAAGGTTTTGCATCAGTGAATTTGAACTTTCTTATAATCTCAGTCACATATTTGTCTTGACTGATAAAGATGCCTTCTTTACTTTGTTGTACTTGCAGCCCCAAAAAGAATGTAAGTTCTCCCATAGAACTCATTTGAAATTCATCTTTCATCAGCTTTTCAAACTCTTTGCACATCTCTGATCTAGTAGATCCAAAGATGATATCATCAACATATACTTGAACAAGTAGAATATCACCCTTGTCTTTCTTGATGAACAAAGTCTGATCAATCTTTCCTCTATGAAACCCATTATTCAATAGATAAGTAGCTAAGGTTTCATACCACTTCCTTGGAGCCTGATGTAAGCCACAAAGAGCCTTAACAACTTTATACACTTTATTTGGGTGTTGAGGATCTTCAAAGCCTGGAGGTTGAGAGACATAGACCTCCTCATCAATTGTTCCATACAGGAAGGCACTCTTAACATCCATTTGATAGACAATAAAGCCCATAAAAGATGCATAGGCTAGAAACAATCTAATAGCCTCAATCCTTGCAACAGGATCAAAAACTTCTTCATAGTCAATACCCTCCTCTTATTGTATCCTTGAGCAACCAATCTAGCTTTGTTCCTGATTACAATACCTCTTTCATCTTTCTTGTTTCTGAAAACCCACTTAGTACCAATTACCTTCATACCATCAGGCAAATCACAAAGAACCCAAACCTTTTGAAGTTTGAACTGCAACAACTCCTCTTGCATTGCTTCAACCCAGTTAGATTCTTCTAAAGCCATATATACATTTTTAGGCTCCACTTGTGATAGAAAACAAAAAAAACAAACATTCATTCTTGTTCCTATGCTTCTTGGACTCATAAACTTCACTAATGAACCCATGAACATCATCTTTCTTTGTCTGTCTTCTAGTCTTCACACCTGATTGTAGCTCACCAATAACATTTTCAAGTAGATGCACTTTGTGAATTGAAGTCTGTGATGTGCTAGGAATATCATATGTTGTAGGCATGTTTGAGATCTCAACATCATCACTGGGTGATTCCTGCGATGAGCTTCCCACATTTGGACTATCAGTGGAAACTTCTGTAGTAGCAGTGGGAATTGAGTTACCACTGCTAGCAGGGATTTCTTTATTCAGTACATCAAAATTCACACCAGCTGCATCACTTTCCTTTTCAGAATTATCAACAAAGTCCCAAAGTGACATAACAATTTGATCTTTATCATCTTCATCATCTTTGCAAGATACATCTTCATCAATGAATTCTTCTGATTCTTCAAGATCTTTGTCTCCAGAACTTGAAGTAATAGGTACATAATTCATTGTATTTGATAATGTCTCAAGATCAAATAGCCATTCTGGTCATGAACCTGCCATGTTAATTTTATTTTCAAGAAACTCAACATGCAAATTCTCTTCAATCTTCTTTGTTCTTAAGTTATAGACTCTAAAAGCCTTGCTAACCATAGAATATCCAACAAAGAAGCCTTCATCAGACTTTTCTTCAAATTTACCCAGATGATCAATGGTATTGAGAATAGTAACATGACATCCAAATGGCCTCATAAATTCCAAAGTTGGGGGTCTTCCTCTGAATAGCTCATAAGGTGTCTTGTTCTTTGTTTTAACCACTAAAACCCTGTTCTGAATGTAACAAGCAGTGTTAACTGCTTCAGCCCAAAAAGTCACTGGAAGCTTTGAATCAGCTAACATGGTTCTAGCAGCCTCAATTAGTGTTCTGTTTCTTCTTTCAGCAACTCCATTTTGTTGAGGAGTTCTTGCAACACTAAATTCTCTCTTAATACCTTTGTCTCTAAAGAAATTATCCATAACTTTGTTCTTGAACTCTGTCCCATTGTCACAACTGATGATCTTGATCTTCTTTTCAACTTGATTTTCAACTTCTGTGATGAATGTCTTAAGGATGCCAGTGGTCTCATCCTTGGTTCTTAAAAAGAAAACCCATGTGAATCTACTAAAGTCATGAGTCACAACAAGACAATACTTCTTCAAATTTATGCTGCTCACAGATGTAGGACCAAACAAGTCCATATGCAGTATGTAAAGTGGATGATCAATAGAATTGAATGCCTTGGTCTTGCATGAAGCTCTGTGTTGCTTTCCTTTAAGATAGGCAACACAGGTTTGGTCATTTTCAAGTCTCTTCTCTGGTAAACCTCTGACTATACCATCTTTCACAATCTTGTTAATGGTCTTGAAATTAACATAACCAAGTCTTCTGTGCCAAAGCATGGACTCATCCAAAGTGGCTTTTGCAAGCAAACAAATAACATCATTGTTTGCCACTATGTTCTTTATGTCAATGCTATATAGATTGCCTTTTCTAGGGATTTTAAGCAAAATATCACTTTCATCAGGGAGCTTATAATCCTTAGATAAGATATAGCATTCATCTTCTGTGAATAGAACTCTATGCTTCTTGTCACACATCTGTGACACACAGAAAAGGTTGTACTTGAGTTCTTTCACATAGTATACATTCTCAAAGTCCAAGTTTCCAGCCTTGATTGTTCCTTTGCAGAAACTTTGCCACCAATACCACCTCCAAAGCTGACAAATTGTCCATCATAAGGTTTGAAATCTGAAAGATAGGACTTATTGCCAGTCATGTGCCTGGAACATCCACTGTCTGAGTATCCTTGATCATCTTTTAGCTTTGAATGTTCCTGCACACAAAATAAAGGAATTAGTTCCTTTTGGGGACCCAAGCCACAAATGACTTGAATCTGCCTCGTGTATCAATATAATTGTATCTATCAAAGGTCATTGATACACCATTGGGATTGTTTGAGGTGATAGTTCCTTTTGGTTTCCATTCCCAACGTGCTGAGGCCTTAACATCATTTCCCATATTTACCCTTTTGATGTTCACAGAACCACCAGTGGAAATTTTTGGCCTTGCAGTGGTAACTGCTGGCTTAGCAGTGGAAACTGCTGGTTTTGAAATTTTAGGTACCCACTTGTGATTATTGTAAACTTTCTTTTCAAAATAGGTCTTTTTCCCTGTTTGCGCAGATTTAACAAAAGTAGTAATAGGTTTTGCACTCTTAACAGGGGAGTTAGGGTAAACTCTGTTTGTATTTCTGGCAGTGGCAACTGCTGGTTTAGCAGTGGAAATAGTTTTGATGCCAGAGTTAAGAAAAACAGACCTGGGAATCATCTTGCTAAGTAAATTTGGGTGAGTTAAGTTATTAGTATTATATCCATTCACCCTGGTATTCCCAAACACTTCCCTTCTACCCATGTGATAGTTACAATTATAATGAAGATAATCAAAACTACCACATATATGACAGGGTTTGTTGTTAAAAATAAAGTCACTACCAAATTGCCTAGATTTAACATGATTCCAACTCCTCATATTCCCCCAAGGAGTTGTTGACCTACTTTTGTACATCTCTGCATATCTAATAGTGGGCCTAGTGAAATTAGGTTGTGTCCTAGGCTTCTCTTTGACAACTTCAGGAATACTCTTTTTAACATCCACATGTACATTCTCAGGAACACTAGTTTTAGACTCAACATTCAAACTTTCATCTTTAAGAGATGAGTCACTAGCACTATCAAATGTATCAACCTCAACCTGAACCTTTTCAATAGCAGCTTCTTTAACAAATTTTGGTCCATAGGTCATGGTTGGTTCCTGGAATTCTTCTAATCCTGTGTGAGCTAAGTCAATGCCAGGAGGTGATGGAACACCTCTTAGAGGTGGTGGAACAAATTTGTATCCAACTCCTGATTTGGCTTTGTTCACAACTTGGGCTTCCCAAATTTTGTCAATACACTTAGATTGGTGATCTAGTGTATTACAAGTTATCTGTATATTCTCATTAGCCCTTTTAACTATTTCTAACTCTTCCCTAAGAGCCTTGTTCACAGCAACCTGATAATCTAAGTCTCTTTTTAAAATAGCAATATCATCATTGAACTTAGATTCATTTGCTCTATAATGCTCTAATTGAGTTTCTAAAACACCAAGACCTCTTTTATGATTTGCTAAGTTATAATTATTATGATTTAACTCTAGCAATTGTTCATCATATTGTGCTTTAATTTTCTCATACTCTTTTAAAGCCTTACAAGTTTTAGAACAAGCATTATTAATTTGTACCTCAGAGTCAGAAAAAGCCATTAGTGCAAGCTCAGTAGCAAGCATTGCAGACTCTGAATCATCTTCTTCATCCTCAGCCATAAAGCTCCAATCATAGCTCACTCCATCAATGGCCAATAGAACCTTTGGTTCTTCAGTTGTAGGTTCTTTCTTCTTGTCCTGCTTATACCAAGTTGACTTGTTGTCAGGTTTCCTTGGTTTCCTGCATTCCCTGGCAAAGTGCCCCTTCTTATGACAATTGTAGCACTCCACCTTCTTTTTGTCAAAACCTACTGTCTCATTGCCATTTATGGTGATCTTTCTTCCAGTCTTCTTCCCAAACTTCTTTGCCTTTAAGCTTAGTAATGCAACCTGCCATTTAATGTCCATCTCCTTTATGTCATCCTCATCAATTTGATCCAAATCCTCATGATTGAGAATTGAACCACTCATCTGACTTGACAGAAAGGCATAAAAGGTAGAATCACTAAGACCAGCAATCTGTCTTTTTGAACTAGCAGTGGAAACAACAATGTTAGCATCATCATCATCACTATCACTTTCTCCATCTGAACTATCATCAACAGATGATGATATGAGTGCTACACTTTCTGAACCTGTACTTAGTTTGTCAGCTTTCTTCAATCTCTGTTCAATAACCTTAAAGTTATTGTACAAATCATTAAGCTTCATAGTCTCCAAATCTGGCTTGTCTTCCCACACTGCAACATTGGTTCCAAACTCAGAGGGTAAACTTCTTAAGAACTTTAGATTAAGGTTTTCCCTTTCCACCTCAATTCCAAAAATAGTGAGTTGAGTAACAATCTTTTGTAGCCTTGTGAAGATGCTATCAATAGATTCATTACTTGTTGAACCAAAGTTTTCATAAGTCTGTTTCAGCAGGGTCTTCTGAGTCTTCTTGGTGGAATCATTACCACCAAAAACATTGCAGATCTCCTCAAACAGAGTCTGTGCAGTCTTGTACTTGCTGAATGCTAGAACTTGATCTCTGGGAAGGCTCATCAGCAGCAAACCTCTGGCCTTCAGATCATTCTTCAACTGATGTCTTTCATCATTTGTGACAGGTCTAGTGTTAACCTTTACTACTTCCTTGCCATTAACAGTTTCTGAGGTAGTACCAAGTTTGAAGGAATTACCAAACATAATGATCTCCCAGAGTGTATAGTCTTGCACCATAAAGAATTGTTCGATCATTAGCCTCCACATCTCATAGTTATTCAACTTAAGCTTGGGAAGCTTAGCAACAATGTTTGATTGACTAGTTTCTGTCTCCATTGATTCTTCTGAATAAACTTGGGGTCTTCTAAATCAAAGTATCAAAGTCTGGCTCTGATACCACTTGATGGATCTAAACACCTTGATCTGTGTTAGATTGATACTTTGAGTTATATCACTAAGTATGCGGAATCTACTTAGTAATACTTAGAAGTTTGATTGTGAATGAAACAGTTGTATATGAATGAGAACAATGTATGTAACAAACTGTAAGCTCCAATATTATTAAAGATAATAATACAAGTGATCTTAGTATCACTAGGGTTACACCTTGAAGCTCTAAAAAACGTATCTCTAACTTTAACCTAGGACCTCCTTTTATAGCACAAGGAGTCCTCTTCTACAAGATAAGTATAACTCTAATAGAATAAGATATACACAAGATCTATTCTATATTTATCTTTACACGTTTCCTAACAATTATCCTAACAGCAGTGGTAATGATATGTACTAGCAGTGGTAATATGTTTCCACTGCTAGTGCATTCTTCAGCAGTTGTAATATCCTTACTAGCCGTGGTAACTGTTAGTATAATTCCCAATAGTCAGGAATTATAACCTGACACCGTCAGACTTGTAAATCTATATCTAGTTTTCGACTTTTCATTCATTAGTGTGGAACTTTTAGTGTGTACAAACCCTAGACGAATATTCCAGCAACCTTAGGGTTTCCAAGCCCTCTTTTCTTTCATGTTCAATTAAAGATAAGTCTTTCTTTTAATCATTCAGTATGTCTATGTGTTGTTTGATTGATTATTAATCTTTTCTTTACATTAACATGCTAGCTTAGATTTCTTAGTGTGTGCTTAGATCTAATGAAACCTAGTTGTTGATTATTGATTGTTGATTTATTATTGATTGTTTGGATGATTGACTAGCATTAGGCTTAAGAAAACTGGCTAAATCTCTTATACGGTAACTAGGTTGAACATCTTAAGAAACGTAATCGGATGTGTACTACGGTTTTATTGATCGTATTTAATGCATGAGGGACTATTAATGATGCTATGTTAGGATACTAAACGTGTCGACATAAGAAAAGATAGAAACTCATAGGGTTGGGGAAGGCTGTACACACCCCCACGAATGGTATTAAGGAATACAATCCTTCAACTAAACAATCGTGACAAATCAATAAATCAATAGGAGATAACTAGGGAGTAGTGAAATCTAAATAAACACATTTTCTCATCATAAGAAGTTCACCACTTTTATTTTCTTTTTATTTATTTTATTTCGTTTTGTTTAAATAGTAATTTTGGGTTAGTTGACTAGTAACTAATTCCGCCCACTCTTCCAATATCCGAGATTTTTATTTGCTTTTATAAAATATAAAAATACAGAAAGAATCATCCCTCACCTCTAGACCTAGTTCAAGTAGTTTTCAATCCTAACAACACTATTCCCCTAGAGAAATAGTCAATCCCCTGGTACTTGCCACTCACTATACTACACCGGTCAGGTACACTGCCTAGAGGATCGCAAGCTTCTTAATATCCCTTGAGAAGTAAAACTTTTGCGAGTTTTGTAATCCCACATCACCAATGTTAGTGAAAATTTTCTTAACACGTAAATATCATTTATAACATGTTTTATGGAGTATAACTTTTAGATATCGAAGTTGGTCAACTTACTTTCATTAGATTTGTGAAACATTTTTAGATTACATCTCAACATATTTTGTTTAGTAATCGTATGAATTACCTAATTTTATGTAATTTATGTAATCAGTTGCAAATTTTTTCTATAATATTCACAATATACGATCTTAATTCATTTAGAAACTTTTTGTTTTCTACTAGCTAAGTTTATAAATTTCTTAAAACATATCATTAAAAGTTTGAGAAGACTATAATGGCAAAAGGCAAATTTGTATTTGGAAAAAAAAAACACACTTTTACCTTTATATCATGCTCTTAAGTTAAAATTTGAGGAGAAGAAAAATGAATGTTTTTTGTGTTCTTAGAAATGAAAAAAACTTGAGAGGAAAATGAAATGAATTTTTTTTAAATATCTCCATCTCATTTTTTGTGAGGAAGGGAAAGAAAACATAAATATACTTTGTGCAAAGACTAATATGTCTCTTGTAAAAGATTCGACACTAACAATTAAAAGACATATATCTAATTTGAACAAATTATTTTTCTTTTTTATCAACTCAAGAACATGAATTATGAATAGTTCCCTTTTCTTTTCCTCTATCTCAAAAACATATGAACCAACACTTCCTTTACTTTTTGTTTTCTTTTCCCTTCCTTTTCTTTTTATTTTTCTTTCTTTTGAAACTTGAGAACAGAGTGATGGCTGGTGAAAATGACATCTTTGCATTTCTTCGCATCCATCTATATTTTTTATCCTTCTTCAACCTTAAGATTTTATCACTTGAAACTTTTACAATGACAACATAAACAAATCAAACTTTTAACTAAACACGATAAACTAACAAACTAAAAAATATGGAAAAAAATCTCTAAACATCTGATACACACATAAACATCTAATATAGAAACCCGTGATAATTTTTTGCTCAAACATACTTCATCACATATTTTCTTCACCACAACCTAAAAAATGTGAAAGATAAATATCATCCGAAATATAAAACATGTTAAAACATATCGTATATGACAAGGTATAGTAGATCGAGATCTCAACATATTACACACACAAAGAAAATCAACAAAACACACACCCTTCCCATATATACATACTAGGGGTGAGCAAACAAAACCGAAAAAACCGAAACCGAACCGAAAACCGAAAAAACCGAACCGAGAAAACCGACCAAAACTAAAAACCGATGGTTCGGTTTTTAATTTTTCAAAAACCGAAAAATACGGTTCGGTTTCGGTTTTCGTCCAAAAACAGAACCGTAAAAACCAAACCAAACCGATTTTATTATATAATAATATATAATTAATATAAAATGAATAAATAACTAAATAAATCAAATTTATAAATACATATTCATTTTGTGGGTAGATTTATAATATATTTATCTTAACGTTTATGTTTATATGTGTATTTGTCGTAACGTGTTTTTACTTGAAAATATATCAATAAATATATGACGATGATCATACTATGTGTATATTTACGTGCATGTGTGTGTCTCATCTATATGACTATATATGTGTAATTATAGAATTATGAATAAACATTATTATGGTTAGATTGGAAAAAAAAAAGTAAAAATAAGAATAACCAATTTTTTATGTAATACAATAAGTTTGTTGTTATAAATTTTCCATGCCCAAATATGAACGGTTAGAAACCGAAAAAACCGAAAAACCGAACCGAAACCAAAAAAACCGAACCGCCAAAAAACGAACGGTTTCGGTTTTGGGTTCTATAAAAACCGAACATTTCGGTTCGGTTTCGGTTTTAGCCAAAAACCGACCCAAACCGAACCGTGCACACCCCTAAATTACATACACACCTCTCAAAGTATACAAGTGTCTCGGGGGTGAGATATCTAATCTAGTAATTATCTAGTATTTCTGTGTTCCAACAATTTTTATTAGAAAACCTCTAGTTGGTTGTCATGAATATCTTTTACATACCCATTTCATGAATATCTTTATAACAACCTTAATAAAATATAATCATATGCTAAGATGGACATGTGGCAAAATCCTGCTTGACATGATCCCGAACGGAGTCTTCAAAGCTAAACTCGAAGTCGAAAGATGAGAGAATGCAGGTTGAGATGGTTCGGTCATGTCAGGAGAAGGCCACAATCAGCACCTATTAGAAGAGTTGAAGTGCTAGTAGTAGAGGGTATAAGAAGAAGGGGCAGACCCATACTCAGGTGGGAGGATAGAATTAAGCTCGACATGGAGGAGCTTCTCTTGTCCGAGGACATAACCTCAGATAGGAAGGTGTGGAGAGATAGGATTAGGATTTGCGGTTAGTCCCGACTAGGTGCTTAGTGGGTCTAGGTTGTTTGGTTTTTTTTAGGCGTCTTGCCTTAGTTTAGGCCCCATGCGTTGCTTTGCTTGCTCTGTGTTGCCCCTTAGGTTTGCTTGCTTTGTATTGCCCCCTGTGTGTTTGGTTTATGGTGCCTTGTTTTTGCTTTGCCTTAGCTCTAGGCCCCGTGCATTGCTTTGCTTTTCTTTGTGGGCCCTTAGGTTTGTGTGCTTTTCTTTGCGCCATTGCTCTTTGTTTTGTTTGGCCTTTGTTTTTGTGCTACTTGCTTACCTTGCTTCGGGTCCTTGTTTTTTTTTCCGGTCTGATGCTTGTATTGCCTGTTTTCTTTTGCCTGTTGTTTTTTTTGGCTTTTTGCACTATCTTCTTTTTTCTCTCACCAACACACCTGCACTTGCCGGAGGTCTCGTTAGAAGCAGTCTCTCTACTCCCGGATCTTTCCTGGGATAGGGTTAGGATATGTCTACATTATACCTCTCCCATACCCTGCTTCAGCGGGATTGGGTTTGTTGTTGTTGTTGTTGTTGTTGTTGTTTTATCTTTTACATACTAAAACAAGAATATAATAGATCTTTGTACAAAATAGTAGCTCATTTCATTAGGTCTCGACTGCTACACTAAAATAGAATCAAACCCAAATCCATTCTCTGTATCTCCATCATGGAATCAAAAGTTACAAAAAATAATAATAAAAATAATTAAAAAAAATAAATAAAACCTTAATAGACCATCTATCTTTTACATACTAAAACAAGAATATAATAGACCATCTCGACTGCTACACCAAAATGGAATCAAACCCAGATCTCGAGTGCTCCTACTCCTCACAGAAATCACAACTACAGAACAAACAACAACCACTATATAACTCCTCAAACCACCAACAAGAATAAAAAAAAAAAAAAAAAAAAAAAAAAAAAAAAAAAAAAAAAAAGGCCCCTCGAAAATATCTCAAGTTGTTACACTTTCTCAACCAAAGATCTTTAAGACCATTTACAACAACTCATCATGGATCTTTAACCTTAAACAAAAACAAAACCTTGCCCGATACCTTGTTTATACAAGATCTTGATGCAAAAACTCTTTGAGCTCTTCGTAGGTTTGTGGAAACCGAGGAATGGTGATGGTCAGCTGGGGATGGTGGTGGGTTTTGGCGGTGGTCCGCTAGAAGGTGGTGGTCGACGGCGGTGCTCGGCTAAGAATGGTGTGGGTTTTGGTGGTGCTGTGTGTATGTTTTTTGTATGAGAGATGTCAGATCTAGTATTTGAGGTTATAAATAAATATGTGGTGTGTATTTGTGTTTAAGGATATATTTGTCATTTAAGCCAAAAACAAAAAATATCTTCACATAACACTTGTGCTTGCAATGACACATGTCATAAAAATGATGGAGTCGAGCAGTTGAGCAGCCGAGCATGACCAAAATGAGAAATGGGTGCAAATAGTGACCAAGTCATGAAACACCTGTGTTTTTTTGTACTAGCTTGGGAATTTTCTCTATTTTTAATTGCAATATCTTTTTGTTTTATAAAAATCTCAAAATTATTATTATTATTTTATTTATTTATTATCATTATTTTTATTACTTTTTATGTTCTAAACTCTAAAATTTATCCTATTTACCTTCTTTTTATTTTGGTATAAAAGTAATAGTTTTTATCTTGTTCTCATTTGCTAAAAAAATAAAAATAAAAATACAAAACTAATTCGTGTCTCATTATTATTTATTTCTTGAAAATATTTAATTTATTTTACTAATTTTATAGAATTTAGTTTTGCTTTTTAGTATTTTTTTTAAAATAATTTCCTTATATTCACTTGTTAGGTTTACTTTTATAAAATCATTATTTTTACAAAATTTTATTTTTATATTTTTTGCAAGTTTCTATTAGTTTTTAGAAGTTAGTTTAATTTCTATAGAATTTTTAAATTTTGTTTAGTATTTTTAAGGCAGTTTTAGTTTATTAATTTTAATTAGAGATGGCAATGGGGCGGAGAATATCGGGTATCGTATTTACCATCCCCATCCCCATTTCTCACACTCATTCCCATCCCCGCCCCCATCCCCATCGAGGAATCATTTTGCATCCCCATCCTCATTGGGAATCGGGGATCCCCATGGGGATTCGGGATTTTTGGCCCTTATGAATTAAGCATAAGAATTACAAAAGTAATCAAGAAAATAAGAATTGACTTATAAAATTGTACATAGTTGGATTAATTAAAACGTCATTCAACTTAAAGCATTGTATATATTGAAATATCACATATAGTATAAAAATAGAGTGCATCGAATGAGTGTATTCGGACAAAATATTAGTTGGATAATACGTAGTTAGTGCTTAATATTTTTTAATAATTGATTATTTTGATCCACTAAATGTCACATACACATAAAAATATTCTTCGAGCTTAATACTTGTCAATACTCACTAACATATACATATACAAGTACATTTAGTATTAGTATACATATAATTTATACATATTTGTAGGGGTAAAGCTAATGATACGCAACACATTTGTTCAATTAACATATTTACGTAATATACTTTCTAAAGTGTCAAAGTTACGTAACATACTTTCAAATATGATTCAATCTACGTAATATGACCTGTTACCAGCAGGTTTACAGGTTACCAAGGATTAAAAGTTACACCGTTAGTCCCCAAACTGGAAAAAATTTGCCCATTTGATCTTATTTAGTTAACGGCCGTTAAAATATTTTTTAAAAAACTTTAAAAAAAAATTTCTTAAAATCTAAATAAAGTATATATTTTTTTTTAATTTCAATTTTTTCACAAAAAAAAATGAAAAAATATATCCAGATTTATTTATTTATTTAATCTGGATATAATTTTTCAAAAAAAAATTTTTTTTGAAAAATTATATCCAGATTTAAAAAAAAATTAAAAAAAATGTAAAAAAGTTTATCGCATTTTTTTTTTTTTAAATCTGGATATATTTTTTCAATTTTTTTTTTCTTTTTCCTTTTTTTCTTTTTTTTTTTTGCGAAAAAATTGAAATTAAAAAAAGACTTTATTTAGATTTTAAGATTTTTTTTTTAAAGTTTAAAAAAAATAAAATAACGACCGTTAACTAAATAGGATCAAATGCGCAAATTTTTTCCAGTTTGAGGACTAACGGTGTGACTTTTAATCCTTGGTAACCTGTAAACCTGCTGGTAACAAGTAATATTACGTAGATTGAATCATATTTGAAAGTATGTTACGTAACTTTGACACTTTAGAAAGTATATTACGTAGATGTGTTTATTTGAACAAATATGTTGCGTATCATTAGCTTTACCCCATATTTGTACATTAAAAGTTCGGGTTCGGGGTCGGGGATTTATGCTATCCCCATCCCCGGTTTCATAATCCGCGAATTCCCCGTCCCCATCCCCATCCCCGGTCAACTCGGGTATTCCCTAGTCAACTCAGGTTTAGGGATCGGGTCCCCGTCGGGTACGGATTTTTTTGCAATCCTTAATTTTAATAAATGGTTTAATGTGCGCCAATATGGATTAAGATTGAAATACACAACAGTGTGAATAAATTAACCCTTGTTCGAGTTTTATTTTTCACCATTTCAATTACTAACTATTGACCACGATTTCTAGGTAAACATATTTTCTTTATTATTCTTGTGTCTTTTTCTTTATTATTATTAGTTTTAAAAACCAAAAAATCTTTTGTGATAATACATCAAGTGATCAAACAAGACTTGACCGACGTATTTCAAATTCACCACTCATTCAAAACGATACTGGAAAGATCAATACTCGCTAAGTCACTTGAGTATTAAGGTTGGCATAGTTTTTTTTTTTTTTTTTTTTTTTTTTTTTTTTTTTTTTTTTTTTTAAGTCTGAACCGCCTCTGACTCTTACCTAATCAACAGGCCCGAATATCTACCTGTGCATCCAGCCCAACTTCACAGAGCCTTACACTTTCAAAGGGTAAAAAAATTGAATCTATTAAATATTAAAGGGCCCATTACATGAAAGTTTCTTATGTATAAATTGACAACTTTTTAAAAAGGTTATTGAATAGGCAAACAACTAATGCTATATATTTTCATGCGTTTTTTTTTTTTTTTTTTTTTTTTTTTTTTTTTTCTTTTTTTTTTTTTTTAACTAAGTTTCTCTCATATATATGTTTGTCTAACATGAGGTTTTTTTTTGTTTTATTTTGTCAATTAGACTCGGGCAGATGTTTATGTCTTACCGAGTAAGAGTTGAATTTTAGATCATACTGTCTCTTAACAAAGCCTCCAAACCCTTCACCCACTTCACACACCCTCAAAAGCCTTCACCCACTACAAACCCACAAAACCCTTCACCCGAGATACAAACAACATCACCCAAGACCTTTATTAAGATCTTGAAGCCAAGAAGCAAAACTACATATTCAAAGTATATGGTTTTAGCTTCAGTTTAGAAAAGAAATAAAAGGATGATGTGTGCTTATTTTTCGTCTTTAATAAGAGAAAACAAGAAAATAAGAGCGTGTGTTGCTAGGTGAAACAAAGAAGTGCCAGTGTTACGTTTGTGATGATGGTTAGGTTAGACATGGTATTGTGTATTTAGGTTAAAAGGGTATTAAGTTTTGTTATGGGCCGTGTAGTGGGATTGGGTTGGTCCGAGTATTAACAATAGTTAGTTGGGTTGCATTTTGCGGCAAGTGATATTAATTTTGGGTTGATTATCCCAATTCATTTATTAAACTACCATGCTAGTTTTTGTGAATCTGAGGAATTGAAGTGATAGCATAACACGTTTGTTTACCAGGGTCAACCGTGTGTTTGTGAATTTCAATATTGATTTTTTTTCCTTCCAAATATTCATCTTCAAAGATACATTCAAGATACTTATTCATCATATTGTTATGATTTAATATATATTTAAAAAGACGGACAAGTAAAACCATTCAAATAATTATAAAAGAACAAACAACATTATTTCTTTCAGATTTATATTTTATAACCACCTCTTACAAGTAAGATATGATAGTCAGATTTAGGCACAAAACATCTTAATGAAACAAACACACCCATAGTATTTCCATTCTTATTAATTATTATTGGTGGTAAAACAACGAACATCAAGCATCAATACTTCATTTAGATGTCATAATCTCATATTTACTGCTAAGTCGGTGCCTTGTATTGTATCTTGTTCCTTTTGGGGTTTTATATATATTGTCGCTTTTTTATTAAAAAAAATAATAATAATTAAAAAAAAACATTCTACTAGTTCCATAACTAAACTCGTGTTTGGTTTAGTGATGCGAGATATTGCAACCTCATAAGGAGTTTTACTTCTCGAGGGATCTCAAGAAGTTTTGCAATCCTCCAGGCAGTGTACCTGACTGTTGTAGTGTAGTATAGGTAAATCCAGGGGATTGATCGTTCTCTAGGGAATAGTGTTGTTAGGTTGAAGTGTACGTCGAGATAAGTCTAGAGGTGAGGGATGATTTTTTTTATTTATTTATTATTTTTTTTTTATGTTTTATGAAAAGCAAATTAAAATCTCGGTTTTGAAAGAGTGGGTGGAATTAGTCGCTATCCAACTAACCCAAAAACTACTTTTATAAAAACTAAAATTAAAATAACAAGAAAAGTAAAGTGGTGAACTTCTTATGGTGAGACAAACATGTTTACTTAGATTTCAATACTCTCTAGTTATCATTTACTGATTTGTCGAATTGTCACGTCCTTGTTTTAGTTGAAGCGTTGTATTCTTTAATACCGGTCGTGGGGGTGTGCTACATTCACCAACTCTATGAACATTAATTTCACCTAAAACTTTAGAGTTTATTAAGAAATTCTAGGATCATAAACATCAATTCATGATAAATACGACGAGAAAAACCAATAGTTCATGTTATGGTTATGTTTTCTAAGACGTTCAAGCTAGTTACATAAAAGAAGTCAGCCAGTTTTCTTAGCCTAACGTGAAGCAATCAACTAAACAATAAAGAACAAGTCAATAATCAATAACTAGGTTTCATTAGATCTAAGCAAACATAAATAAACTTAAGCTAGCATGTTAAAGTGTAGAAAAGATAAACAAAGAATCAAATAATACATAGACATATTGAATGATTAAAAAGATAACTTATCTTCAATAGAACATGGATGAAAAGGCTGAAAAAGCCCTACATTAACTCTGGAATTCGTTTAGGGTTTTGTACCAAAAGATGTCACACTTAATGAAAATAAAACAAAAAATGTATATAGATTTACAATGGTGACGGCGTCAGGTTATGGGTTCTGACGTCGTTAGCCCGCCGTGTTTAGGGTTTCATCTTGTGCAAGTCGCCGCTCTGATGCCGTCATGCCTTATACTCTGACGCCGTCCCTTTATAAACTCTCTGAGCCATCTCTAGTAATCTTAAAACGTAACTCCTTACTCCAAAATACACCTGACGCCGTCAGGTTATAATTCTTCAAAGTTTTCTGAAGCAACATGTGCAAAATCTTCCAGCTCCAAATTAGCTAGTGACGGCATCACCAAGTAGAACATGATGCCGTCAGGTCTCCTTTTCTGATGGGTTTTTCTCGACTTTTTCGTTTTCTTCACTTTTTCATCTAAATACATCCAAAAAGCGCCGAATTCCAGAATTCTCGTCCCAAGTACCTAAAATACAAAAAGAAACTATTTAGGGCAATATTTGATCATATAAACATGATTTTGGGCTTAAATGACCCCTTAAAAAGATATCAAATAAATTCTTATCATTTAGGTATCCTTCTTGCTTTCCACTTACTTCCTTGATCACCTAAACATCACATGGTCATTCTAACATGATTAGGAACTATTTATCAATTATACATCACAACCTATATAAAGCACAAGTTTGATTCCTATATTTAGAAACAATAAATCAAGAAAAATACCTCAAAACTCTGAAAAAACTACACCTCTCATTTTACTCTTAAAATAGAAACCTAATTTTTCTGTGGAAACATTCAACCAAATGGTTGAAGATATTCCATAGAGCAAATTCAAAACAAAAACACCTATAACTATGGAAACTTAAATCCACTACCATAAACAACCCATAAATCACTACCAGTAATTATTTTGATTTCAATTTCGTTTCTCAAATCTATGATTTCAATTTCGATTGGTCGTTTCTACTTCACAACTCGATCATACAATTGCAGAAACAAAACTTCATTTCAAATCAACCATATTCAGTTTAAGGTAATTTTTATTTTACTTTTTGTTCGGATTGAAACAAAATTAGGTTACTGGATGTTTGATTTTTGACGAATTAAGGATTAGTTTTGTATTTATATATGGATTTTGATTATTGGATTTAGTTTTGAAATCAACCTTGACTCCATATGAAGGTTACTGAATCCTGCCCGCCAACCATTTGTTAATTTGCTTAAAAGAAGATCAGTAGCTTTGAAACACAACACATAATCTTGTGGTTGAATTTTATGTTTTTAACAAACTTTCTATGTGATTTGTCAACTTATGTTACTAATGCAAACCAAGTGTTTGATGAAATGCCCGAATGAAATAATAAATATTACGGAATATTTGGTTTCATAAGTTTATGAAATATTCCATTTTCCTCCATTAATATAGTTACATGTTACAAGTAAAAGCTTATGAAATTGCAAAGTTGATGAATGAGAAGCAACACTTAAAATCTATAATAAATAAGCGATTATGTATTTTCCAATAAGTTATTATTCTAAAACCGTTAATGCAATATTAAATAGCAATGCATCTATTTCGGTCACTAACACTGAGTTCGAGTGTGCATCCTAATCAGGTATGCCAACTTTGTAATTACGAACTATAACTCTATCACCCATATCATTTTGACCCGCTTTAAAAACTACCTGTTTTGACCCGCTAAAAAACTACCCATTTTGACATGTTAATCTTAGTCTAACCGCGATCATGTTTAGTTATTTTTTGCTTTATTACCCACTTTTGTTTAACTTACCCAATTTGACCCATGCATGTGTCAGTGTGTAGCACTAGCTTATGATTTTGTGGTTTCGATTTTATACAAATACTAATTATTATTAGTTATCAAACTGAGAGTGTATTGGATTGTTTATATGAATTATTTGGTTTTCTCAATCTCTAAACTTAAAATTATAAGCAGTTTGAAATACGCCATCTTAAACTTGAAAGTGACGGTTATATATACATTGGTCAGGTATGCACTATAGTGGGATTTTGAGCATCTAATCGTTGTAAGCACTGAAATACATGATTGGCTTACATCAAGTGATTACGTTTACTATGTCACCTCCACAATACATATAGTGTTTTCTATCTTATTTTCTATTCTTGAAGTGCTACCCTGATTGGTAAGATATCTAGAACAATTATCACTTTACTGTATTATCTATCTAATTTTGTGACCCCTTCATTTGATCCCATTTTCTTGGGATAAGGCATCTTGAAAGTAATTATGTCATTTTTCATAACTCAAATGCATTAGCAGGTTGTAGAAGACATGTAGTGTTTGGGTGTGCAATTGTTGTTATCAAAATTTTATGTGTTCATAAACTTTTTTTTCCTGTAATTTATTCTTAAAAAAGGACATTTTTGCGTGAAAAGAAGAAGAGTGATAGAGTAAACTTTTATCGATTAGGATACAAGAAGTGGAAAAAGGAATTTCATTACTACTTTAAAGAGGATATTAGTTTGGAGAGGCATGATCGTGTTCTATCGATTTAAACTATTCTTTAAATACATTCTTTAATCTCAATCTAGAATAAAAGGGTGATTGGTTAAAATTTATTTGAGGAGTTGAAATACCTTATTGTGTATACAGGGACATTACTTGGAACTTATTAGGATAACACATTTAAGTCAGAAACCAAGAAGCCTACTTTAAAATCTGTTGACTTTCATTTTTTGAAGTCGAACCCAAAGAGACTCAAATGCTTCGAGCATGATTATACATGGGCAATCAATAATCTCCCTTGGTTAGTCTTTTTTTTTTTTTTTTTTTAACTTATGATATTCGGGAAAACGTTAATATGGTGATGGTTGCTACCTGCTCTCAGCTTTCTTACTTCCTCAATTGCTAGCTGAGTAAGGTATACCTTCAATGTAACAACTGATAGAATTATATCGTTTATGGTTGAATTAATATCTCACAGGTAATAGCACAAGAGGCCGATGATATTGATTCAATTTAAAGTGATCATATTAGTGTGAATATCGAACACTGAGCAATGCATATAATTGAATATTGGTTATTATCTTGGTGTTTTGCTTTTGTTAATCCTTCTACATATATTAAATTATCTTATGAACCGAGAAGTGGAACCATAAAAAAGAAGATGGCTTCGGCAGGTCCATCTATTTTTATGTTTGCTAGACAGTTACTGATGTATTTTGTTGATTTATGAGGAAGTTTATTAAATTTGTATATCTCTATTATAGAAATACATTTGTTTAATCTGGCAGTAAAAGAAGGGTGGAACCTAAGTCTCAGGTATGCATTTTGCTATTTAAATTCATGATTTTCAGTCAGATGTTTCATTTCATTAAGGTTCATAACATCTTCTTATGAGTTATGAATTAGGGTAATTGTCGTATGAGTTGTGTTTTATATTGTAGATAGGTTATGGGTATATATTATACTTCAAAGGTTTTTCAACAATATGTATCTGCTATATAATAGGAATTATTTCAGAAATTATAAAGGTTGTTTAGACATGCTCTTCATCCACTAAATTAATACCATTGTGTTAATTTGTATCAGGAAGCCGAGATTGGAGGACTGTGTGATTTTTCTCCAAAGTTTTGAACCTTAAAACCTCAGGTATGATTCAATTCATATAGTGTGCATCTAGACTCTATAATGTGTTATTTCTTAATAAATATTGATTGAATATATTACTTTTTGAAATTTAAAAACTGTCAGCAATACTAAGTGGAAAGATGGGCAAGAAGTTGTTCTGAAGCCTCTATCTAAGCCCAAGGATTATTTCAATGAAGATCTCGGTTTTGAATGGTGGGTCATTGCTTTTATGTTTCATTCAGTTATTATTTTCCAGACTCACAAATGAATTCTATGGGTGTCTGGAAACCAAAGTTTGGAGAAGCAGTTTTAAAAGGCAATCCCAAACACCCACTCATAGGATACTTGGTGGAATTTAAATTGGATATCCTTTATTCTTTTAACCTCATAACATGAATCTTAGAGCTCTAGGTGCAGATGGCGAATGCATGCTCGCCGTCCTAGTTGGCAAAGACAACGGCGAGCCGTTGCTCGCCGCCACACCAAACGGCCCTCGCCGTTGGTCACCTCCCCGTGGCCACGGCGAAGCAAAAAGTCTGACAAAAGTGAATGTTAACGTTGGAGAGAGCAGAGATGGAAAATGAAATAAATCACAATAAATCACAAACATAATATTTAGCAAGATCAAAAGCAAGAAATAATATGAATACCTATTCTGAGATTTGGTCATCAGCTGGTACAAGATAAAGCAGTTGACATAGCAGCTGTTACTAGGTGAAGAAGTAAAGAATTGTGTTTTATGGTACTAGTATTTATAAAACTGTGATGGGCTAGGTATTTATAAAACTGTGATGGGCTAGGTATTGTAACTGTGATGGGCTAGGTATGGGCTATAAGAATTGTGTTTTTGTTTTCTCGTATCGTATTTTTTTTCCGTATTGTAACTTTTTTATTTGATGAAATAAAATTAGTATGTTTTGTTATTTTTTAGTATTTGTGAAACTAATTTAATTTATTTAATGAAATGAATAAAAAAATAAATGTGTAAGAGGTGGGGCCCTAATGGGGAAGTTGAGGTTTGTTGTTTGGTGAGGGGGGGGGGGGTTTGTTGTGGTTAGTTGAAGTTGAGGTGTTTGGTGATGTGGCAGGGGTGGGGCCCGAATGAAGAGGCTAAGCCTCAACTTTGCACCTAGAGCTCTTATGGAAAGTAACCTCAACACATATTTGATAATTGTAGTTTAATTGTTAGTAGACATAATCTAGACTCCACAAATAACTTTGAGTGTTCACAATTCCATCTCTATCTACTGGTTATTTTATCTGCACATTATCAGCCTACTCTTATTTAATATTCTTTGTATTTTTTTTAGACTTACTTGGATGGATAAATTTGCTGAAGGAGCACGCGTCATGTATTGGAGAGAATGTTAACTCTTAGTCATACTGAGAAGACCAAGATAATTGTGACAAAATACTCGGCTATGATGGCACCCAATGTAGTAACCTTGGAGTGTCGTTTGGCTTCTACCTCTAGGAAACCTAAAACACCTCACAAGATGTGTTTCCACAATGAGTATATGGGATAGATTATAGAAGCAATTACAAACTTTAAGACTCCAAAATTTGTTGCTGCACTAGGGGACGTGTGGAGACTATTTTATAGCATTGTTGCATCTTTAGCATCTTATCAGAGGAAATCATCAATGTGCTTAGGTGAAGTTGCTCCTCAACTAGCACTATTATCATCATCTGAAGTCTCGATGCCTGGTCTCAAGAAACAATTCACTTTTTTCTGAATCTCAACGGGATTTCACAAGTAATCTTCAGGGTATTATCACAATTGTATCTTTCTTTGAACAAATGGTTTTTTTATCGACAAAATCAAAACCTAAGAAACTTGTGATAGTGGGCTCATATGGTCAAAATTACCCTTATCTATTAAAAGGACACGAAGATCAACGTCTTGATGCTAGGATAATGTGTTGCAAGTTATTAATGGTTTTTTACATTCGTCTTTTATTCACATATGTTATTATTTGGTGACACATATTAGTGGTCGAGGTGGTCTAATCCAGTGGGTGGTAAATGTTACGAGTATCTACAATGTTTACAAGTCTTGGCGGCACCCTATTCAGGCTACACAAATTTAGTGGTTGCTTCTGGCAATGCAAACAACTAAGTGCAAGAACATTTGGCTCGGCCTACTGAAATTTTCATGCTAAAATTACACCAGCACTCAAGGAAAAAGGCATATGAAGAGTGATATCTTGGAAAGACCGGCCTCTTGAATTCAAACAAAAAGTTCTTTGGGAGCTTATCCAGGAAACTCCTAAACAGATTCTGCATCAAGAAATTTGGTGTGCAAGTGAAGGTTTCAAAGCCTTCCACTAAAAATTAAAAAGGTTGCTAATATAATTATGATATCCATTTTCTGTGTAAGGGTGTACAAAATTAGTCCGGGATCGTTAAAACCATAATAGAACTAGACCTGGCTGGACCACGAAGAAGTTCTCAATTTTAGAGCTTAAAGCCAGTTATGGGTTTAATGTTTTCAAATATCTATTCCCGGTTCGGTCGGTTCGGAATCAGAATTGCATATTGGTTTAAACTTTTTTCATTTTTCAAACTTCTATTGTAGTGATATCTAAATATTCTGAAATTGGGTTTCACATGCTAATAATATTGTTAAAAAGGTGTTTAAAACATGGTAGGGAGGAAATATCCATATAGAACCGTAGATGATGTTCGTCACACAAGTCCCATTGGATACACCTATAAAGTTCAAGGAAATGAATAACAAAATCAACAAAAACAAAGCGAGGATGTGATGTTTGATCGATGAAGTTTGAGACGAGGTTACGAGCAAAATGATGATCACATGAATAAATAAGTCCCACTTGAATCATTTGTACCCATTCCAATAACCCAGTTTACAGTGTTTACCACTTGATACGTCATTGATTTAATAAATTTTCTATAATCGCTTTAAACAAACAAATTTAAGAATACATATAATATATAATGTATGTGTATGCTTAACAATTGTATATTATCTATATTCATATGAATTCAAGGCAATGCATCTTTTTGCCTTTATGTTCAATACTCCGTATTTGTGTAACTTTATTATTCTTATATTAATGTAAGATAAAAGCATAAGACTAGCCCGCCCATCGGGCAGGTCTTGAAGCTAGTATCATCTATAGCACTATCATCATTAAACAAACTTTTCATTCAAGAACCAATTGTGCAGAATCTTAGGCAATCTGTTATATTTAGCTAATTTGACCCACTTAGGATTTGAATTAAGAACTGAGACCAATTTTATTTGTACACTTAAATAAGTTTAGTTATGAACTATTCGAAATCCTATGAACGGTTGATTTACTATGATTTTTCTAACATGATCATGTTTCTACACAAGTTGCTGTCCCATTTTCAAACTTAACCAAAATTATCAAGACTCATCAAAAATCAATACCTATCACTTATATAATCAAACCTCAAATTAATAAACATATATAGAGTCATATTCAATAATATTTAGCATCATAAACACGAGAATTCTATCTAATTTCACTATTATGGCCTTGTACCATACACCCATTTATGGGTATAAACTAAGCATTATCATCTTCATTAACATAAACTAACTCAAATCTCTAATTATAAAATTCATAAATTATGGGACATAATCAATCATAATCCACAAATCATGCTAACATCATTTATGATCATAAAATATGTATCTAACATTATAAACATAGCTAAATTTATCATTAGCATTCTTACTAACTAAAACCCCTAAAATTCTATCATGAACATAATATGTATCTAACATTATAAACATAGCTAAATTCATCATTAGCATTCTTACTAACTAAAACCCCTAAAATTCTGTCATGAACATGAACTCTTTCCATTGATGAGGATTAGTTAGAGAAGCTTGTAAATTCTTGTATTTAGCATGACTATTCCAAGAACCCATCTTAAATCATCATATGATGATTTCTTCATCATTATGTAAGCTAGTTAGTTTTCCTCTATGAACACACACGCATATACGTGGTATAATGGGGATGAATTATGGACACAAAGATGTTATTAAGCCATAAGGACAATTATGTAATTTTAGCCCCTAACTTAACTTTGCACTGTTAGTCCTTTTCGTTAAATCTTTTGCACTGTTAGTCTTTTTTCGTGAACAGTTTGCTTTTTTCATTGGAAACTTAACTAAACTATTATTCTAATATTTCATGCTTATTATTATAATATCTATAACTAAACCGTAGAATTTAGGGTGTTACATCATCTCCTATATGAAACCACCTCAAATCGATTCACACCACCAACCTTCGATCCTTGCTTTTTTGTATGTTTTTAATATTTTTAAACAAATATGAATTCTGTAAAATGTGGTGTGTGTTTGTGTATATTTTTTTGGAATACAATGTTATTAAAGGGGCGGCGCATCAGATGAAGATGACGAAAGGGAGAATGAGTTTGTTGTGTTTTGAAACCATCATATCAACTATAGCTCTGATTATGAAGTATTGTGGTTGTTGATTAAAAAGATGAATATATGAAGATTTAGGGCCCGTTTGGTTTGTAGATGGGTTTAGGATTAGGATTTTGATAGACGAGAGAGAAAATATATTATAAAATGTATAAGGTATTATTTTAAAAGTTATATATAAATTTAATATTATTAAAAGATAAAGGAAAATGTAAAATAATAAAACCAATGGTAGGCAGTGAGTTGATATGAGATTGTCAGATGTGTTAGTGTAATGCGGACCTCATGGTTGGTTATTTTTTATGCCCATTTATTAGGATTTGATCACTGTTTAGATTTGTACATGAAGCAACCAAACAATGCATTTGACTCCAAAGTTTTTTTTTTTTTCAGCTGAGTACCTCAAACCAAACGGGCCCTTAAAGTGTTGGTAGGGTGGTGTTTGGTTTTATTAGGTGAAAATTTAGAAAGAAAAAGAACAAAAACATGTAAAAACAATTACATACATGAAAATTTAATATTTTACATGCTCCACGTAGGATTAAAGAGGTCAAGAGATAACACAATACACAGTGTAATCGACATTCAAAAATTCTATGTTAAATAAGCAAAAAAATAAATAAAATAAAAATAATGATTACAAAGAACTAAAAAAGTTGACAAGTTAGATATATTCTCAAGTAATTGTACTTTAGTATATATAGCAAAATTTTGTTGTGCATCAAATTATAACAATTTTAAATTTTCATACATCAATTTTGTTTTTATGCATTAATATTTCGTATAAAAACTCAAAATTAAAAAAACTTGTCTTCAAACTTTTTTACGCATCAACAATCTCTAATTTCGGATAGAATTTCAAAGATAATTTTGTTTTCTTGTTTTTTTCGTTCTTTAATTTTTTTAACCTTTTATTTAATCTTGCGTTAAAAAATTAAAAATATTGTTAGGCTGCATGCAGTAATGACCGAGACTGACTCGGTCGGCCTTATTGTGGATACTCGGTCGCGACCCAGAAACAAGCAAAAAAACACCCCACTCGGTCTCAAGCTCGACCGAGTACTTTACTCCTTTTTTTTTGAATTTTGATCCAAACGTTCCACACATTTATGTTTATAGCCGTTTGTGAGTAAAAAAAAAAATTTCCTATAAATACACAACTAAACAACACTTCGATTCACACAATCTCACACTTCTCTCTATTAAAAATGTCTAAGAAAACACCACAACAACAAGCAAAAGGCCGGAAATCCCGTTTACCACAACAAAACATCCCGCAATTATCACCGGATTCGACTTTCCAGTTAACCGGTGTGTCACCAACCATCAATTTCCGACCTCGTTCTCTTGATTACGAATCTCAACGACCTCCACAACAACAAACATTCAATCCATTTGCTATGCATCGTAATATTAATCGTCCATTTGTTCTCCCGTATCAAAACAACCAACAACCAACAACCACAACAAAACTTCCAACAACCACAACAAAACCTCCAACAACCACAACAAAGCAACTCTCGTCGAAGCCAACAATCTAAGTGTTGTAATGTTTTTATTTTAGTTGAATTAATATGTAACATTTTAATTATGAATGAAATTTTAGTTTGTGTTAAAAATGTTTAAAAAAAAATGAACTTGGTCGCCCTTACTGTGGCACTGAATCGTCTGCAGATCGCTGGAGAGAGAAAGTTGACATGGCAGAGAAAGTTGGGGATTCACCCTTATTATTACTATTATTATTGTCACTAGCCTTACAAAATCAAGAGAGGTGTCCATGTCTTCACTAATTAGCAAGAAGGATATATTTTATGCTGGATCAAGACTGTTGCTGAATTAATTGAAGATAATAGATGGAAATGGCCAAATCAGTGGGTGACTAAATATAGGTTTCTTAATAACATCCAGGTACCTACTCTGAATAACAATCCGGATAAACTAGTGTGGTTGGACAGTAAAGGTAAAGAAGGTAAATATTCTACAAAAAAGACATGGGAGGAGATAAGAGGAGATGGTGATAAAGTTGAATGGGACAAACTTTTATGGTACACTAACTGTATACCAAGACATGTATTTGTTCTATGGATAGCTATTCTAAACAAGCTTAGTACTCAAGATAAGCTATCCAAGTGGTATCCAAACAAAAGATATGAATGCAGCTTGTGTAATAAAGAGAAAGACTCACATGACCATTTGTTCTTCAATTGTGTTTATGCAAATGAAGTGTGGGTAAAGATTCAAGGTAAAGCTAGAATGAACATAATTGCTAACAGATGGAATGATATTGTCAAAGAAATGAGTAGATGGAACAACAATAACAGTGTGTGGGAAATCATTGGCAAACTCAGCCTAGCTGCAACTGTATACCACTTATGGATGGAAAGAAATGGAAGGTTATTCAGTGATAACAGAAGAAGTGTTGATACGTTGTTAAAAGCCATTGTTGATGACATAAGAAATAGACTAATGTCTATGAAAGCTAAAAGATCCAGTGCTGTGGTACAAGTTGAAAAAGCATGGGATGTTCAGTTCCAAGTTTAGTAGAGTGGAATGGTTCTTGAAGAATGCATAATGGAATGTGGGGAGAATGAAGAGAGTATCTAGTTTTACTATTCTATGCTATAAGACAAAGAATTCAAAACCTCTGCTTATGAGTGATCTCCAGTGCCTGTGTAGTCAAAGAAATACATCAATAACTCATAAAAGGGTGTTTGGATTCTTGAATAACATAAGCAATATGCCCTTTATTGCTTTCTGTTATTACATTTAGGCCATTATAATGGTGTGATACCTTGTACCTTGGAGTCCTATCAGGTGTGACTATACCTATGATAACCACACATGGTATTTCAATTTGGCCTTGGGAGGAAATTAGATATTCATGTGTAGGCTAAGTAGGAGATCTAATTCTGTAAGGATGTACCATAAAGTAGGATCCCCATTATGAAGGGTAAATGGTCTTGGAGGGGAGTGTAAGTAGTATGGAATTGAGAGTGGTGAAAGATGACACTTCATGGTCCATATTTTACATTCCCACAGGAGGATAGGTTGGGCCTCATTGGAAGAGTGTGTTCCCAGTTATATGAAGCCATTTTCGAGATGGAAATGTAGTATAACTGGCAGAACCTTTCAGTGGAGGGGTTATGGGTGCTTAGTGAAGCCATTAACCACCTTGCTATGTTTACTGTGGATGTTGGTTGAGTGATCATAGCAAGTGGGTAAGATGGAAATGTATACTAGATGGTTATGGTGCAAAGTAAAGGTGAATTTGAGGCTGGAAAATACTTATTCAGTGCAGGAATGAGTGTTTTGTTATTGATCTGATGTGCAGACTAAGAATAGTATTCTCTACTTGTTAGTATTGTCGGATATAGGTAAGAATGTTTTTGTTGAATAGTCTCTGTTTCTTGTATTGGATTTTGGGGTTTGTCCAAATCCTTTCCTATATACTTAAGGCCCTTGGCAACACATGCGGGGAGGCACGGCACGGTAGCCCCACCGCACGGGAACACCGCCGCGGGTGCCTCCTTACCGCACGGGGTGGCTCAAACACGGTAAAGCTTACCGAAGGAAAATAGCCGTTTGTGCATTTACTTTTGTGAACGTTGGGGGCTTTAATGGGTTCAACGGATACTTTATTTTGTTCTATATTAATTTTTTTTTCTTGATCTGTGATTGGAACGAAGAAGAAGGGTGAGGGAGGAGGCGTTGAATAATACAAAATTAGATTCAACTTCTGAATAAATAACCAACTGGATATATTGAGGGCTAATATACATTTTGGGCCTTAATGGGCTAATATACATTTACAATCCGTAATACTATGTTTTGAAACAACGTTGGATTTGTTTTGAAAATAAATAAATGAGAGAATTGCAAAAATCGTCCCTAAAGTTTGGGCAAATTGCACGTTTCGTCCCTGAAGTTTGGAAAGTGCAAGGATCGTCCCTGTGGGAAACTTATGGGGCAAAAATCGTCCCTGGCCTACTTCAAATGACTAAAATACCCCTGCCAAACTTTAGGGACGATTTTTGCAACTCTCTTTTTCAGATTCTTACTCAAATGGTCCCTATGCTTCGCTAGGCATTACAAATTTAGTCCTAACATTTTTTTTTAATTTATTTATTTAACTATTAATATTAGTATTATTTTTTTTATACGATTTCGTCCGTTTTTGTCTGTTTTTCTTTCGTTTTTGTCCGTTTTTCTTACGTTTTTGTCCGTTTTTCTCACGTTTTTTTTCGTTTTCATACGTTTTGTCCGTTTTTCTTACGTTTTTGTTCGTTTTTCTCACGTTTTTTTCGTTTTCATACGTTTTTGTTCGTTTTTCTTACGTTTTTGTCCGTTTTTTCTCACGTTTTTTTCGTTTTCATACGTTTTTGTCCGTTTTTCTTACGTTTTTTTCCGCTTTCATACGTTTTTGTTCGTTTTTCTTTCGTTTTTGTCCGTTTTTCTTACGTTTTTGTCCGTTTTTTCTCACGTTTTTTTCGTTTTCATATGTTTTGTCCGTTTTTCTTACGTTTTTGTTCGTTTTTCTCACGTTTTTTTCGTTTTCATACGTTTTTGTTCGTTTTTGTCCGTTTTTCTCACGTTTTTTTTCGTTTTCATACGTTTTTGTCCGTTTTTCTTACGTTTTTTTCCGCTTTCATACGTTTTTGTTCGTTTTTCTTACGTTTTTGTCTGTTTTTCTCACGTTTTTTTCTGTTTTCATACGTTTTTCTCCGTTCTTTTTACGTTTTTTTCCGTTTTGGATGAAGTCTAAAGATTTTTTCTTTTAAAAAATAAAATTCTTTTCGAATTTTTTTTTTCAAAAACTTTTTTTTCTTTTTTTTTTCAAAATTTTTTTTTTACAACTTTTTAAAAAAATCGAATAAATATTTTTTAGAAAAAATATTTAAAAAAAATATTTTTTAGAAGAAATATTTAAAAAAAAAATTTAGAAAAATTTTGGAATTATTTAAATTTTTTTTCGAAAACATGTTTTTTGCAATTTTAAAATTCAAAAACATTTTTTCAAATTTTTTTTCGGAAACCTTTTTTTATTTTATTTTTCTAAATTTTTTTTTTGAAAATATTTATTGGAATTTTTTTGTTTGTGATGGACAGTGTAAACACAGACGAAAAAGTGGAAAAATGGAAGAAAAACGTATGAAAATGGAAAAAATGTAAGAAAAACTGATAAAAACGTATGAAAACGAAAAAAAACGTGAGAAAAACGGACAAAAACGTAAGAAAAACGAAGAAAAACATATGAAAACGAAAAAAAGTGAGAAAAACGGACAAAAACGTATAAAAACGAAAAAAACGTAACAAGAACGGACAAAAACGTAAGAAAAATGAACAAAAACGTATAAAAACGGAAAAAAAGTGAGAAAAAACGGACAAAAACGTAAGAAAAACGAACAAAAACGTATGAAAGCGGAAAAAAACGTAAGAAAAACGGACAAAAACGTACGAAAACGAAAAAAATGTGAGAAAAACGGACAAAAAAGTAAGAAAAACAAATAAAAACGTATGAAAACGGAAAAAAACGTGAGAAAAACGGACAAAAACGTATGAAAACAAAAAAAACGTGAGAAAAACGGACAAAAACGTAAAAAAAAGGGACAAAAACGAAAGAAAAACGGACAAAAACGGACGAAAGCGTATAAAAAAAATAATACTAATATTAATAGTTAAATAAATTAATTAAAAAAAAAGTTAGGACTAAATTTGTAATACCCAGCGAAGCACAGGGACCATTTGAGTAAGAATATGAAAAAAAGAGAATTGCAAAAATCGTCCCTAAAGTTTGGCAGGGGTATTTTAGTCATTTGAAGTAGGCCAGGGACGATTTTTGCCCCAAAAGTTTCTCACAGGGACGATCCTTGCACTTTCGAAAGTTCAGGGACGAAACGTGCAATTTGGCCATACTTTAGAGACGATTTTTGCAATTCCTTCTAAATAAATAAATAAAAAGTAAAAAAAAAAAAAAGTGAGTGAGTGAAGGGTGAGGGATGTGATGCCAACAAAAAGTGAGTGAGTGAAGGAAAAAGTGGGAGGGTGATGTGGCATAAAGAGATTGGTTGTTTGTGAGTGAAAATTGATGGGGTGAGGGGTGTGTTGCCAACCCCTAAGTTGTACCTATGTTTTTGATGATTACAGTAATATATTTCACCTTTGAAAAAAAAAAAAAAAAGCGTTACAAAATCATGTTAAGTACAGCAAAATCACGATACTTCTAAAAGCTAAGGGAGATGATTTGCACACATTCAAAAATGATTGGGACACTCAACTGTACAAGCAGATATAGCACATTGTAAAAATAGTACAACTATATAATGCATAAAATTGAGTGTCCCAATCATTTTCAAGAGTGTGCAAATCAATTCCCAAAAGCTAAACCCTCTCTCTTCAGTCCCTCACAAACACGCTCAAAAACCTCCTAATAAGTCATAACCAATCACTCACTCCCAAATTCATTCAAATCACTAAAATCACAATCCAAACATCAAAAATCAAATAACCAATGGGACGCAGTTCGAAAAAGAAGAAGAAACGCGGTGGTACAGGGCGGCGTAGACCTCCG
Organism: Artemisia argyi; assembly: GCA_030686995.1. Classification (NCBI taxonomy): domain Eukaryota; kingdom Viridiplantae; phylum Streptophyta; class Magnoliopsida; order Asterales; family Asteraceae; genus Artemisia; species Artemisia argyi. The sequence goes on from CM060686.1 coordinate 138,388,423, forward strand.
GCCACCGATCACACCTCCGTCGATAACGAACTTTTATCTGAAGAAATCACCGCACTGTTAGTAACAATTTCATTATCATAATTCTTTAATAATGTTATTGTTATTTTAATTAATTGTTTAATTAGATATTAAAGCCCTAGAATTACTGAATTAGTCCAAGTCACGTGTTTGACTTTTTACGTTGACTTTACTGTTAGTAGTTATAGAAACGTAGGTGCCACGTCAGCATAACACAGAATCACATTTTTTTAAGACTGAGAACTGGACTAATCAAACACATTTGATCACATAACGCAACGGCGAAAACGAAGCCGTAGTTGAAACGGTACGACATTGTTATAACACCGAGTGGCGTGCGTTGAGTGTGATAACAATGTTATGAAAAGTAGGTACCACAATGCCACGTCAGCATTACGCCGAATCACACGGTAGTCGACTAGTCGTATAACACTGACTTTTTATTGGTAGTCAAACACATTTGATCATACTAGAAAGGTGCCCGCGCGATGCGGGGGCGGATTGTTGGGGTGAAGAGGAGGGAGGTGGGGTGGTGGAAAGTGGTTGTTGGGGTGGCTGTTGAGGTGGTTATAAATTGTTGGGGGTGGTTGTTGAGGTGGTTATAAATTGTTGGGGGTGATTGTTGAAGTGGTTATAAATTGTTGGGGTGATTGTTAGGGGTGGTTGTTTCCATAATTAGTAAGTAAAAGTCTGAATTTTTAAGCCTTTCTAATTATAAAATAGTCCTAAATACATTATATAGTAGTATAGATAACAAAACGGCGAAAATGAAACCGCAGTTGAAACGCCAGCATTGTTATAAGAATGAGCAGCATTGAGTGTGGTGACAATGTTATAAAAAGTAGGTGCCACGTCAGCATAAGGTCGAACCTCATTTGAACAAATTAGATGAGTAAAACACACACATAATACTACGTTTGTCGCATAACGGTGAGATACAACTGCAAAAACGACGCTGGATGTGAAAGTGTGACAATGTCGGCATTGCTATAACTTAATACAGTTACCTAGCGCTCTAATTCGTGTTTTGATTGTGATGCTAAGATAGCGAGCTAGGTATATGTTAACATTATGGAATTATTATGCGCCTAAGTTAGTAAGTTAAGCCTTAGAAATGTTCAAAGTCAAACATTTGACCTTTTGTGTCGACGTTATTACCTGCAGTTTTAGTGACTGATATTTAGGCGTTCATTGGAGACTGACATGTTGTTATAAATGAAAATATAATCATCATCTTTTACTACTTGAAAGATTATGTGATTAAACTGCGCATGTCAGTAATATGTTTGTTATCGACTTGCTATAGAAAGAGTTAAAGTCAAATGTTTGACTTTGTAAGTCGATTTTTTTTTTTTTCATTTTTATTTATTTATTTATTTATTTTTTGTTTTTGTTTCTAGATATGGTTAGTTAAATTTTAAGCATTACATTGGAATGTTTTAGATATCGATGTTATATATAAGGGGGTGTTTGGCTAAGGTTTTTGTGGCCCCTAAAGAACCTTTTAGTTGTAAAACTTTGAGTGTATAGTCATTGTTTGTGGATGGAACGAAATTTGACTGTTTTATGTTAGATTTGTTTGTGAGTGTATTAAATTATGCGAGGACCACAAAATGGAGAATGATATGCGTGATAGAAAGTTGTTTTGTGTTAAATAGATGGGGACCAGCATTTAAGTTGAATATGATTAGTTTTTTTTTGGCCATTTTTGATGAGTTATTTTTATGAAATAATAGCATACTGAAAAATACTTTAAGGAGTTCCTTTGTAAATGAGGTTTTGTCATATATATATGCAAGTTATCATGTGATTCGGTTTTTCATATTTGATTTTCTAACATCAGTAGGAAGTATTCGAGAAGTGAATGTAACTTATTTGGACCAGTAGGAAGTGAATGAACGATATGTTTTCAAAGCAATTTAAATCACATTGATACGCCCACAATTGCTTGTTAGTGGAAGGTATTTGTGTTCATTTTGGACTAATTCAAAATCAAGAGGTACCAAATAATAATCAAATAAACCTTTAACATCCTTGCTCATAGAATTCTGGATTGAGCAATTCTATGACGAGGGAAACTTATGAGTAGGGAGAAGAATCAAGAATATAATGGATTCATGGTTAGGCTAACAGTTGTTTGAAGTAATGTTGCTACTTCTTTTGGAACAAAACAATAGCTCATGTTGCTCTTATGAATTGGTATTCAGTAAGTATTGTCTCATTGTTGTCTAAATAGGTTTATTCTTGCTCTTTAGGTGTGCTATATTTCAAGAAGATTGCGATGTTATTTCAGAGAATCGAATAAAGATAAAGCTAAGGTTTGTATGTTTTTAAAACTAGCTAATCATCTCCATGCCAGTCGTCATGTTTTCTTTAACTTATCATGAAATGAATTTGCAGGCCGTACTCACAGGATTCAGGTTACGAAGATTTAGATGTTTCTGCTCTTCTTTCAATAAGGTTACTTTGTTGTAATTAATTGCTATTTTGTCATGATGTGGACCTGTGTTTAAACTTTAAACCCATGGTTGTTTCTCATGATTTTCTCATGGCTATTAGGTTCTTAGATGGATATCCATACAAGTGTCCAAAGCTGCAGATAGAATTGGAAAAAGGGCTATCAAAATCTGACGCGGATAATCTTTTGTCCCTGCTTTATGATCAAGTAAGAATTTCTTTCTGTTCCTCTTAATAACTATACATGAATTTGTTATCTGATGCTTTTTTCTTTCAACACTTAAGTTTTATAACTTTTGTGCACTATATGTAAGAAATTGGGGTTAGGATGTAATGATAATCTTAGATAATTGACTGAATCGTATATAGTCCACCTTCCAATAAAGTATTTCGACCCTAATTGCCTGGGTTATACGAAATCTTTATTAGGATAAGACAATCAATGCACTCTGATTCTAGGCAAAAAAAAGTCAGCAAAAACAAATAGAATTGTTGTTTTTCTTACGTTGCAAATGAGACCAAAACATCAGATGGTAGTTTGTCTGGGTTACACGAAATCTCTATTGACCAAAACATCAGATGGTAGTTAGTCTGGGTTACACGAAATCTCTATTGGGAATGAGACCAAAACATCAGATGGTAGTTAGTCTGGGTTACGTGAAATCTCTATTGGGACCCCAACCAGGGGCTCTGCCCCTTGACCCCTGCAACTTGTAATGGCCGGAATCATACTAGCTCAAATGAGTGCACCCCACACGGCCACACCTCCTAACCCGTATCCATGCTTAATGTGAAATCCCATTGGTCTCTAGTAAATCACAATTACTTAAATAGATGATGACACTAAAATCACCAACACTATATGGATTAGAAATTAAATGACGTTTCTTTGTTTCAATTATTTCATTGTTTGTTAATAAGAAAGGAACTGATTGTATATGCAGGCTAATTTAAATGCCCAAGAAGGACGAGTGATGATTTATAACTTGGTAGAGGCTGCACAAGAATTCTTGTCTGAAGTTACCCCATTGGAGCAACCACATGTAAGTGTAATTGCCATTTGTTATTCATATAAGTTTGTGGATTGCCAATTTTGTAACAAACTCCCACAGAAGTTCTTATGTTCACATTAATGGAACTGATATAAGCACTAGCAATGATATCAATGGTTTTAAGTGCCATGTGTGGCTAACATGTATGATCAACATCTCAACCGTAGGTTTCAATGTTTGTTAATATGTATGATTGATTGAAGGCATATGGTTGATGATAGATTCTTGTAGAAAAGTAATTACTTTTACATTGAATTAATGAAGTTGTGACAGCTTCAATCATATTACATTTCCCTAAAATTCAGTGACACCATTTTTGTTGGGGTACACAAGTGAGATGGTGCATGAGAACTTATTGAAATTAACCATAAAGTTTGTATTTGAAAAATCTTATGTGAGACTAAGAAAGCCTTGCTATACGAAGTTAAGCTTTACTATAACCACATAAAGAAGTTATATTGATGATGATATCATTATGAGAATTATGTAGCTTATCAAAATTAGCCGTGAATAAATCTGTGACAACAAGCATACTTGATTTAACAGTGCTCCTAAACATATGAATTAGCTTTTCTTAATTACTAGCTTTAAAAGGTTAGACACACGGGGAAGACACACTTGTTTGTAAAAGCGTAAAACATATTAATCCATCTGCTAGCCAATGCTTTATTTTTTGCAAGGCGCTAGCCAATGAGTTAATGACACATATACTGTTTCCTGGATGGTGTCTATGATTTTGTATACTCAGGCATGATGTAGTGTGTTCATGCAATTAATATTCACCAACTATTCTGTAATCAGTATCATTTTGATTGTCATTGTCCTTTTAATTTGTCAGTTACCTCGAAAGACTGTTGCAGTTTCAAGTGACAGGCCTTCTAAGGGGCCTTTTGTATATGGTTTCCTGGATCTTTTCATAGGCTCTGAGGAGTCATGGCACTGGGGACTTTCAGTTGAAGAAAGCAGCAGTACAATCACTACCTTAGACGATCTGCCAAATGGTAGTCAACCATCACAGGACAAAGTCAACCAAAACATGAAAATGGGGGTGGCTGAAGATAATAAGCTGAATAGAGTGCTTACTTCTACGGGAAAACTTGATAGTCTGGAAGAAGAGAGTAGTAGTACTGATTCTTATACATCTGAATCTGAGGAGTCAGTTGAGAATGGTAGCATTGGCGAGGTAAGCTCACATTGTATGCTATATATTGGCGAAAGTAATCATTTTCTGTTATAATATTAATGAGCCCACTTCGCATTTCCTACCATCTCTGGTAGAAAAATGGCCGGCACTTGGTGGGTGGGGGGTTGATAGCAGGTCAAAGCATGTAATTCTTTTGTATGAGTTGATTCGGGTCAGATCGGCGTGGCACACTTCATGTTTAAAATAGTTAGTTTGTTAATAAGATGACAAATAGTATATTATTTCTACGCCTCTAATGTTTAAATAAATGAGTTTAGGATGTATTACATATAAAAGTACATTTGAGTGACTTTTGACCTGTTCGTCCCATTTATTTTTAATATATATTATATTTGCTGGAAGTCTTCCTACTCTCGGGTTTACCCTAGGGTAGGGGTATGATCAGTCTCCCTACTCTCAGGATTGGTTATTGTTATTGTTGTTGTCGTCGTATATTATATTTCTGTTTGACCAGTTAAAGATTTAACATACTGTGAACTAGCTCTATAAAGTATATGGGTACTGACACTTCTAATTAGAGGTGGCAATTTGTGCCCAAAATAAAAAAATGGGCTAATTTGGGCAAAATTTATAAAGGATTTGGGCACATTTAGCCCCCTCCTTTTTTTTTTTTATTTTTATTTTTTATTTTATTTTTTTATTTAAAAGTTAAATGGGCACAAACGGACACATATTTTCTATAAATGAGGTGTTGCGTTTGTGGAATTTATTTTGTCGTTTTGGGTCTTTTCTAAAGCGATTCATATAACATGTGCCCGTTTGGCCCGTGCCCATTTAGCCTGTGCCTCTTTAGTCCAGCCCGTAGCCCGTGCCCGCCCGGCCCTCCCATTTTGCCACCTCTACTTCTAATAATTTCCTAATTTTGAAAGATCAAAATAGTATCTTTCAATAGCATCAAACTAGAAGAGTTTTATTTACAACGCCTATATGTGAGATTAGACACGATCTACTTGTATTATTTGTATTGTTGATAGCTACTCTCATGGATTATTGATTTGGGCTTTTATTCTAAAGTTATAATTTAATCATTGGCAATTTGTCTTTATTCTAAAATATCATTTTCTTTTGTGATGATCATCACATCGCTAATGCAAAACTACACAGGATTACCCTCTGGCGGAGGATACAGAAGAAGAAAGCGACTATGATGAGAGCAAAAGTGAGCATTCAGGATCAGCATCAGCTGCATCAGTTGATGATCATCAGATTTCACATGCTGTGGAGAAAGAGTTGATTCTAGTATAAACTCACGGCTTTCTCTTATCAATCCTAATATATAAAATGTCTAAAAAATTAACACCTGAAAATTTTTAGGCTCATTTACTGCGACTTGCTTGCTCTTCTAAAGGTCCCCTTGCTGATGCCTTGACTGATGTGGCGTCCGAGCTGGCTAGCTTGGGGGTATGTTCCTTGCACTTTATTATATTATATGTAGCAAAATTGGGTGGGTCAGGTATCACGTTAAATGGGCCAGGTTGAGTCACCAACACTTGCTTGTGTACTTTTATTGAAATTTTATTAATAGTTAACGTGTTAAGGGGGTTGTTTGGCTATGCTTATGTTTTGGGATTAGGCTTATATTTCATAAGCACTTTTTGCCTTATAAATAATAAGCTCCTAAGCTCATGTTTGGTGTTTGGGTTACCTTATTATAATTAATGAGGTATAATGACCAAAAAGTACATGAATATAAAAAATTGTAGTTATATGAGTGGAGTTAGGATCAAATAAGAATGATAAGAAGAAACCACAACCACACATTTCAGATGCACCTATTAAAATAGATGCATCTTCCCTTGAAAATCTCTCCCTTATTTGAAATGTGTGGCTAGAAATTCTTCTTATTCTTCTCATTTTAGTTTTTCTTCTTACCGGATCCCTTCCCTATATGAGGGTATAAAGTCTTTTGTTGTATCACTCCTTAAATAAGCCCACCTCTCCTCAAATAAGCCACAAATTTTGGGCTTATAAAATCCCCTCATATAAGTTCATAAGCCCAAGCTTATAAGCTTAACCAAACACTCATGTGGGCTTACTTTAGTTATATAAGCTAATAAGCTCATAAGTCCCTTAAATAAGCTTAAACAAAAACCCCGTAAATATAATTACAAAAACTATATTTCTAAATGACAATAGAATTTTATTGAATTAAGTGACTTACGATGTTGTAAACATTTGAATATATCCATTTTATGTCACTGGTTTCAAATGGGTCAAACTTGTTACCCATAGTTTAAACATTTTTTTTTTGGTTTCTTCATGTTGACGTATTTCTGATTTAGTGGTGTTTCTAGATTGTTTCAGATCGGGTGGCAGATTTAGCAACAGAATCGTCATCACAGTTTGACAAAAGCTTTAATCAAGCCTTTGGACATCGTACGGTTAGTGCTTTGTGTTTCTTTTGCAGTAATTCTGTTAGCAGTTTCAGTATCGGGTAGATTTATGTTTTGTTTGAACTTTTAACTAAAAAGGTAAAGGTCATATGGAGTTGAGCTAGTCAAACACTTTGAAGTCGCCCATAGTGTTGTTATAATGCTTAAAACTTTTTAAATCATTTTATCAAAAAAATATTATTAGTACTCCATATTTGACACTCGTAACTTATAAAATATTTGAATATTTGAGAGAGTATTCCTGACTGAAAAATGATTATCAGGCCTAATAAACATGCCTAATTTTGGACCTACAAATTTGATTGGTGCCACTTGTCATTTGTTCAAAAATTAAATTAACTATTTGTGTTATTCCTATTATACCCTCATAATTAATTGAATAGCTTTAATTTATTTTCTCTAACTTCTTCCCCCACATCGCACAACCCTAAAACCATTTACCCGTTGTACCTGCTGCCTAAATTTCTCCTGCTGTCAAAAGAACTACGTAGTATTTTTTTTCTGCTTCCATTATTTTAATCCTTTTTGCAGAACCTTAGTTACTTGTTTGTTTGTTTATGTTTAAAATCAGAACATTCATTTTTTTACTAGTATTACTTATATTATGATATCATGATGGTGTTTATCTTTGTTTATTTAATGTTGTCATGAAACACATCTGACAAAGTAATAAATTCGAAGGAGTCAAAGTTTGTGGTATTTAATTGGTAAAATGACTTGCGAGTCATGTCAATTCGAGGTAGGGGTGCTTTTTTCTGATGTAGACATGTAATGCTTTATAAGATAATTTGTGGTGGTTAACCGTGTTTATGTAGTCGTAAAATGGAAAACAAAAGTTATATTGTACGAAAATGAAGAATTTGTAAGCTTAAAAAGAGGAAAATATTTAAAAGCTAGAAATCAGGAAACCATTTATAAGGGGCATATTAGGGATAATATAAAAGAATGGTTGGACTTATAATATAATAACAAGTGTCACTTTAATGTGGTTAGGCATGTTATTAGGTCTAATTAGTAGGCCTAAATATCAATACTCTTCCTGACTCGACATGTACAACATATGACTTGTTTTGACTCGAACCGATTTTGCCACTGTTACCAAACCTACCCTTTCTGCCATATGTAATTTTCGCAATAGTTTCTTTTACATGTGAAAATGAATGGACTTCCTCTTATGCCACGAAACAGGTAGCCTCAAGGATATCTCAGTTTTGGAAAACAGCATCTGATACCAAAGGACAGCATACATCACCTGCATTTAGTTCTAGGTACCTGAATGATTTTGAGGAGCTGCAACCACTTGGTGAGTGATCAATCGCATTTCAATTGTATGGAAGCATTATTCCTTTCTGATGCCATTTGTTGAAATGCATTTTGCTGAAATACCTTCTTTTCTTTCTCTCTCTCTCTCTCTCTCTCTCTCTCTCTCTCTCTCTCTCTCTCTCCTTTTTTTTTTCTTTTTCTTTTTTTTTAAATAAATTTGGAACACATATTTTGGTTACGGTTATATGAATCTACTCAATATAAAAGTATTACTTTTTTTTTATGCCTTATGCTGTCATGTGTCAGGCCATGGTGGATTCGGCCATGTTGTGTTGTGCAAGAATAAGCTGGACGGAAGACAGTATGCTGTTAAGAAGATTCGACTAAAAGACAAAAGTCAACCTTTAGATGACAGGATTTTGAGGTAGCACAATCTCATTACCATTTGAAAAAAAAAAAAAAAAAAAAGAAAAAAAAAAAAGGAAAAAAAACTACTTAGAAAATAACCTCATTTTTGTTATGTCAAATGTGAATTAACAATCATATGACACAAAGTTTCTTTTCATTTTTAAACTTTTTGATGTCATGATTTGAATATAGACCCATACTAGTCGAATCTCTTCTAACAGCTAAATAAGAGCTAATCTGCATGATCAAAACAAAGTGAAAAGATCTCCAAAGTTAGATATTCATAGCGTTGTTTGATTAACTTATTCTTCCATTGCAACTACTTTGAGGTACTTAGAGAAGTAGCCACTCTCTCGCGATTGCAGCATCAACATGTTGTGCGGTATTATCAGGTAAAGTTAAATGCTTTGTCTCTATTCCTGTTCTCTTTAATCGGCAAAATGGGAGTTGGACGGTTTGGGTAACAGGTCAAATGGCTAATTTATTGAGCTGTGGTTGACCCTAAACACATTTTGCTAAAAATCGTTAATTTTGTCAAAAGTTTGCGTGTCAAAATATTTATGAAAAGGTCTATTGATTTAATATTATGTGATGAATTTTTATGCATTAAAAGTACACTTTGGGCGAGTTTCGGCTCATTTGGCCTGATGCTTTCTAAGTTATTTATTTATTCAACCGGTTTGGCATCTTAGAGATAGAATATTACTTGAATTTACCCATTCATGAGTAGATGGTCATGCTCGAATTATCCGCCTCTACTTGTCAATCTGTAATTTAGGCATTTAGCTGTTTATGAAGTTTAATTGCTTTCATGTGAGGTGACTGCTTGTTTTTACTCTTGTATATAGTACCATTTTCAAGCATAAAATATAATGCAAACTACATTTAGCCACTAGCTTTTGAAGGTAACTTGATATTCTTTCCATTGGAAATTTCAGGCATGGTTTGAAACAGGAGATGCTGGTTGCTATGGTGATGCTACCTGGGGTTCCAGGGCTGCAGCTAGCTCCAGTTTCAGTTACTTAGATCAGAGTTCAACAGATGTCATAGGCCAGGACAACAATGTTGGTACATACCTCTATATTCAGATGGAATACTGCCCAAGGTTACCCCTGCCTTTCTATTTTGTTATGCAACTTAAAACTGAGCAATGATTTTTTTTTCTTCAGAACACATGTCTAATACATTTTTGTTTGTTACCAAATTTCATGTCTGCCTCTAGCATTTTTTTTATCTATTTCTTTCTGTTTACTGTATATGAAGGACCCTGCGGCAAATGTTTGAATCTTATCATTTTGAGAAGAAACTGGCTTGGCACTTGTTTCGTCAGATCGTAGAAGGTTTGGTACACATACATGGTCAAGGAATTATCCACCGTGACTTGACTCCAAACAACATTTTCTTTGATGCTCGCAATGATATTAAAATTGGGGATTTTGGTCTTGGTAAGCTACATTACTTACAAATTTATATTGTTAATGCCCTAAGTTAGTTAATTGTTCACTTTAGCACATGCCATGAACTGTGGCTTTGTGGAATAGTAATATCTCATGTGCCAATTCACACACATAACACCATCTAGGCCTTGTATACAGAGGTGAAAATGTTGGGGTTGAGCAGGTTGGGTAACATGTCAAACTGTTCGCATTTGGTACACTCTGACAAACATATTTATTCAAAAGTTCAATATACTTTCTAATAAATATCAAGTGTCTTAAGCTGCTGCTTCTTCCTTTTTTTTTTTTATAAATTCCCCCCTACATAAGAATATGCTATTATACCAACTTTAATAAAATGATTTAGGAAGTTTCATGTATTCAAAGTACATTTTGGGTGAATTTTGAGCCGATCAACCCATTTGCCGACTTCCTTTTAAGCCACTTGATTTTACTCTTTTGACCCACTATAGATAAAATGTAGCCCGAATCAGCCCATCCTTAAATAGATGGGTCAAAATGGCCATCTCTATGATTAACTATGTCTCCATTCTTTCTATCAGCCAAGTTCCTGAAGTTAGAGCAGTTGGAACCGGACCCAGACCCTGCAGAAACAACAGGAATGTCCGTTGATGGTACTGGTCAGATTGGTACTTATTTTTACACTGCACCAGAAATTGAGCAGCGATGGCCAAAAATTAATGAGAAAGTGAGTATATTATACTTTATGCATATTTTTTGGATTTAAAAAAGAACACTTAAGCTACTTTCTTTCCCACGGTAATATATTGGTGTACTCTTATCAGTTAAGCCTTTATGTATCAGTTTGTTAAAAAACATTAGTATTAGTTTGTGATCTTAAATGACACATGATGGCAAAAAATTAATGAGAAAGTGTGTATATTATAAACGGGTAAACGGATGTGGTTTTCCTGTTCAGGTTACCCGGGGAGGGCGAGCCTCACCGGGTTAATCCCAGGACTGTTTCCGACCTTTCCCTGGCCACCCACAAATGTACACACCTAGCGAGGCTTGAACCCTTGGCCTCTTGTTTGGATTTAAAAAACAACACTTAATGCATATTATACTAATAATCAATAAATAAATAGAAACTTTAAAACAAAGTGGTTCGGATCACGGTTACCCATATTCACTTGAACTTGTATTTGATCTGTTGTCTAATCCACAAGTTTTTGCCATCTCTAGTTCTATTGGATTCCATCTAAAAAAGGAACCGCTGTGGCAGAATGTGTGTGAGTGTGTGTGTTTTTTTTTTTTTTTTTTTTTTTTTTTTTTTTTTTTTTTTTTTTGTTTGTTTGTCTTGACTGCAGCTCGCGTACTCAATTTTCGCTATTTTCTTCAGGCTGACATGTATAGCTTAGGAATTATATTTCTTGAGCTCTGGCATCCCTTCAGCACAGGAATGGAACGACATGTTGTTCTTTCCGACTTAAAAAAGAAGGGAGAGCTTCCTTCTGATTGGGCCGCGGAGTTTCCAGAACAAGCTTTATTATTACGCCGTATGATGTCACTAAGCCCATCAGATCGCCCATCAGCCACAGAACTCAAACATGCTTTTCCTCCTCGGATGGAGTCTGAATTGTTAGACAGTAAGCATTAGTAGCTTTCACTTTTTGTTTTCAACGTACCTCTTGAATATATACATACATGATTTCTTAGAGGTAGACAGTGAGTAGTAATTAGTAAGTAGCCGTCAAGATTTAGTCATTGAACTTTTAAATTATAATGTATTTTTTTCACAAACAATTGTTTTTGATAAAGTTCAAGTATAAAGTTTGGGAAACACATAACCAAAAAAATAAAAAAGGATCTACTATTATAAAGTTAAAGAAGGTATAAAACAATAATATATATGAAGTTATGCACAATTGTTTTTCATAAAAAGGATTGTATATGAAAACAACTATACAAATAGACATTTATTTTTTTATTTTATTTATTTATTTATTTGTTTTTTGTTTTTTTTGTTTTTTTTTTGTTTTTTTTTTGTTTTTGTTTTGTTTTTTTTTTCAAATCAAAAGGTTTAAATGCTTATAATTGTTCTTCACAGTTTCTTTTGAAAAGCAAACTCACACACCCACTATGGCTGTGTTTGGCAAGGGGCTTATAGGGGCTTGGGCTTTTAAAATAAGTCTGCTAATAAAATAAGTCTCGTTTGTCATGAGGCTTATAGAAGGGCTTATAAAATAAGTCGGCTAAACACTTTAGCCCCATAAAAGAGGCTAAAAACTTTAGCACTGGGCTTTTGAAGAATAAATTACTTATTTACCCACAAAAATATCTAACATATACAAAAACTCATTTAATTATGTCCTTTTTAGTAATTTTGCAATAATAAGCCCCCGCCCCAGCCCATTTGCCAAACAAGTTTATAAAAATACAAAATTTAATTTTGGCTTATAATATAAGTGAATTAAAGTTCTATCAAACAGCCGTACTCATTGTTACCAGTCAATAAATTCCCTTTTTCTTGCTAAATAATGTTGAATAAAATTCAACCAAGGAAATGCAATCAGTAAACTACCATGCCTGTAAGAATTGAGTTAAAATATTGGTGTTTGAATGTTTAGACGTTTATTACTCTAAACAAAAATTCCATTTGTCCATTTATTGTTAGTTTTGTTCTCTGTTTTGTAGACATAGCCATTTATAATTTCATATGTTTCCCATTACTTTGCAGATATCTTACGAACAATGCATAATTCTGAGGACACCAGCATCTACGATAAAGTTGTGGGTGCTGTCTTCAGTGAGGAGATAATAAATACTAAAAACCAAGATAATGAATCTGAAGTACCAAAATTAGGTGCAAAGGAAATTTCATCTATACAGCATACAGATTTGGACACTGAAATTCGTGATCTGGTTTGGGAGGTATCTTCTACAGTGTTTAGGCTACATTGTGCAAAGCGTTTGGAAATAATTCCAATGTGTTTGCTAGGAGATTCTCTACAATCAAATAGGTATCCTCATATTTATGGTTCCCCTTTTGGTCATTTTTAGATATTTCTAATTCACAATTGCTTGCATGTGCATATATCTCTACTATATACTTCCAATATTATTACATCCATGTACTTTACTTTCATGACTACTTGACCCAATAAACAATATTGTCATTTCATACAAGAAACACTTGACCACAATTTTGCTACTATAATTTATTGCCGCTTTACATTTCCGCCGCCATGCATGGGTTCGCACCTAGTTAGAGAATAATAAGTGATTTTATATGTGAAGGAATGCTGTTAAGCTTTTGACAGATGGTGGAGACATGATAGAACTCTGCCATGAGCTGCGGTTGCCATTTATCAATTGGGTTGTTCTAAACCAGGTATGGATTATTACTTTAATAAAATACTCCCGAAGTGTTAAAGGATTTTTTTTAAAGATATGTTCTTACGTTGATATGTTTGTTTATTTGTTGCAGAAGTCATCTTTTAAACGATTTGAAATATGTTATGTATATCGCAGACCAATTGGTCATTCCCCGCCAAATCGATATCTTCAGGTTATGTGTGATAGCTTTATAGTTTTCATGCGGACACTTATGATTTTAAGGTGGCTATGTGCAGTAACACAGTTTTCTCATATGCAGGGAGACTTTGATGTTATTGGAGGTGCTTCTGCACTGACAGAGGCCGAGGTTATTAAGGTATTATGGTCTTTCAGTCTCCATCCACACACACTAGAAGAGTAGAGATGTCAACTGGGTGGGCCGGGCGGTTGATTAACATGTCAAAATGGGTGATTTTATGTACGGGTTTGATTGGGTTGACCCGGTTTCCAATTTTTTAATATGTTTTTTACAAGTATTTAGTGTGCTGGATATGGTTAAGAAAAACATGTTTTTTCAGTTGTAAATCGTAATTTATTGTTGGGATAAAATAATTTAGGAGGTGTTTTGCATTTCAAAATCACCTTTAGGGGATACTCTCGACACAACCCATTTGATTGTTAGAGATACGAGATAACCCAAATCGCCTCTTATATAAAAAATGGGTTGAAATTGTCACCTTAGTCGTAGGCAAATACCAAAGAATGGATTAGGTGGTCGTTTGTAGCCCGAATTATTCACCTTTTTAATGGAAGTGACATTGCATGAGAGAGGTAATGAGATGGTACAACAAATTCTTTTTGCTTAACCGTTTCTTCTTGTGGCCCATCTGCATCATCTTCTCTAACCTTTTAGATATGCTACTCTTGATTTTGAATGCAATTCCCCGTTGCTTGATATGCAGGCTGCAATGGACATCATAACTAGGTTTTTCCATCCAGAATCATGCGACATACATCTGAACCATGGGGATTTGTTAGAAGCAATTTGGTCATGGATTGGAATCAAGGCCGACCACAGACAAAAAGTAGCAGAAGTATGAATATTTGATTTTTTTTCCTTAGAATGATAATCAACTTTGCGGTTTCTGATAAATAGCTGAAAAGTTACATGCCTTTTCCTGTGAAGCTACTGTCTCTATTAGGATCATTGCGTCCCCAGTCCACTGAAAGGAAATCAATGTGGGTGGTAATAAGACGGCAACTTAGACAGGTGCACTTTGATTATTCATCAGCTTATTTTACATGTTTATGTGCTTCTAGAGCATCTAGCTACACGTTGGAAATTATATTTTTCTAGTTCTCAACTTTGGTTTCTAGCTCAACTTTATCTTACGGTTATAGTAGAGGTGAAAGAATAAGTGGGTTGGGTACCTGGTCAAAATAGATAATTGTTCGAGCGAGCCGGGTTGGATTCGACCTGGAGCTCTCTGTCCAAATGTTTTAATTTCTTATGAACAGTTAGTGTGTTAAATATGATTATAATTATTATATGCTCTCAGTCTTAATTTATTTTTTCAACCAAATATTGTAAGATTTTTATTTAGGCTTTAAGTCCGACCCTTGACTTGTTTCTTCATTTAGTCCTTTATTTTTCTAACCAGTTTGGTTCTATAGATGTGAAACACAATTGGACCAAAATTTCCACCTCTTGGTTATAGCTTAGTGAATGTTATTGAGGGTAGAATCCAAATTTCAAAAAGACATCAGATGATGGCAGCACAGGAAATTCAACGATTTTTAAGTAGGACTACCTTTAATGCTTCTCAAGTTGGGCATAGAGTCAACATGCCAAAATCACTAAGACTACTTTTCCTGATATGTAAAGCATCCACCATCAACTTGGCAGTAATATTATAGTTGCTATAAATTATTTTTTAACTAGTATAATGATTGGGGGAGTTTTATGATTTGCTGGGATAAAAATTCTATGGAAACATGAATCACGAGTTTATTTTATCGGTCATAATATATTCCCTCAAGTCCTTAAAGCCCCCACTTCTCTTTCCCAGGAACTTAATATTACTGAAGGTGTCGTTAATAAGTTGCAAAATGTGGGGTTAAGGTTTTGTGGAATTGCAGATCACGCCCTTCCCAGATTGAGAGGTGCCCTTCAAGGCTGGTATGTTTGTCATTAAAAATAATAATTTCTAGCTCTTCATATTTTTTCAAGAATATTGATTTGGTTTTTGCGATGGCAGTGTAGGCACACTTGCAATGAAGGCACTTGAAGAACTTTCTCAGATTTTGATGTATTTGCGAATATGGAAGATTGATAAAAATGTTTTCATCGATCCCCTTATTCCACCCACTGAGGGTTATCACAGGGATTCATTTTTCCAGGTATATGTTTAGTTTTCCCGTCTTTGAAACCTAGAGCAATTTGTTACATGATTATCCAAACTAACTAATAATCCAGAGTGTTCCAAGCTGACAAATTTTGACAATGTTCACCAACCACTTGGTTGATTATCGTAACATGAACTTAAATAGTCATCCAAACACCCTCTTAATCACCTTCTTAATCATCTTTGATGTTCCTCAGAATGTACATTAATATATGGTATTTTAACAATTCAGATCTGATTCCTCTTCTAATTAGACAATTTTGTCTAGTGGGGTGCATGTTTCTTGGATTACCTTGAAAACTTATGCAAGCATTTCTATGTTTTCTGAGCAGATATTTTTAAGGAAGTATAATAGTGTTGGAACTCCTACGGAAGGAACTTTGCTTGCTGTTGGTGGTCGCTATGATTATCTTCTTCACCAAATGTGGCAATCTGAACATGTAGGCTCTTGCCTTATACATATCGTATTCTTAAATAAGATATATTAAAGGCTTTAATTTGGTAGCTGTATTTGCTGTAAAGGAACTAGAGTCATGAAACATGTTTCATCCTATTCATGTGTATTTAATCTTGCCCTACTTTGAATCTATCAGAAATCAAATCCACCAGGAGCAGTTGGGGCTAGTCTTGCTTTAGAAACCATAATTCAGCATTCTTCTGTTGATATCTGCAGACCCTTTAGGTATGTTTATTTATTTCATGAACCTGCAGCTTCACTACAAGAGGACGAATAATAGGTGGGGTAACAAGTCAAAACCGGTAGTTTTTTACTGCGAGTCAAAATGGGGAATCCCGTCGACCCAACACACTTTCCCCTTTAAGCCTTTTTAGTTTGACATATAATTAATATGTCAAAAATGTTTTTGAACAGACTTTGTGTGGCTTTCCAGTTTAACCCGTTGACATATTATCTAATACATTTTAAAATATTTGATCCGCCGGAGACAGTTGTTACCAAATTCGTCATGTTAATTAAAAAACGGGTCGAAATTGCCATATTTTGCTATTCTTGTTGTCTTATTGTATCAATTGGTGTTGCACAATTTATGCAGAAACGATTCTAGCAAAAGTGTTCTAGTTTGTTCAAGAGGTGGAGGTGGTTTACTTGAGAAGCGTATGGAGCTAGTTTCTGAACTCTGGGATGACGATATCAAGGTTTGTAGTTATAATAATTATTATTTTTTTTCTTTGTGACTACTAAATCTTCAAATGATAAATGTGATTGTGTATTTTTTATTAGGCGGAGTTTGTTCCGATTGTGGATCCTAGTCCTAAGGAACAGTACGACTACGCTAAAGAGCATGACATTAAATGCCTTATTGAAATGTCGGAAGGATCTGTTAAGGTAATTCTTAGTAGACGTTATCTATTTGTTTAAGTTAATGTTAACATAAATACTTCTATAAACTGGTCATGGTTATTATACCTTTTTTTTTTTTTTTTTTTTTTTTTCTCTCTCTCCATGTAATGATTAGCCCTAACATGAATGTTGCAAAATGATGTTTTTTTAATCCAGATTCGTCATCTTGAGCTCAAGAGGGAGAAGGAAGTTAATAGAGAATCGCTCGTCAAATTTTTGTCAGAAGCAATGGCATCTCAGTTTAGAAACCCGTCTATATGGAATTGATATGACCACGATCACAACCACTATCAGCTTGCAAGTTCTGGCAACTGTATCTAGTTGCCATTGTGTTGCCGGAGTTCAGGATGCCTGCACATCCCTTTTCTGGTTGAAAAAGGAAATTCCATGTCAGTGGAGCAATATAAAATGCGTTTTTTTTCCTTCTCTCCAGGAGTTAATCGATCCATCGTCTTGTTTTCCTCTTTTTGAGTGATGTTAAAGGGAGCATTATGTTACAATGAGGTATTTTGCAAGCAAATGTACATGAAAAAGAAAACCTATATTCTTGACATTTCTTAACCAAAATCAGGGGTGGTTTTGGCATTTTAAAAGACGAAAAGATAACTTTCGGTTTTCAGAAAGTTGTTCTCTCACTTTCTTCTTTATATCTGTATTGAAACTTGGAGCACATGATCTTTCTCAGGTTAATGAACACTGCAAATGGTGTCATATGACGAGTTCTAGCAAGTCATTATGAGTTCTTATATGCGATGGTGGGTGAGGGGCTGCATATGGTTTTGATGAGTTTAACTGCAACACCTCCAACTTCTTCTATTGGGAGATATTCATTCATAATAGTGGTCAGGTATACAACTTATTGTTTTATCTCATGACAAGGCTCGTTTTGGGTGTAATTTTTCTGGGCGTCGCACCATTTTGTCTTGTGCTCAAAGATTGTCTATTCTAGAAGTAACCAAGGCTTTTGTTTTACGAGCATTATGGGGTTTGATGGATGCAGTTTTTTTGCTTCTTTGATTTTCTTTTAACATTTTACAAAATTTGTATATTCAAAATATACTGAAATTGAACTCGAAGAATTTTGTAAGATTGAATCATGGTGATTCACTTGTTTACGATGAGATCCTAAATAGTTATTCTCTTGAAGCAAATAATAATGTATAGACATTGTCCTCGTGAAATATCATATTAAGACCGATTTGTGAATGTTATTACTTGTTAGCGGTTAGTGAGCTTTTGGAGGTTAGACACAAACACTTATCTGTAAATATTGCGAGGTTATCTTTTCGTTTTTATTTCCATAAATATTGTGTAATAGATTCTGGATGTTATTCATACCTGAACAACTTTTGTCGGCTTATAATTTGGATTTGACTTCAGATTAGTCTAAATGTCTAATCATGCAAATGAGTTGACTCGATCAATAGCATGGACTAAACTCTGATTTGATTTGGTACACTGAGTAGTCTTCGTGATGCACTCTTGATACTTAGTTTTAATTTTTGAGATGTTTTCTTTAAAAGGATTACTATAAATGTCTCACTATCGGTGTGATGTCACAGTTTAGAATAAATAGTGCTCAAGTATTGTCGTGACTGGAATGTGTCAAAAATTATAATGATACACAGAACATAATCTTGATTTTGAAACATGAAAACTACTCGTTACCTACTATATCTATCTTTTCAATTGGAATATGTTTAAAAATTAAAAGTATATAGCCAAAAGACAATGTAAAGATGATGAAATTTCCACTAGATTGCTTTTTGTATTCTTAAATTAGGGGCGGCCGTTAGTAGTACTTAAACAAAGACCAAAACGGGTTGATTTACCTAGTTGTTTTTAAACTTTTTCGTTAAATGGTGGTTGGCATTATGTTGGTGTGTCATATGCCGCAATAGTAACAAGACGAAGGCTAGATGAATATCCATTTAAAATTTTTTGAATTCCTGCTTATTGTACTTCCGTTAGAGAATTAGTTTCATACAATGTGTCTGCATAGACCTTGACACTATCGAGTAATAAGACTTATAATTGACACATACCCAACACTCATTGTAAATTTGGTACGTACACAAAATTAAAGACCTCACTTTTATCAAAAAAAAAAAAAATAAATAAATAAATTAAAGACCTCACAAAACATAAATACTGTTTTGCACAAATATGGTACGTACACAAAATTAAGCAAGAAACATCAGGGGTTGGGTGTCTATTTCTGATTAGTTCATCTACAATAATAGAAAACGTTAATGGTTTAAACTGAAAAAGGTATCTGTAGAACAAGATACAAGTGTAAAATTTAAACTTAGAATGCAAGTTTGTATAGTCTTGGTTTGATTGTGATAGATGAAAGGCCAAAAACTATTAATAGCAAATCAGAAACGTCTATATGGTACATGCATCTAATATTGTCGGACGGCAAGAGGAGAAAGATGAATTGATTCACAAGTAATTGCAACATGATAATGAAGCATGTAATCAAAACTTCAGTATAGTTCCCATAGTTGGTATTGGTGGGGTAGGTAAAATTATATTCTCGCTAGACTTTGTATCACGAAAAGAAAGTGAAAGATCACTTTGAAGTCGAGGCCGGGTTCGTGTTTCAGATGACTTTGATAGCTCGGTAGGGGGTGAAAACAAGGATTGTGCAGATTTAAATCTACTTCAAGTAGCTCTTAGAAAGAAACTCATAGAAAAACATTTTCCATTAGTACTAGATGATGTATGGAGAGAAAGTTATGAGGATTGGGAAACCTACCCTAGTAAGCCCGTTTCATGCATGCGCTCTAAGAAGTAAAGTTATCGTGACAACATGATAGGAGCGACTGCTTAAAAATCTGGGTTGTGAGCATCTAAACTATATCCAGGTCCTGTCACATGACGATGCTCTGTCTTTATTTGCGCAACATGCATTGGGTGTTAGCAACTTTGATTTGCATCCAACCCTTAAAGCACATGGTGAAGGAATCACGAAAAATGTAATAGATTCCTTTGGCTTTGATAGCTCTTGGTAAGTTACTGAGAACAATCCTGAAAGATAGGTGCAGTGGACGACGCTTCGACTACTGCGCCCTCATCTTCCAAATCCCCTGCATCAGAATATACTTTGAAATACAAAATTAATACGAAACTGATTTACCTCTTCAAAAGATTTTGACAAGCAATTTTCAATTTTAAATCAAAGTCTGTTTATTAACATGGACATGGACATGTTATATGTGCATTCTTTTAAAAGATCTATACGCGAATTCTATTACTCTGTGTTGCTTTGAAGTAATCTTCTGGTTTAATTAATCTCATTGGCACGTTAATTACCAATTGTTTAGATATTATGAGATTTTTTTTTTGTATATTTTCTAATACCTAAATTATTTCTGGATTTGACTCAACTCAAAAGAGAGAGACTTTGTGGATGTTAGCAAGATACACTTTATACAGTATCGTCAAGGAATTACACAATGATGTGTTGCATTGTTGTGATTGATCGATGTCTCAAACTTGAAAGAGGAAACGATAAAGGAATACGTAACATCTGATATGTAAGAACTCTTTTCATACTCACGTGTAAACTTTTTGCTGCATTTTTGGCAGAACGCAAAAGTGATTCGGAACTCATTTATTTTGACAGATTGGGGTCATTATTGATATGTCATTTGGTCATCTGGTACTTTAGCACCAATTATGGAAAAGCAATACACGATCAAACATTGGCGATTTACAGAAGAAGAAGTTTATCTGATTTTGTTTGGATGTGCAAGCTTGCAGAAAAAGTGGTTTCCAAAATTGACTTCATTTTTTACTTGTTCGAGTTATATTCAAGTACTCATTGTTCTCAACCCATTGGGTCTTAGTTTATTGATTATTTATTGTATGATTGGTGATGATACTGAATTTGCTAAGAGTCTGCTACAAGAGTTATATTGGGTGTGAAATTGCGGATGAGATCATGCGGAAAATGAATGGTATGCATAAAATACAATGCAGATCGTGTTAGTGTACATAAATATCCATGCTTCGGATCCTAAAACGTTACAGCTTCCCTTGCAATCAGTACAGTATCAAGGGTTTCGTTTTTTTTTGTTGGCCTATCTTTTTAATTATTGCTATAACAATACAAAACTTTTGATATGATCTTCTAGCTTTCCTAATTTATTTCAACAGTTAATCTAACAAATCTCCATGGTTGATTTGGTGGTACAAACTATGTTCCTGCGATCAGAAACCTTTTACACTGTAAGTGTAACTAAAGATTTGGCAAAATTTTGTCGCACAGAACAAATATAAAGTTATATATTAATGACGCAAAAGAGTATCATTCCTATTCTCGATCATTCCTTCATTCTCAAATCCTCAATCCAAAGACACCCTTATAAGTAAGCCAGCACAGTTAACCCGTCCCTAACAAATTTACCCGAAACCATAGCTGGACTTTCAAGATTTGCTTATTTAGGAGTTTTCACTCAATATAAACTATAATGTATATAAGCAGTTGTTAACATTTAAATGAAACTGTTTACTTCGCTATTCTAAAATAAATAAGCCAATATGCAGGTCCAAATAAGCAAATACCAAACCCCCCCTATACTAAAAACAATGTTTTCATTAACATTACTTTCTAATCCAGAACAAGTCCAATAAAATCCAAACCAAAATCTTAGACATCACAAACAAGTATCAACTTTCAAATCCATGATTTCACAATTCTTAAAACTTACTTCTTTGTGATTCCAACAATCATTAATAACAACTAAGCATCAGAAGTTATGTTGCAAAAACACATGTTGTTGAGGTGAAGCTGGTCCGATCTCTTCTTCCAAACTCCTCAATCCATCACCAACAGAATTCTTATTTTCCGATACTTTTGTATCAACGACAACATCTGCTTCCGACACTGAAGACTTCCTTCTTTGCGAAGATGCCACACTAGGAAAAGTAATCCAACTCGGAGCTCTAAACTCGATCCTTGGATCTTCATTTTCACCCGCCACGTCACCTTCTAATTCTGAACGGTTGGAGGATCTTTGAGACGATTTCTTATGCATACGACTACTTCCTAAAACGACTTCAGTTGGTAGAATCGGTTGGTCGTTGCTAGGACTTCCCATTAACATTGCTAACGCACGTTCTAACGCGGTTGTCACTTTATCCATAGAAGGGCGTTCTTTACCTCGCATGCGTACACATTTACACGAGATACTCGCAATACGTTTCAATGCTTCGAGATCTGACGGTGCGGGTAGTTCGGGGTCGAGAATGCGCTCAATGTCGCCTGATTTAATCAACGGGACTGCCCATTCGACTATATTTCCTTCCTCAAATTGCATATCTATCGCTTTTCGACCACTTAGAATTTCTAAAAGCAAAACGCCGAAACTATAAACATCGGATTTGGTAGTTAAGTAGTGAAGTCTGTAGTATTCCGGATCGAGATAACCAAGAGTTCCTGCAGGAAGTTCAGCTAACGGCGAGCTGCTGTTTGCGGGTCCCAGTAACGAAAGTCCGAAATCAGCAACACGTGCATTGTGTTCTTCATCGATTAAGATGTTTGATGATTTTATGTCACGGTGGATCACTGGTGGACACGCGTAACCATGCAAATACTCAATACCTCGAGCTGCTTGTACAGCGATAGTAACGCGTTTCACCCAATTTAACTGCGATTTTAACGTCTTTGGGTTACCGTGAAGGTGCTGATGGAGTGAACCGTTGGCCATAAACTCGTAAACTAATAACCGTTGTTCACCTTCCTCACAGTATCCCAACAGATTAAGTAAATGTGCATGGTTTAATCTAGAGAGTAAATCGAGCTCGTTATGGAATTCCATTGAGTTTTTCTTCATATCGGGTGAAAGAATTGCTCGTTTCACAGCAACAGCCACGCCGTCTTTTAACACCCCTTTAAAAACACACGAAAAACTTCCTTTTCCAACTTGTGAATCTTCGGTAAACCCTCCAGTGGCTTTTTCGAGCTCATCATAGGTGAAAACGCGGGCCCTTCTGATCTTTAACTCATCAAAATCAGGTTGAATCTTTCCACCATCTTTCTGAAACCCGTTGTTTTTTGTTTTAATTGCTTTTGCTCCGCATTTACAGTTTCTTAACTTGTAACGAACATAAAAGATAGCAGTTAATGATATCACAATAACTAATAAAACCGCGAAAGCAATCACCCCAATGATTACTGGCAACTGATGTGACAAAAATCTTTCGGTTTTCTTATCGGTGTATGAACAGTTCGAGACACACTCGGCAGAAGTACAGTTTGAACAGTCGTATTCACATACTCGATCAGCATAGTTTGTGCATTCGGATTTTTTATACATTCCTGGCGGGCATTCGTTGCTGCATTGTAAACATATGCGTGAATCCGGTGACTGGCACGGTAAGGTGTCATTATTATACTCATAAAACCCGTTTTCGCAAGTATTTGTTCGACAGACTCCCGGAGAAACAGCTAATGGTAACACCTTTGGAAAACCTGCACCCCAACAAACGGGTGAAAGTGATTTATCAGCCATTACACCACAAGAAAAGTAGTCACCTGATGCTATTTCATAAAGCTGAACCCCTTTCGGGGGTGGTGTGCTTGGATCAACCCGAAAACCCCAACATACAACTTCTCGCGTATAGCTTTTTATCCCGCAAGCATGAAACCTACCTCCAACTACAGAAAGCATTGGGTCGTGTGGGGCCAAGTCAACGTTCACTTGGCCCTGACGAAACAATGCTACTGCAATTTGCTCTTCGGATTCCCAACTTGTCCCCCAACATAAAACATTCGACTCAATACCTACAAGTATCCCACATACATGATAACCACCCGCAGAAATCTTTCGAAATCTAGCATCCATTGGCACATGGCTAATTACACCGCTACTAATCTCATCACCCCAACAAAACGCGCTCCGGTTTTGAGAGAACAACCCGCAGTTGAATGCAGACCCAGCGGAAATGGACTGGATCTGACCTTCGAACACATGACTTCTGGTCATGTTATAACCCCAACAATCCACAAGCGAGTAGTTTCTTCTTTTGCCCATTAGCGGTTTCTGAAGACCACATAAGTGGTGGTCCCCGGCGCTGAGTTCTATGAACTCAGCAGATATAGCCATGGGTCGAGGAATGCCAATGTTTATAAAACTACTATTCCCCCAACAAAACGGCTGGTTGGTATTCATTAAAAGCCCACAAACAAATCCGTTACCCGCTGTTAAACCTGAAAACTGCGTAAGTGAAGGCGTTGAACTAATAATAGCTGAATTCGACCCGTAACATGTCACAAAATGAGACCCATCCGATTTTAAACCACAAAAAGCACTACCATATTCACCATAAGATATAGCGATTGATGACATTGAACCAAGACCAATTACTACACCATTCAAATCTGAAGCAACCACTATCAATAGTATAACATGTAACGTTAAATCCTCAACAGAAAACCTCAAAACACCCATTTTGATCACTTTGACTAACAAAAATCAAAGAATTCTATAAACCATCAATAATTCAATTCCCACCATAACAACCTCCAAATTTATGTACCCAAACACAAATTCTCATTAAAATGAACCTAAAACATCTTTAAATCCAAAAATAACCAGATCTTTGCATTAAATACATCCATTAAGCACATATCATCAGTTTGACTACTAAAAAGTCAAACACACCCATAACTCCATTTTAACTCAAAACCAATCCAAGAAAAGCACTACCCGGATGAAATTACACAAACCCAACTTGAAATCTACCATAAAACATATAAAAAACAATCAAATTTTATTCACAAATTGCATCAATATTAAGCATAATATTAGCACAAAATCATGAAAATAAAGAGTGAGAGAGCAGTGAACTTACAAAAAGAAAAAGAAAAAAAAAGGTCCCAAATGATGGTGAGGTAGAAATGGAATTGAATGTTGTAGAGGTGGTAGAGGAGAACAATGTATGTGTAGTTCAAAAGTGTAATAGTATGTGTAGGTGAATGCATTAAATGCATAGAGTTAATGCATAAATATTGATCTTTTCATGCCCGGATTTCTGCACACATGTCCACTGCTTTGGTCCTTGAAACTTTCGGTTTTATTACTACTTAATCAATGTTTATTACTAGTATAATTTTTTAAACTTATAGTACCTCTCTAGACTTGTATTTCATCTTTGACCTACTTCTAAATAACTTTTACTCCGTATTTATTTTATTAGTACTATTAAGATTTGTAATCAATGTTATGTACTTATGTAACATGTCAAAATATATGAGTAGTGTGCATGATGTAAGATTTGTAACAAGACATGCATACAAAGATTTGTTGCATAAGGGATGTTTTTTTTGTGCATGTTATGATATGTATTGCTGGCTTTACTTATTTGGTTTTTTGCGCTAATGGAAAGTTGCTAACTTGGTCTTATCTTTCCATAAATGTTTATAATAGAAAATTCAAGATTTGTCAAAGCAGAATAGGAAGTTATGAGACCAATTATTGCTAGTTTGGAAACAGTTTTATTATCATTCAAATTTCTTTGAAACGGAATTAAATATTCTAAAGCTGTCAATTTTTGAGGATATTGTCTGAGAAAATTATCGTAAAGAGACAAAATATGTCATCTTTACGTCGTGCAAAGTTTATTATTTTTTTGAGCGAAGAGAGGCCGCAGCCACAAAATTTATATGTAACTACTCGCAATTGAAGAAATTTCAACAGGGAAAGTTACAATTCAAACGAAGTTATACCGGAAAACATTTATAAAAGATTTTTCATTAAAAAATTTAGCATTCATTTATAGGAATATCAGACTTTAAAGGACGAAATAAGATTCATTAAGATGATTTTTATTATGACAAGTCATTTTGTTAAAAAAAATTATAAATGTTTTGTGAATGTAACATTTTCTTTCAGAACAATGAAGTTGGACTTTGAAAGATAGGCCATACACCAAAGGCTTCTTAAAATCTAAATATACTTCCGTTCTTTGTATTCAAGGAGCTAGGATTACCATGTATAGTAAATTTCTTTCTACGATAACAACTCTATAAATTAATACTCGATAAAATTAATAATTTATCCAGTCCCAACTTGAGACCAATACAAATTTGGACACCAATCGATTAAACAATAAGATAATAATTTTTTGAAACCCTAGTGTATATATAATTGGTCCCAACGAAACTATAAATTAATAATTACTAAAAAAATTTCATAGTATACATGTGATAATTTATTTTTTTCATCTCTAATTAATATACATTTTAATTTATTTTCATATCTAACTAGTATACACTCTAACTTGTACATATTGGAACTTGTTTTTCTATTTTATTTTTCACCTATAACTAGTATACATTATAATTTATTTTTCATCCCTAACTAATATATATTGAAACTTGTTTTTATAATTTATTTTTTATCTCAAACTAGTATACATTGTAACTAGTACATATTGGACTTGAAAATTAAAAAGTCACGCGTAAAACATCTTTAAATTAATAAATTATTAATTTATCGATATAATAATATATCGCTAAATTAGTAAAATATCCTTATCCCAACACTATTAATTTATAGAGGTTTTACTGTAGTTTGGTGTGAATGTAGTACAATCTTGATCGTGCGTATTAGGGTAACGATCTAGATCCCGTAAAAAGAGTTGCACGTCTCTTCAGCTCTCATTATTGTGGTATTTGTTACTTAAGCCGAGCAAGACCTAAACTCATAACTCATAATTAGCTACGTGCATATGTTGGTACGTATGATAGATCATGCTCTTTTCCAAAAATGGAGATGGCATCTTGTTAATAACCCAAATTATATTTTAAGTTAGTGTCATTATGGTTATTCATGGTGTGGAAGCAGGTTTTGATCTTAAAGGTCGCAATTGTAATGGTGTTTGAGCATCCAACATCTCGACATACTCAATGCTTCATCAACATAACTTTCTCTTGATGAGTACTCTTAGTTGTAAAGTGGTTAATGGTTTATCTATTCAGTTCTGGAAAGATCCATGGAATGGCAATGACAAGTTAATGTCTAGATTTAACAGGTTATATCACCTAGATGCAAACGCGGATTGCTTACTCTCATATCGGAGAGTAAATGATTCTTGGGTTTGGAATTGGAATAGGCAAGTCGAGGGCTCCCGTAATGAAGCTGCCTTTGGGTTATGCATGTAAGAGTATTAAATGATATAAGAATGGTTTGTAAGAGTATTGAATGATATGAGAATGTTTTTTTTATTGATTTCGTGATGCATTACAGACAAATAAGAAGCTTTATATAGGAATATTATAGAACCTATATTGGGTAACCCCACTAATCAAGCTAATCAACATAAATATACAACTAATTATTTTGTGGTTATCCACTAATGACAACTAATGGTCTTATTACAATCCATGGTTAACACTCCCTCGCAGTCTGAGCAGCGAAATCACGAAAGCTAGAACTGGAGATTAAAAACTAATAAACAATAAAGTAAAACTAATAAATAATTGATGGAGAAGACATTTGACAACAAGCGTAAGCACATCTTCAAGAAGAAGCAGACACAAACACGCAACAAAATCAGATAAACCAAAGTATCCGTACCAAACAGGATAAACCAAAGTATCCAGACCAAATGAGATAAACCAAAGTATCCTTTGCCAAACAGGATAAACCAAAGTATCTTGACCAAACGGGATAACCCAAAGTATCCCCTACAACTAAAACAAACGGGATAACCCAAAAGCATCCCCTATAACTAAAATAAACAGGATAACCCAAAGTATCCCCTACACTAAAATAACGGAAATTACAACTAAAACTCATGCACTAACATCAAAGAAGGTAATCTTGCTCAATCATAAACAACGAGAAACATAATTGTTAATTAAAGAATGACTAAGATCCATATCTTTATTAATGTGGTATTAGAAACAAAAGGATAATGATAATGATGAATCATTAAAGGTTTTTCCAGGAAACCTACCTCGAGTTGATCTAGGGGCATTGGCGTGTTGTTAGACGCTTACCAATGTCATTATGTTATTAATAGATATTAAAGTGGGAGCTGTTGGAGTTTGTGAATAAATATTAATAAACGTATGTCTAGAATCGAACTCGAGACCTCGGGATTGCACACGTTACGAATGAGTATCAAAGAATAAATAATTAATATGTATTAAATGTTATGTATATATATTTATTATTTACACGCAACAAATGACTAACGGTCGTTAGTACTTAATGGAATTAACTAACAGGCAAAGAAAAGGACTTGTTTGTAAATTAGATGACAAGAAGGTTCCGAAATACCCTCTTGGAGGTGTATGGCCGGCCAACCCAACCCAACCCAAGGGGCATCCCTTGCCCTAACTTGTCCTCTAAGTTTGCAAAACTATATAAACACATCAAGGGTTCATTGTTTGGGTTACCTCCTGCACACACATTAAACCCAAAGTGTTTTTTCTCTTCCTTTTTCTTCTAAACAAGTCGACAAACACCCATTAGGGTTGTGAGTCGATTTTGGTTTATCTAAAACCATTCCTTGTGTTTTTACTAGCATAAACTTTATACGGTTTAATTCGTGTGTACAATAACGAGGTAATTACTCATTATAGTAATTATCAAGGGATCGATTAACAAAACGGCAAGGGGTTAATCATTGATCCATATAAACCCTAATTAGGGTTCATCATATTGTTCAAGATTATTAATGGATTCTTGTTTTTCTAGAATCACTAAAAGTACATTCCTATTTAAGGTTATGTTAATCTTTTATATGTTATAGATGTTCCTTCACTCCCGCATATGTGTTTACTAATTTATATGATTGTCATGATACTAATATTATAACAATGGTATCAAGAGCTTGCTATAACATGTAATTGATTACATAAAACACATAAAAACGAATTTTGATTGTTTTAGATACATGTTAGGTTGTTTTTATAGATCTAGGGTTCTTTTTCCTAAACCAAAAAAATTTGGAGGGGGGGGGGGGGGTTGATTACCTCTTTATCCAAATTAGGGTTTGTTGTTTTTAATATTAATTGGATTAGAAACCATAGGTTGCCTACATGTTTATGTGTTATTTGGGCATATCCTATGACCTAATTGGTAATTGTTATGTTTTGATCAATGACGAAACATGCATGTTAGTCATGCGTTATTAATTGTTTTTTAATTGTTAAGCTTTGTCACATGTTTAGATAGTTATTAAAATCAATTTATATGATATGTGGTATGTGATTAACTTTGGCCTACGCAATTGATTCGTCAATGTATGTGACTCACTTCCTTCAAGAAGGGAAGGCCTTAGTTGATTATATGCATATTGAAACCTAGAATTGATTTTATCAGGATCTTTTCTAATCAAGAATGCATGTGGCTAGTTGTTTCACCTTATAATTGTTATGGTTATTAGTTGCATGGTTTGTCTTTAATTACTTGTTTTATTGTTTTATTTTGTTGGACACGTTGTAAGCAATAAAAGGGTAATTTTTATAAAGAAAATAAATTGGACTAATAATGGTGAAACCTTAAGTGATAAAGAATGATTCTTGCCGTGTGTTATGTGCCGACAGTGGTTCGCTTCGCACAGTAATTGGCTCCCAGGCGAGACTAGCAAGATTCATACTTTATTACATGTTTTAAGATTTAATTCATAAACTTTTGCTTGATTGGTGTTTTTGTACACATGGTTTTAAAAGTAAACCTTATAAGACAAATTCATAGTGATGGTAAGAAGGTTTGGAAAGAGCCTAGAGTCTACCTTGGTTATCACACTTATGAATGCATCTTAGACGATTTTCTTTTATCTCCATTCTTTGTACAATATCATCTTAAGGGTGATTTACCTCAATTCCACTTTTGTGGGTGATAATTGAAGGTTCTTCTTTAATTGGTGAATCTGATACCTCAAGTAAAACTTTTTTGCATTAATCTTAAGAATTGGTAATAAAAAGGTTTTGAAAACTTATGTTATAAAGATGAGTGCATGCATCTTTATACATGTTTTGACTTTCACATCAAAAATTTATACCCTTAAAATTTAATTTATATGTCATCTAACTATAAGGAATACTTGGAATTAATTATTTGGTATGCTTGAGACCTAGGCCAAATATTAATGAAAAAGTAAATTTCCAAGTGTGCGTGAGACCACACATGGAGAATTTGCAGTTTCTAAGTTAGACAACTTAATTAAGTTGATGCGTGAGACCTAGAACTTAAGGCATGAGATGGGATGAAACATGCTTACATGACAAATTGATGAATCAATTTGATGTAAATCCCATAATGATCTAGAAATTAGAAAATTGTTTGCCAATTATTGTTCGACAGATTACCATCTTTTATACTTTCACTACTAGCAGATCAACTGATGTGGTGGAATCTATGTAAAGTTGGATCCTAGATTTTCAAGAAAATATGTTGATTATATGAATATATCCTTGGGTATTATGTTTTCTTGAAAATTGATTATCGAAAATACTAAAATTGAATTTTGTAAATTCTTTTAAATGTATTAATGCAACATTAAAACCGTTAACGTAAGTTATTCTTTTATCAAGTAAATTGATCTACACCCGTATGGGTTTTTGGTTTAAAGAATAAACCTAGTCTTCTTTCCATTAGAAGAAGTGTGAGACTTAATCCTATTCTTTTTCATGAATGAGAAAGGTTTAATAGAAAAATTAGAATTGTCTAAATTCTAAATACATAACTCATAACAACTTTAATAGTTAAGAAAAATTGCATATTTTCCATAAGAGATTTTATTACCTTCTTTGGTAATCACATTCTCTTAGAAAACATGTGTAATCTTTTATGAGATATTAGAAGCTAGACGAATTACCGTAAAATGATAAAAGACAAACTAGCATATTTTATCTAGTTGTTATGGTTTGATCATTTAAAGATACTACATACAATTGTTGGAATGGTAGATCTTTTCAGGAAGAAATTGCATGCCCAATTTTTCAAGTTAATAGTTTGGAATGTAATGAATCACATTTATGTAGAAGAATACGTTCTTTTAGTACCTAATTAATTGTTACAAATGGGTTTTCTCAAAGATGTAGGAAAGTGAATAGCACACTATTTCCTTTCACTGGATTAATGAAAGATTTACAATGTTGTCGAATTCAGTGGGAGTATTGTATGTGTATTACTGAATAAGGAATTATAGTAATGATCTCTAATTCAGTGGGAGTCACAATGATTGTTATCTTGGTAGTACCCTACTTTATCTTTGAATATCTCAAGATAATTACTTTCTAAATATAGATAATAATATTTTCAAGGATAGTCATGTGCGTTTCCTTGATTGATTTAGTAACTCTATATCTACTAGTTATGCTAATGACACAAATCATATTGTTCACATTAACAAACACGTGCGTGTTATTTATATGGTACAAGGTGTTGTTCCATGCACAAGTGGAGAAATCTTCATTGTGTGCGAGGTACAACACATAAGAATATGATGTAAAGGATTCTCTTAACTGTAAAGTAAGAGACTCACATTATAATACACATCTAATCTAAGAAACACTTGGTGTTGAAATTTAGTAAACGTGAGACGCAGGCTAAATTTTAATGACAAGGTAAATTTCCATGTATGTGTGAGATCGTACATGGATGATTTGCTGTTTCTAAATTAGACACCTATTATAATATGTGTCAATATGATAACTAGACAACTTCAACTATAATATCTATGTATTGTTAGAATGACATAAATAAATGAAGTAAATAAATTAACTTGAATTACTATTGAAACCAAATGGTGGTGTTCAAGAATACTCTAGTTATACATGTTTATATATTCTTATAAACATGAAGTCTTTTAAGTATTACAAGACTTATAATAAAGTAAGACGTTAACTTGTTATGTTTTTTTAATTAAGACATATACAAGAAGTCATTGAGATGATCAATGATTAATAACGTATAATAAGATTATAACACATTTTTGTTTTGATGAGACATGAACATGAAGTGACTTGGTAAAAAGTACTTGTGTTATAAAGCATGCAATTGGTTTAGAAATACTATTATACCATTAAGTTGACTTAGTTGGTAAATAGGTATACCAAAAGGATTATGGTTATCTTATATACATTGTTAGATTGTTTTACAATATTAATTCTAATGAAATACCACACCTTTATGGTATGTTCAGATAGGAAAATCAAGCAATTGTTTGATTAAAGATAACTATCACTTCTTTTCTTCCAAAAGTAATCAAGGTTAGAAAATTTAGTATTGATTGAATATACTCAGTTAGACTCCTAGAAGATTTATAAGACACTATTGAAATATGAAATGTGATAAATCATATTAAGTCTTAAATTGGAGTTCTGAATTTGTTAAGCTACTTATGTATAGGTTATTAGCAAATGAATGTCAGGAACTGTCAATATGTATTTGTAATATCTCAAAAGGGAATATTGTATTGTCACTTTAATTGCTAAGTATTTATATTCTATATAATACTAAAGGCAAGTGGGAGTATTTTATCTTGAAAAGATAAAATTACAAGATACAAAATCTTCTAAATCATACTAGTGAAAATTTTGATGAGGCTAAATATATAAATGATAAACCTCAAGATGATGCAATTCTCATTCGTAGATCCACTTGAATATCTCAGATATTTAATTAATATGCTGACGATTATATGATGTAGTATTACCAAAATAATGAATTGGGTAAATTACTCATATTATGAATGTTATAGATGCTATTCATAAAGATATTCAAATTTAAAATTTGGTTTATCTTAATTCTTAATGGTTAGAGAATGAAGATGAGTTTATTCAAAGATAATGTAACCCTAGTGATTTAAATCTTTGTGTAGCAATCATATAGAAAAAATTGTACACATATCTTAATGCATATCTTATGACAAAATTATTAATCATATTTAAGCAATTAACTATGATTGAATACTCTTTCCTAAGAACATTAAAGATACAAAGATGGTAATTGTCATGCTTATTTTCATATATATGAAATTTGACAATGAATATCAAAACTCTTTCTTGAATAATTACTTGAGCGATGATGATAAGTAATCAAAAGGAGTTTATGAATTCAAATAAATCTTTGAAAGTGTACAAAGTGCAATAATCCATGAATGGATAAATGCATGCATCTAGGAAATTGCTCTTATGTTTAATTATTAAAATCCATGTTTTGATTTATAATTGAAATAAGATAATTTCTAAATATTCCTGAAAGCTAGTGGGAGTATTATGTTTGATTTGCTAAATTATATAAGTAACATTCCATATAAGTAAATGTTAAGTCTTAATTTGGAATGAAACTTTACTTAGAAGATTTAGAAAATAAAACATACAACCTTGAAACTAAAGTTTATTATTTAATAAACATGTGCCGTAAATAAATTCTAATAGAATATGATATGTCATATAGTAAACGAATATGTATATATAACTTTGAAAAGATAGAACATGAATGAAATCTAAGTCTGACTGAAGGATTTTTCATGTGAATCATAATATTGCTGTATCATGCTTAAATGCTAAGTGATTTGACAATATTTGATATCCAATTAAAAGTTACTATATGACTTGTGTAATGAATATTCTAATGTAATATGTTTGGACTTAGAATAATGATCCTCAACCTAGAATTGCTCCTAAATTCTAAGTATAAACAATATGGAAAATTGTTGCGTAATTGTTTTAGCCAACAATAAATCTTGAAAGATTGGAAGGCATCAAACATTACACAATGGATATTAAGTTTGCGGAATTCTAAAGAGCATATTGGAGTTTGTATACAATGATGCTGGTTTAAATTGAGACGACACTTAATAACTAGCCATGGAAGGATTTCATCCTTATTAATAGCCATGAGAACTAGTTGTGCTCAACTAAGAGCATAGTTGCATTATACATTAAAGAATTAGAATACTTTAAACTTTTAAAGGTTTGAAATCACGAAAGCTAGAACTGGAGATTAAAAACTAATAAACAATAAAGTAAAACTAATAAATAATTGATGGAGAAGACATTTGACAACAAGCGTAAGCACATCTTCAAGAAGAAGCAGACACAAACACGCAACAAAATCAGATAAACCAAAGTATCCGTACCAAACAGGATAAACCAAAGTATCCAGACCAAATGGGATAAACCAAAGTATCCTTTGCCAAACAGGATAAACCAAAGTATCTTGACAAAATGGGATAACCCAAAGTATCCCCTACAACTAAAACAAACGGGATAACCCAAAAGCATCCCCTATAACTAAAATAAACAGGATAACCCAAAGTATCCCCTACACTAAAATAACGGAAATTACAACTAAAACTCATGCACTAACATCAAAGAAGGTAATCTTGCTCAATCATAAACAACGAGAAACATAATTGTTAATTAAAGAATGACTAAGATCCATATCTTTATTAATGTGGTATTAGAAACAAAAGGATAATGATAATGATGAATCATTAAAGGTTTTTCCAGGAAACCTACCTCGAGTTGATCTAGGGGCATTGGCATGTTGTTAGACGCTTACCAATGTCATTATGTTATTAATAGATATTAAAGTGGGAGCTGTTGGAGTTTGTGAATAAATATTAATAAACGTATGTCTAGAATCGAACTCGAGACCTCGGGATTGCACACGTTACGAATGAGTATCAAGGAATAAATAATTAATATGTATTAAATGTTATGTATATATATTTATTGTTTACACGTAAGAAATGACTAACGGTCGTTGGTACTTAACGAAATTAACTAACGGGCAAAGAAAATGACTTGTTTGTAAATTAGATGACAAGAAGGTTCCGAAATACCCTCTTGGAGGTGTACGGCCAGCCAACCCAACCCAAGGGGCATCCCTTGCCTTAACTTGTCCTCTAAGTTTACAAAACTATATAAACACATCAAGGGTTCATTGTTTGGGTTACCTCCTGCACACACATTAAACCTTAAGTGTTTTTTCTCTTCCTTTATCTTCTAAACAAGTAGATAAACACCCATTAGGGTTGTGAGTCGATTTTGGTTGATCTAAAATCATTCCTTGTGTTTTTACTAGCATAAACTTGATACGGTTTAATTCGTGTGTACAAGAACGAGCTAATTACTCACTATAGTAATTATCAAGGGATCGATTAACAAAACGTTAAGGGGTTAATCATTGATCCATATAAACCCTAATTAGGGTTCATCATATTGTTCAAGATTATTAATTGATTATTGTTTTGCTAGAATCACTAAAGGCACATTCCTATTTAAGTTTATGTTAATCTTTTATATGTTATAGATGTTCCTTCGCTTTCGCATATGTGTTTACTAATTTATATGATTGTCATGATACTAATATTATAACACCCTACAACTAAAACAAACGGGATAACACAAAGCATCCCCTATAACTAAAATAAACAAGATAACCCAAAGTATCCCCTACACTAAAATAACAGAAATTACAACTAAAACTCATGCACTAACATCAAAAGAAAATATGAGAAAACTAAAGTTGGTTCTAAAACTTCAACCCCCAAAGATTCTTCCAAACAAATGGGACATGTTTTTCCCAAGAAAAACATAGAGATCGACCTCATAAATAAACCTCAAAACATGGGTGGGGTTTATTATAGCACTTACAGAGGTTAAGGTTTAAAGGGAGCCCTCCGAACCTCCGGTGTGTAGCTGGTAGCCGGAGGCCGTGGCGAAAGAGTTTAGGTTTGTTAGGATCAGTTGACAAAGGCTCTTGATATCATGTAAGAGTATTGAATGATATGCGAATAATTTTTATTGATTTTGTGATGCATTACAGACAAATGAGAAGCTTTATATAGGAATATTACATAACCTATATTGGGTAATCCCACTAATCAACATAAATGTACAACTAATTATTTTTTGGTTATCCACTAATGACAACTAATGGTCTTGTCACAATCTATGGTTAACAAGGTAAAGCTTTTTGATGAGCATGGCTGATTCGTGTGAAACATGTATCAAAATAAATACAATGTAGACGTGAGTGGAATTTACTAATTAACCTTTAGGAAAAGGTTAACTTGCAAAAACTCGTGAATACAATATATATATGTGATACCGGGTAAGTGATTACCCGGGTCGTGTCTCAACGAGGTGTGAATGGGCGATATCGTGTGAGATTTGGAGATTAACATGCTTGTAAGAATGATGAGAGATTATTTGGTATTGTGGAATTACGATAAATTGCAAATAACGAACGAAAAATAAATTAAACGCAACTAAACTAGGAATACAAACAAGGAATGAAAATTAAAACTTAAAAACTACTTAAAATCCTACGGGAATGATATTAGGAAACTAGAGAACCCTAAAATGTAATCTAATTTTAAAAACGTAAAAGTTACTTTAAGAAAAGCGTGAATGCGCAAACTAAAACGTGAAATTTATGCTTCGCTAATCCTACGGACTTGCAAATAAATTTTCTACGAACTAGATGACAAAAGAAAATTTTAGAAAAAAGAAAAATGAAATTTCAATAAAAATTCTATTTATTATGAATTAATTACTAATTAACACCAATTAAATTCTAATAAATATTAAAACTATTCTAAAAATTCTGAAATTTTTTTGGTAATTAAATAAACTTAAAACTAACATGAGAAAAATAAAAATGTGAAATAAGCAGTCAAGAATAAGCAGAAAATAAGCTAACAAAGGTTGATAAGGTTATAATAAGCCAAACAACACACAAGGGTTAAGTATTATTTAATGCAAATCAAAACTGAAACAAGACCCAAGGGCGCGTGGTATGTGGTGTTGTTTGTACCTGAGTGGTGTGGGAGGAATGGCACAGGTTCGAATCTTGCCAAACCCTTTTTGCAGATTTATTTTTCTTTTTCAATTATTCTTTTTGCAAACTATTTAAACAACAACAATAACCAACTTTAATAAAACCACTTTAGCAGAAAAGCTTTTAACAAGCTTGTGCAATTTGAAAAATCCAACAGTTGATTATTTGAAAATTTGATTAAGAATGAAATAGAGTAGCAGCTAGGCAAATGTGGTCAAAGGAGAACAACAGCCAAGGAACAAACCCATAGCAAACAACAATAATCAAATACACAATAGGATCAAACAGCAATGAAACGTAAGAATTTAGAACAAAAGAAAAAAAATTAACTAGCTCAGCTGAGCTGCTGGTGCATACAGTTGAAAGGGTCCAAGATGGGCAACTTAAGGGGCAAAATAAGCTAGGTAAATAAGCACTAATGGAAAACTAAAAGCACACACATGTAAACAACCTAGGTGGCTATCTAAATCAACAAAAATCAAAGCAAATGGGCCACTAATGAACAACTTATGATCAAATGAAAAAGGGTCAGTGGCCAAGTAA
Source organism: Artemisia argyi (assembly GCA_030686995.1). NCBI lineage: Eukaryota > Viridiplantae > Streptophyta > Magnoliopsida > Asterales > Asteraceae > Artemisia > Artemisia argyi. The sequence goes on from CM060686.1 coordinate 138,426,085, forward strand.
CAGGGGAGCTTTTGGTCAGACATGCCTGTTCATGATCAAATTTTGAATGGACAGATGGAATTCAAATCAAAATTTTCTTTTTGAAATGTATCAACAAGCTGGCAAGGTTCACAAAAAAACAAAAATGGTTCAATTCCACCCAGAATCAAGCCCTATGTAAGTATTTTAAATCTGTCCCATTTTCTGTGTATGCAAATTTGACTTTGTGAAATTTTGAAAGAACTTTGACTTTTGTGAATTTAAACTGAGCTCAGTTGATTAATTGAGTGATATCATCCCTAAATGAAGTGAATTATAACAATCCTACCCCTATGTGAATCAAATTTGAGGTTTTGACACCACAAATCACAACAGCTTAGCTGTTGTGATCATAAAGGTGCAATCTTGACTTTTTCTTGAAAATGAGCAAAATTAAAGGTTCAACTGAGCTAATTAGGTCCTAGGTGTTTTATCTCAATAGATTAGAACCTCAAATAACAACAACAACAAGGAATAATCAGCCATGCCAAACACCCCTATACCTACTGATTTTGAAGAATTTCAAAGTAATTGATCAAACTAATTTATAAATCTAAGAGATATCCTTCTACTGAGCTTATGTGACCCTAAATAAACAAGATTCAACAACAATTAACAACTATGGGTGCTTAACACAAATTATCCAAGATTTATGGGCAAATGCTTACTTGACATCCAAAGCTAGGTACCCATCTGAGAACCAGTATCAAAAACATAATCTAATGCTCCCCATGGAGCTCTAAACCAGACCATTCATCCTTCCTTCCTTCCTTCTTCAACAATTTCTACCAATTTTTTATTTTTTGTGATTTTTCTTTGTATTTTCTTTCTTTTTTTCTTTTCTGAGTTTACTTATCTCAACACTTCAAAAAGCTTTTAGATAACTTTCAAAAGCTATTAGGATCATGGTTAAGCACAAACTAAGGTAAATAACAATAATATGCAAAAATTGAAAATTTAAGCAAAAAATTGAATTTGCTTGAAACTGAGTAAAATTTGAATTAAACTAAAGAAGTTGTATTACAATTGGAAATTAAGAGTACTGAAAGAAAATACAAGCTAAAAGGATGCCATATGAGGCTTACAAGAGAACCTATTTATACTAAACTAAGAGTTAGGTAGAATTTGCTCTTTGTGCTTGTTGACTGAGAGAGAATGGTGCCAAGAGGTCCCTGTGACCTTGTGATCAGATCCCCATCGTTCAATTGGATTATACTTGATCTGAGCCCTTAAACCAATTTTGGCGCCAAAACTGTTTATGGTGGATTAGTGACCTGGAGGGTGTTAGGTAGGGTTTGTGAGATGGGGGAGAGGTGAGTGGGATGGGGAGTTGTGAATTGGGGTGCTTTTGAGGAGGTAGGGGTGGTGGAGTGTTGCAGTCGTGGTGGTGGTGGTTTATCTTCTGGGTAAAGTGGGTAAAAGGAAGAAGGGGATGAGTTTGACCCCGTTTGACCCTGCACGTTTTATTAAAAGGGAGCGGGCTGAGTGGTTTAGGCTTATGGGATTAGTTTGGGTGGGCTTGGGTTGATTTAATAATATCAATGGTCCGTTTGGTTTATGTAGTAAATAAGCCCAAGAACTTAACTTGTACAATCTGAATTTTTAGGGGTGTTTTTTGCCAACTGACCAAAGTTATTACAAGGATCAATTTTGCCAAGTGTAGAATTCCCAAGGTCCATCTTGAACATTTTTTCCTACAAAGTATAATTCCCGGGGGCCATTCTTGCTATTTTTACAAACTTGAGGGACCAAAGTTGTAATTTCTTGAAAATGCATTCCAAGGACTAAAAATGTCATTTGTGGATTCATGGTGGACTCTTTTTGACTTTTCCTTCATAATTTCATTTCGGGGATCATTTTTGACATTTTCTGAAAGTACAGGGACCAAACTTGTAAACTTTTGAAAATTTTCACCAAAGGACTAATTATGACAGCTTGTGATTTCCAAAAGACCTTTGTTAATTTTTCTTCCAAAATAAATGCTTAGGGACTGATTTTGTCAAGTTTTGAAAATTGAGGGACTGAAACTGCCAATTATGCAAACTTTGTTCGTTTTTCATCTGTTTCAATCATTTTGCCCCTAGAACATATAAAACACAATCCTGGGATATTTTTCGTATTTTGATGCATTTCTGAGTGTTTTTTTTAAATGTTTTTGCACTTCAGATTGGACAAAAATGATGAGTATTTACACACTCATCAATTGCTCATGAAGTTGGAACCTTGACGACGAAGCCAGTTTTTCGGTTCAAGTAACGCAAGTTCACCTTGACTCTTGTTTGCTTCCTTCGTGTTCACCTTGCACTCGATGGTTCACTATTCTTCCTCGAAAGGCAAACATTTTCGTTTGGCATCTTTCTTTGGACAGGCTACCTACTCGTCTTAATATATCTTTAAGGGGCCTTGATATACCGTCCATTGTTTGCCTGATGTGTAACAATGTGGTGGAATCCGTGGACCATGTTTTCTTTGGCTGTGACTTGTCTTCAACGTTTAGTTTCTTGTAAGAAGATGGGTCGATATTGATATGGGCTCCTTTTCTTTTTGGTTCGACTGCCTGCAATGGTTCAAAGTTTAGAGAGCTTTTAGGAGTGATAAAGATCAAATGTACACCATTTATGTAGCGTTGTTATGGTGCATTTAGCGTAATCACAATGGTGTTATTTTCTCCTCTCACATGTTAAGGAAAAGTGACATTTTTGATTCCATTCGTACTTTTTCTTTTCCTTGGCTTAAAAGTAGAGGGCGTAATTTTAATTGTTGGAACTCTTGGCTTATGAAACCTTTGTAATTTTTGTTCTAGCTCTTTGCTAGTGTGTTTTAATAAATCCACCGTTTAAAATAATAATAATAATAATAGTAATAATCATAATAATAATAATCATCGTAATAATAATAATAATAGTAATAATAAACTTTTATATAATAAAATAGTTACTATCATTTCGGAATGTTTTTTTATTGAAAAAAAATAGACCAATAGGAGAGCTCAATTTTGACACATAGACGAAATCAAGCAAATATAAATGGCTAATAAAAGGTCAAAATTGAATTAAGTTAGGTCAAACTTTAATTAATTTGGTGGAGAATTTGGTTGAGGAAAAAAACACTTAAAAATCTAGGTGCCAAATTTATGGAAACAAAAACTTAAAAAAAATGTAATTAATAAAAGGTTTGTGGTCGAATTTTAAATATATTATATCGAGTTAAGTGTAAAATTATAAGTCTCCATGTTTTTTTTAATAACTTTAGATAATAAATGAATATCCCCTTACAATTTATACCCCCTAAACTTTATAATATGAACTTTCTTTACAATTACATAAGTGTTAGTATTAGTTTGAAACTTTCATCCAATACGAGTTAGTTTTTACTATACGTTAAATATTTTTAAAATAAATATTAGTTTTAAACTTTTATCTATTAAAATATTTTTTTTACTATATATGTGATGAGTGCTCAAACACTCATCATTTTTGGTCAAATCTGAACTGCAAAACATACAAAAACACTCAGAAATGCATAAAAATACTAAAAATATTTTAAAATTGTGTTTTATATGTTTTAGATGCAAAATGAGCAAAAACAAATGAAAAACGTACAAAGTTTGCAAAATTGGCAGTTTCAGTCCCCCAACTTTCATAAAATTACAAAACTAGTCCCTGGATATTCAAAATATGGAAAATTATCACCAAAGGTCCTTTTGAAATCATAAGTTGTCATATTTAGTCCTTTGGTGAAAAATTGGAAAAGTTTTGGAAATTTACAATTTAGCCCCTGAAGTTTCAAACATTGGCAGATTTGGTCCCTGGTGGGATAATTTTGAATGAAAAATCATTTTGGGTCCTTGGGAAGTTACAAAAATCATTTTTAGTCCTTGGGGTGAAGTTTGAGAAATTTACATGTTTGGTCCCCGTAGTTTGGAATTTTACAAAAATGGTCCCCGGGGAATTTAAATTTGGAAAATATCATGTAAGCCCTTGGATTTTGGAAAATGGCAAGTTTTAATCCTTATTTGTACTTTGGAAACGTGGCAAAACAGCCCCTTGGATTTTCATAAATAACAAAAATGGTCCTTGTGATTTTAGATATACCAAATGGACCCTTTTATTTCAACAAACCAAACCAAGCCCCAACCTTTGTAATAGCCTGCTCCAAGCCCACCATGATCCAGCCCAAAATCCCACCCCTTTGATAACATAAGCCGGTCAAACACAGTCAAACCAAACCCCCCGTTTACTGTTCATCTCTAACCTCCCAACACACCCCTAATTACCTGTAATTATGTCTTCCCCCTCCTCACCTTCTCCACCAACTATCATTAATGTACAATTTCAAAATTGATATTGAGGTGGGATAAGTTGTCGTTTCTTGTTAGTTTAAGCTCACAGCAGCTTAATTATGAGCTTTTGAAAGTTTGTAGGTGGTTTAGTATAGTGGAATTCACCAAAAAGAAAAAAAATAAAAATAAACAATAATAGTTCAAAAATAAAAAAAATAAGAATAAAGTTGAGGGTATAAGCTCTTGAGAGCTCAAAACACCTCCTGATAAGCTCAGGAAGCTATTTGATAACTTCCTTGAGCTTATTTCACTCCTCAGCTCAGTCTCATGCCATTGCTCAAAGCTCAAAGTGAGTTTACCCTTTTAAATTCTTGAAATATGTCTAAACTAGTATATATATTGTAATTTTCAGCTTATTACTATTAATCATTGCTTTTTGAAGTTATTTGAGTGCCCTTTGATAGCTTGTTCATCATGTAGATCAGTTCCTTAGTGAAACTGCCAACATATAGGGGTGTTTGGTTTAACACTATGTAGGTAGTTTTGTGGTTCTATTGTGAGTTATTCTTGTCTCTGCATGTCATAATAGTTTAGTACAAGTCAAATAGAGTCCAAGAACCAAGTTTCATTTGAAAGAAGTCAAAATCTCACCCAACAGTTAACTGTTGGTGTCTTGGGGTCTCAAAACCCACCATTTTGTTTAAAAGTTGTTCATATAGCCTAATTTAGCTCTAATATAACCTAAAACATAAATTTCAGTCAGTTTGATCCATTCAAAATTGGCCAAAGTCAATTGTGAGTTTTTGCAAAAAGTCAAAATGGCATGATTTCAGTTTTTTTTCAAATCTAGTAGGATTTATTTTGAATTTTGTGTAATGTTTTAGACTTTGAGACTTGTTTATATTTGTTGTCTCCCAACTAGTCTTCAAGTTCCCACATTTGGTTTATTTTTGCCATTTTTCTTTGAGCTACACCATCACTCCAAAGTGGGCTGCAGGGGAGGGACTGCCCCCTGCTGCACAGAACAGTCACCCACCACCACCACTTGGTGGTGGTTTTCTGACCTCTACAGTGATCCTCAGGCCACCAATTTGGCTTCTTTCCACCCCCTCCTACCATACTTCAGGTATTGACCCCTGGTTTGACCTGAGACCCCCTGGGTCCCACTTGAATTAAGCCCATACCTTGTCCCATATCTGAGTTGGCTGTTTGGTTTGTGAATAGCTTAAACAGCTTATTTGGCTCATTCAAGGCTTGTATTTGTTCCTTCAAACTTATTTTGGTCTTTATAACTTATTGGTAGCTTATTTTACCTTTGTGGGCCCCCTAGCTGTCTACACACCCTTCTTCCCTTGACAGTTGACCAAAGTCAACTGTCAAACAAGCAAGCTTGTATTTTGCTTATTTTTAAGCTCAACTAAATTTGTTTTTGTAAAAGTTTTCTATTTTTAGGTATAAAACAAGTTTCCAAAAAGAAAATCCAGTAAATCGAAATTAATTTCAAGTGATAGTTTCTATTTAATTTTATTTAAATTTGATTTTTCATTTTTAATTTTTTATTAAGTACTTAGCTATTTTATATTTTTCTTAAATTCCTATTATATTAAAGATTTATAATAATTTTCTCAGATTTTTATTTTACCATTTAGTATTTATTAGAATTAATCTTAGTTTAATTAATAATTAATTAATATGTAAGTTTTAAATAGCATAATCAATTTTTATAAAGTAAGACCTAGTTTTTATATTTTTCCTAGCTTTCATATAATATAAAATAGTTTTAGGAATTTTTCTAGAATTTTTACTGTTCATTTAGTATTTTTAATAATTTAAAATAGTTTAATTAGGTAATTAATAATTAATTAGTAATTAATTAATAGAAAATTCACAAAAAGACAAAAATACATATTTTTAATTTTAAAACTTATTTTTAGTTATTTTATAATTTTAGAAATTTTATTTTCATTTTTCTAGTGCTTAAATAATATTATATTGTATTTAAGTATTTTAAATATTAATAATTAGTAATATTTAGTATTTAATTAATATTAAATAATTAAATAGTGTAAAAATTTATTTTCTTTTTCTAAAATTTTTCTTTTACCTTTTAGTTTGTAAAAATTTCATTTTCACCCCCTGGGTGTTTTCAGATTTCACTTTTTACTTTTTATTTTGTACGTTTACGTTTTATTTAAACGTGAACGTACGCGTTTTAAGTTTTAAACGTTTCTGGTTTTTCTAACTTTTCTGTCTTATTCATATAGCTTATTTAAGCTATTTCATTGTACAAATCAGTAGTGTAATCAATCACAAACCCATTTCCATCCAGATTCACCCGATCACAAGCCCGTTTTATAACCATCCACACCTCGTCGGGACATAACGACCCGGGGAAACACTACACTTCCGCGGAGATTGACTCTAGGCTGTTTGACCTTGTTGACCATCCCTGGTCAGTTTAGGTTGACCGTTTGGACCTCAATCAAATTTTGGCGCCGCTGCCGGGGAGGTTGTGCGCGTTTATCTAAAAAACGGTTTGCTGATTAGTGATTTTGGAAGTCATTCCTTTGTATATTTATCCATCCTTGTTCATATCTTTTCATAAAAAACCCAAAAATATTTTTCCTTACCCTCTATCCATTTGATTCTACCTTCTTATACCCCTCTCATGTATAATTCTAAATGGCATCTCTCGATGACAATTTCTTTGAACAATGGGCCTTTCAGAGCAAAATTGAAAAACTTATGGCCTTGTCAAAAATTTCGAGATGTCGTAGTGATTATGATGGACCTTCGATTCATATTCCCTCTCCGGTGAGGGAAATGGAACGAGAAACCAAGGTGACAAAGGACCCGATACTTTCCTCTGACAATGAAAGTGCTAAATACGTCCAACCTACGGTTGTCCAAAAATCTAAGCTCATAACTGCTCCTAAACCGTCAAGAATTGATCCTTACCTTTCACGGTTTACGGTTAAAAGTTTGTCAAGCAAACGTGCAGAGCTTAGGGCAGTGACTGAAAAGAACGACTTACCCAATCTTCACGTTTATCAAAAACAAAAACCCGAGACCATAACGGAAGTGGTGGAAATTCCTAGCTCTCAGAGCACACCATTTGTCCCACCTCCAGATTTTGTTCCTTGTGTCGGTTGTGGTGAGCCGCTTTTCGGTTTTCCATGCCGTTGGTGTACATGTGTACAATGTGGTAATGATATTCAAAACGGGAGTTGTTTGTTTTGTGGGTCGAGTAATTCATTTGCTTATGATCCTAATCAGAACTCATTCAACGACTCTTCAAATTTTTCCAATTACCCATCACATTCATACGAGCAAGAATCATATTATCCAAATTTCAATGATGCTTCGTATCAAAATACACCAAGCCAAACTCAACAGTTTTACTGTTGTGAGTACTGTGGAGGTCCTCACTTTAGCTCGGAGTGTCAAACAGGGAATCCCTTTCCTTGTAACAATTACGACTATTCGTTTCAAGAACCACCTCCACAGTACCAAATGATTCAAGCAACTCCTCAGCAAAACCAACAAGACAATTATCTAGAGATCCTAGATTTATTAAAAGAAGTTAAGGAGTTGGGTGCCACAACATTTCATAATACACCCAGTGTTTCTTGTGTAAATTGTGGGGGTCCTCATGATGATTATCAATGTCAACCTTCCGGTTTTGACAAATCCCCACCCCCGCAATTTTCATTTACTCTAAATTCACATGAGAAATACATGGCTGAATTATTGACTGAAGAGCAGGTTGCTAAAATTGATTCCAAAGATGCTTTTGAAAAAGCTGTTAGGGAATCATTTGCAAAAGAAAAAGCAGCCAGATCCAGCTCTCAATTTCGTTTCATTCCTGATGACAGTGATGATGAAGATATCCTTGATGATGATTCATCCAGTTCATCAGATGAAATCCCGTCAGTTGAGATTCCATCTCAACTTGCTGTTATCACACCCGAAGTTCACACTCACTCTCTGATCATGGGGGATGAGCATCTTAGCACTGTTTCTAATAAGGAATCGGACGAATTAATAAAGTCTAGTGTTGAGATCCTTGTCCCAATCCCGAGAGAGTCATAGGGGACTTTTGACCATATGTGTGATATTCCTCCTCCTCTATTCTTCCCATCTAATCATGATGAGATGTTCTCCGATTCTACTGATGACAATTCGTTATCTTGTGGAGACATCATTTATATGGAAGAATTACCTTCTGAGCTAGTTAGCTTAGAAGAAGAGAATGATGAGATTGACACTGAAATCAAGGATGAAGCACTTCGTGCAACATTATTGAATGTCGATCTCCTCATTTCTAAAATCGAGGCTTTCAAAGAGAAACCTATTTCATCTCCTATCCCCATAAAGGATAGTGACATTGTCTCCGACGATCCTATTCCGGAGTTTGAAGCCTTTACCTTTGATCATATGGGAGAGAATATTAGTGGCAATACCACTTCTCATTCTCAAATTTCTCTCCCCGAATATGATTCATTCACCTTTGAGGAGTTCTCCGGCGAAGTCACTCATATCATATCTCCACCGGAGTATGATAATTTTTACTTTGATCTAGACAAAGTTAATCTTTGTTTTCCGGAGGGAAATATTCTCAACCCTGAGAATTTGATTGATATCAAAATCCCAACCCTCCCACCCATAATTTTTCTAAATCATATGAGCTTTACTGATGAGATTCATGATACACCAATCTTGAATTCTCTTTCTGATGATGATGAATCAATCTTGATTGTCATCAAGATCTTTCTACCTTTCTTCACCTATCGGGTGACTTCTCCTGTTCTTCATTCCTTCGGGAATGAAGACATTATCTTTGATCCCGGCATTTTCATGTATCATTATCTTGAGCCGGATACTTATCTTTTCGGTGTGGAACTTTCATGTGCTTCAAATGTTTGTCCAAACATTTTGAATGAAAGTCCGATGGAGATTCCTTCTTCCACATCATGCTTCCCCAAGGACAAATGAATTCGGGGTCGAGTCAAGCTACCGACTCGGTAAACAAAAACAGTAGCATGCTTATAGGGTTTTCACCCTAAGTGTGGGGGAGTCCCCCATGCTATGGTTACAAATGAAGTGAAAAACAAAATGGTGTTTTCCACGCTTAGCTTGTAATGTTGCCCTTTTACGTTCAAAATGTCGGCATAATAGCCGGGATTTTGAATATTGAGGACAATATTCATGCTAAGTGTGTGTGTGTGGGGGGGGGGGGGGGGGGGGTATTTCGCTATTCTAGCGAATTTTATCACATTTTACTATACAATACCCCCGTTTTAGCCAAAATTTCAAAATTTTTAAAAATTTTTCACTGGTGCTTCAAAATTTTTTTGGTAATCAGTCCGCCTTGTCTAACCGACAAAAGGGATTGGCTAGTCCAAGAGCAAACGGCTCTTGGTAAAGACATCTCAAATCCGTTTACGGCTTGCAATTTGCCCAAAATTGTATGGTTCCTCAACTCCCCATCATCCTCAAAAGCTAATGAGTTGGCTAGCCCGCAAGATTATGGCTTGTGTGATGAGGCAAAAAATGATCCACTTTTAGGGGGTCATTTAAGCCCGGAATTGAATTTATTTGATCAAATATTGCCCTAAATCGTTCCTTTTGTGATTTTAGGTACTTTGGGAGTGAAATCTGGAAAAGGAAGCAATTCGGACGTTTTTGGAGCATAAAAGTTAAGAAAACGCCAAAGTCTTAATTTTCCATGCTGGGAACAGTAGGTGACTTGTCAAGGATATCTTCATACTATTCCTAAGCTGAACGATCAATCCCCCGGTACTTGTCACTATACTATACTACAACGATCAGGTACACTGCCTGGTGGGGGTTGTAAGCTTCTCAAGATCCCTTGAGAGGTAAAGCCTGGTGCGATTCCCACGTATCAAGTTTTTGGCGCCGCTGCCGGGGAATAGTTATTTTCTAGGTTAGAATTTCTTTTTATTAGGTCTACTTGCTAGATTCCTTTCTAGTAAGATTTTATTTTTATTTTTAGGTTCTCTTTAGTCTATCTTATTTCTTTGTGCCTTTGTTCGTAACTCTTCACCACCTGCCATCATGGCAAACGACGAATCCTTTAACCTTAGGATCACTAGGAGTCGTAGTTCCACTAGAAACCTGGTCTTGCCTTATGCGGAACCCGAAAGAGAAATGCATAGATTGAGACAATATCACTCAACTTCTGAACCATCTAGCGTTTCCATCGATTTTGATGCACCTCTTTCTGAAGAAAATTCAGAAAATCATGTCACAACCCCTAGCTCCCAACCCAACGACGAGATGAGTACTCCCGCAACCCCCATTCCTAAGCGCCTTAAGGACTACTCCTCCCCAACCTCTCGTGGCTTCTCAAACGCCATTGTCTACCCAAACGAACACACCAACGAGGTCTTGCATGCAAACGATGTTTGGCTTGTCCAAAGTGTGTGTAAGTTTTGTGGAATAGATGAGGAAGATCCAATCCAACACATCAAAGACTTCCTGAAAATAGTAGACACCCTCCATACGGATGGGGCTACTAGAGACACGTCCCGATTGCGATTCTTTCCTTTCACCTTATATTAAAAAGCCCAAGAATGGTATGATAAACTCCCTTCTGAATCTATTTTCACGTGGGAGCAACTCATATCCAAGTTCTATGAGAAGTTCTTTCCACCTGGAAAAACCTCAGCGTTTAGAGATAGGATCCTCCGTTTCCGAAAGGGGAAGGATGAACCCTTCCATAAATCATGGATTAGATTCAAAGATTTAATAAGACAAGTTCCCCATCATGGCATTGAGCTTTGGCTCTTGGTCCAAATCTTCTACGATAATATCTCCTCTAACGACCGAAACGGAATTAACCAATCTAGAAAAGGGAGATTGGCCAATCTTAGTGCCGAGGAAGGATAGGATAGGATTGAAGAATATGCTCAAGGCCAGGATGACACTTGGGATGAACCTGAGTCGACTGTCAGCATTTCTGAGATCACCTCGGATCGGTTGAGAAAAATTCACAAAAGAGTGGAATACCTAGCTGGATCGCAATTACCTAAACAGCTGTCGAATCTTTACTTGATCTGCGATTACTGTGGGGGCCCGCATGAGGTAGAAGAATGCGGAGGAGCAGCCACAACTGAACATGCATGCTTGTCAGGAGGGGACATTTATGCTGATCCATCCCTTTTGCCTTTTTTCCAAAATGACGATTACACCCTTTGGGGAAATCTGGTAAAGAGAAGAGAAGGGGAGGAAGGCCCCGAATTCAAAATCAGGAGCACTCTTGAAGATGACTTTGGTCACTTCACTCAAGAAAAAGGCTTGCAAATGAAAGGTTTTAATGAGCTTTTCGACGAGCAGCAGGAGGATATTGGAGAATTTTTCAACAAGCTTAACTCAGCCCTAGATAATCTTGAAACGCCATCAGTAAGCAAAAAAGACCCCATGCTCGCGATAACCACTCGAGCTGGAACAACAACCAAGGACCCTCCTTACCCAAACTCGTCCCCCATCACCCCCGTTACAAACAAACCTGGGGAAGAGGAGGAGGATGTCGGTGGCAATACCCCCGACCAACCGCCCTTGACGACCCCTTCCCCCTCAACCCTGCCAAACCAACCTGTGAGAATCCCGTTTCCATCCCGATTAAGGAACCAGAAAACTGAGAATGATAACAAGAGATTCCTGTCTTACCTAAAAGATTCGGTTGTCACCATACCTCTCCTTGATGCTTGTTATCACATGCCACAGTATAGCGCATACTTTAAAAAACTACTTGCTAACCGGAAGAAACTCGAGGTTCTTGTGACCCTGGGGGAAGAATGCTCAGTGGTGACCCACCGAGGGCTACCAAAAAAGGTAGACGATCCAGGCAGCTTCACCCTGCCTTGCTCCATAGGATCTCTATCAATCAAGAATGCTCTTGCCGATTTGGGAGCGAGTATCAATCTCATGCCTCACTCTATGTTCCGTAAACTAGGATACTCTGGATTGAAGTCTACCCGTATAAACATCCAACTAGCCGATAGATCGGTCAAGTACCCCGTAGGGATATGCGAGAACGTGCTAGTCAAAGTTGGGAAATTCAAATTCCCGGTCGATTTCGTAATCCTGGATATGGAGGAGGATGACTTGGTACCCATCATCTTAGGGAGACCATTTCTTGCTACCGCTCGTGTAGTCATTGATGTCTACGATGGCAAATTAACTTTACGAGTAGGAACCGATAACACAACCTTCGACATTAAGGATTCTATGGACCTCTCCCTCGAAGCAGCCAACCGGCTCTATTTCATCGGGGAAGTCGATGAACTCACAGATGTCATTGATAGTTGTATCGATGAACAGATCGATGAAGGCTGGCTACGGGACGAGAGTTTTCTACCTTTGCTAGAGGTAGAAAAGATGGAGGATGTTAGCGCAGTCTCCTTCTACCCCAGGCAAGAGGCAACGGAGCATCTCGAGCTCCAAAAGCCCGAAAACAAGCTCAAACCTTCTATTATCGAACCTCCTGATGTAGATCTTAAAGAGCTTCCTAACCATTTGGAGTATGCCTTCCTTCAGGGAGAGGACCAACTCCCGGTAATCATAAACTCTTCCTTGGGACATGAACAAAAAGGTAAACTCTTAGAGGTCCTAAAAAAATACAAGGGGGTACTCGCATGGAGTGTGGCCGACATTAAGGGGATTGACTCAACTTTTTGCACACATAAGATTCTCATGGAAGAAGATTATAAACCTACCGTGCAACCCCAGAGGCGCGTGAACCCTAACATTAAGGAAGTAGTAAAGAAAGAAGTTATCAAACTTTTGGATGCAGGATTGATTTACCCGATCTCGGATAGCCCATGGGTCAGTCCTGTGCAGGTTGTACCTAAGAAGGGTGGAATGACTGTAGTTAAGAATGACAAGGGTGAGATAGTGCCCCAGAGAACAGTCACTGGATGGCGGGTATGCATTGACTATCGAAAGCTCAATGATGCCACGAGGAAAGATCACTTTCCCTTACCATTCATTGATCAGATGTTAGAGAGATTATCTGGACACGAGTACTATTGCTTCTTGGATGGATTTTCTGGATATTTTCAGATTCCCATAGCACCTGAGGACCAAGAAAAGACCACGTTTACTTGCCCTTATGGAACATTTGCCTACAAAAGGATGCCTTTTGGGCTATGTAATGCCCCCGCCACTTTCCAGCGATGCATGACCGCATTCTTTCACGAACTCATGGAAGACAGCATGGAAGTGTTCATGGATGACTTTTCGGTCTTCGGGAACTCCTTCGACCGCTGTCTTGCTAATCTAGAAAAGATGCTTAAACGGTGTGAGGAAACCAACTTGGTGCTAAACTGGGAAAAGTGTCATTTTATGGTGAAAGAAGGGATTGTGTTAGGACATAAGATCTCAGGGAACGGAATAGAGGTGGGCCAAGCTAAAGTTGAAGCTATATCTAAGCTACCATACCCCACAACTGTTAAAGCAATACGCAGCTTCTTGGGGCATGCCGGGTTTTATCGAAGATTCATCAAAGACTTCTCCAAAATCGCTCGGCCAATGACTCAACTACTTGTGAAGGATGCTCCGTTCGATTTTTCCCAAGAATGCAAGGATGCATTCGATCTCTTAAAAAAGGAACTCACACAAGCTCCAATCATGATCACACCCAACTGGGAGTTACCATTTGAAATCATGTGTGACGCCAGCGACTTCGCTGTCTGGGCTGTATTAGGCCATCGGCGTGACAAGCTTTTTCAACCCATTTACTATGCGAGCAAAACCATGAATCCCGCTCAAGAGAATTACTCCACCACCGAAAAAGAATTATTAGCCGTGGTGTTCGCATTCGACAAATTCCGACAATATCTTGTCATTTCAAAAACAGTCGTCTTCACTGATCACTCGGCTCTTCGATATCTTTTTGCGAAGCAGGATGCTAAGCCACGACTAATCCGGTGGATCTTGTTGCTACAGGAATTCGATGTTGAGATTCGTGATAAGAAAGGGGCAGAAAATCTGGCCGCAGATCATCTATCTCGTCTCGAAAACCCCTTGGATGAGCACGATAGAAGTGAGATTAGGGATTCATTCCCTGACGAACAACTCATGTTAATGAGTGACTCGGAGCCGTGGTACGCCGATTTTGCTAATTACCTCGCAAGTAGACTCGTTCCTGAACACCTGACTAAGTATGAAAGGAAAAGGTTCTTTTCTCAGCTAAAATACTACTTTTGGGATGAACCCTTTTTATTCCGAAGGTGTCCTGACCAAATTATAAGGCGTTGTATTTCGGAAAGTGAGGCAGTGAAGATTATGAGGGAATGTCACTCTGGTCCCTCTGACGGGCATCATGGGATAAACATTACCGCCCGAAAGATTCTCGATGCGGGATTCTATTGGCCCACAATTTTCCGTGATGTAAAAGAAATGGTGTAGGCGTGCGATGCATGTCAATGAGCCGGAAATATATCACATAGGGATGAAGCACCTCAGAACTTTATACAAGTTTGTTAGGTCTTCGATGTTTGGGGGATTGACTTCATGGGACCCTTTCCATCTTCAGGGGGGAACGAGTACATATTAGTCGCCATTGACTATGTTTCAAAATGGGTTGAGGCACAAGCCCTTAGGACCAATGATGCCAGAGTAGTTATTCATTTCCTGAAAAAGCTTTTCGCGAGATTCGGGATTCCTAAAGCTCTCATCAGTGATAGGGGAACCCATTTTTGCAATGCGCAAATGGAAAAGGTCATGAAGAGGTATGGAGTACCCCATCGGTTCTCCACTGCCTATCATCCATAAACCAATGGCCAAGTCGAAAACACCAATAGGGCTATTAAAAGAATACTTGAAAAAACGGTTAGTCAAAACAGAAAGGACTGGTCATTTAAACTCGACGAAGCCTTATGGGCATTTCGAACCGCCTACAAAACACCTATTGGAACGACCCCGTTCCGCATGGTGTATGGTAAAGCATGTCACTTACCAGTGGAATTAGAACATGAGGCTTATTGGGCGCTTAAGACATGCAACTTATATTACACAATTGCTGGAAATAATAGGTTCTTGCAATTACACGAGCTTGATGAGCTTAGGCTAGAAGCCTACGAATCCTCCATCACATATAAAGAGAGAGCGAAAAGATGGCATGACCAGAGAATTAAGAAACCCAAAGAATTTTCAGAGGGAGACAAGGTCCTATTATACAACTCTCGGTTGAGATTATTTCCGGGAAAACTTAAGTCTAGATGGTATGGAGCGTTCACGGTAAAGAATTCCTCTAAAATTGGAGCCATGGTATTACTAGACGATGAAGGTAGGGAATTTACTGTTAACATACAACGTGTAAAACACTACCAAGAGAGTAACAATGAAATGATTAGTGAGGAGGATGTGACGTTTGATGATGAGGTCACATAGTAACCTATGACCTTGAGTCTAGCTACAAGACTCGTAAATAAAGAAAAGCGCTTCTTGGGAGGCAACCCATGTTTTGTTTGTTTATTTGTTTGTTTGTTATTTGCTTCCGTATGCATGCTTAATTTTTATTGTTGGTTGATCATGTTTCTAAACTAAATAGTGAAAATACTTTACTTTGTTGTTTTGGCCTAGTCTTAACTCCACCTAAGAGTATTTTTGCAAAAGATAAGTGTAAGGGGAAACCCCAAATATGTTTTCAAGAAACAAACTGATCATGATTCTCCACAATATTAAATGAACATGTATATTCGTATTTGTTAGAGTCAAATGCTTGTATTGAGTCATAATGAAGTTTTGCAGGATTTTCCAGGAAGTAGGACCAAGTTTTTCCAGAAATTTTCCGGAAACTTAACATAAGAATTTCTGCAGGTCACTTCTGACGGCGTCAAGAGTTTACTCTTGACGGCGTCAAGTGTAAAAATCTGGAAATTTTACCAGTTTTGTTTTTCTAACAGAGTTTTATGGTTTTTGTGAATTATTAAGTTTTATAATCTCCAGGAAATCTGCAAACTTCATTCCACAAGCATTATATCTTATCTTGTTTTCTAGGATTTAGTAACTTATATAGGATGCCGCCGATTTTACGCGAGGTTGTCTTGTCTATTTTATCAGGTTTTACAGGTTATGTATGACAAGAAGATGATTTATATTCTGGAAGGGAAGCTTTGATTGTTCATTTTCTTGGAGGAAGATTTTACCTGGCCACCTCATTATCCATACCGAGCGAATCAGGGGAGTATTTGATTTCATTCTCTTTACTTTTTCACTTTTACATTCTTTACTTGAACATTGGGGACAATGTTCATCTTAAGTGTAAGGGGAGGGTAAAAAGATGATACCTTACATATGCACTTTCGCTTGAGTTTGTTTTGTTTAATGGTAGATGTGTAATAAAACTATGAGAAATACTTGTTAGTGTAATTTTAGCACCAAATTTAAAATTTTTTACAACATTTAGGAGTGAAACTTTAGCCATAGCAAGCGTCTCATGGATAGGAGATTGTATGACTAGCACATAACCGTACTTTCAGAAAAAATTTCCACCCAAATATGTGATGTTCGCCTTTAGATTTGATAGGAAAAGCATTTACTATTAGTGCTTATGAGTGTACCAGTAGCATTTAGATTCTAGAACTTGCATTAGTGATGCATCCCGAGACCGCTAGTGAGACTACATTCGTGTAGTAGGATTTACTACATGATAAGAGGCATTAGGATTACCCTTGTGTTAAACCCGTATTATAATTACTTGACCATTTAAGTAATATTACTTGGCTAGTTAAGTCAACTAATTTTTCCCACACCCTTAGCGTTGTACTCATTTTTAGTACACGAAACCCCTAGTACACCCCTCCGAGCCTATCTTTTCGTTTCTAACTTTAAGCATTTTACTTAAAGGAAGAATTTGTTACACCCCACTTAAATGTACAACCAAATCGCCTTAGCCTTCCGTGTATGCGCTCATTTTTAGTGCATTATTGTTATTTGTTAAACCCTAAGTTAACTATCTAATTGATTACATGGTTGCTAAGTCGAGTCATATCCTTGTACATATTGTTTTGGGACGATTGGGACTCATGGGTAAGTACTTATTTTATGGAGTAATGGGGAAGAACATCATATTTTTACCCCCATATGTACGTTAATCTTAAAAGTACTCCAAGTGTTTTGATTTTCTTAATTCGAGTCATTAGATTAGTTTATTGTAAAGTATGTAAAAATTCAAGTGTAAGGAAAATGTTCATTCCCTATGATGTATTATTTTGGATGGTAGCGTAAGAGTGTATGCAAAAAAAAAAAAAAAAAAAGAAAAAAAAAAAATCAAAAAAATCAAGAAAAAGAAAAAAAAATATATAGAAAAAGAAAAAGAGAAAAAACATACTGACTACCATCCCTTTTTATTCTATGTTCATTTTATGTTTTTATTATTTTTCGTTTATTAGCTTAAGTCGAGTCTAGTCTTGGCTTAGCAACGCCATATTGTACATGTAATTAACTAAGATTGTTAACTCGCCACCAGTAAAACTTCCTTTATCCAACAAAACCGTGTATTTCATATCCCTACACCTAACGTTACAACCCTTTAAAAGACCTCTTTGATAGTTTATCCTAGGTGCTTACGCCATGTGGTGGAGGTTTGATCCTTTCCCAAGCCTATGGTAATCTATTTTTCTATGACAGGTAGTGAGAGATATCTTCCGTTTCCATATTGTAATTTATACTTTATTATACCCGAGAGATGTGAGTATCTAAACACTATTTGTGAGGTGCTAGTGTATGACCTCCGTGCTTGTCTATTGGTCTTTAGTGGAACGATTATTTGTTATAATTACTTTTATATTAGTGTTAAATGACCCCTAACTTGTATTTTGACTAGAATAAAAGCGCATTTGCTTGAGGACAAGCAAATCTCAAGTGTAAGGGTATATGATGAGGCGAAAAATGATCCGTTTTTAGGGGGACATTTAAGCCCGAAATTGAATTTATTTGATCAAATATTGCCCTAAATCGTTCCTTTTGTGATTTTAGGTACTTTGGGAGTGAAATCTGGAAAAGGAAGCAATTCGGACGTTTTTGGAGCATAAAAGTGAAGAAAACGCCAAAGTCTTAATTTTCCATGCTGGGAACAGTAGGTGACGGCGTCAAGAAGAAAATCTTGACGGCGTCAAGAGTAATTTCCATGACGATCCAGTATAGAATTGACGGCGTCACGAAGTAGGGCGTCAAGAGTAAAAGTCATGACGGCCTGGAAATGATTATCACATGACGGCGTCAAATGTAGATCAAGGCAGTCCGAGAAGAGTTTTGGCGACGAGGTGATGGCGTCACAAGTTTAGTCTTGACGCCGTCAGACCCCTTTTCCTATATATAGTTTTCTAATTTTCAGATTAAAAAAAAGAGAGAAGTTTTGGAGAAACCCTAAGTACGAATTTGGTGCGAATTTTACAGGTTTTTCAAGGGTTCCAAGCCCTTGATACCTTTCATGTGTAATTGAGATAAGTGTTCTTTTAATTCAATCAATATGTCTATGTGTTTGTTGTCTATATCTTGTTCTTGTCTTAATTCCATCATGCTAGGCTAGATCTATCTTATGTTTGCTTGGATCTAATGAAACCTAGATGTTAATTATGTGTTGATTACTTGTTTATACTTGTCTTGGATGAATGATTTATATGTTAGGCTTAAGAAAACTGGCAGATCTCCAATTGGTAACATGCTTGAACGTCTTAAGAAACATGAACCGACGCGCACTAGGTCTTTATTGGTTGTATTTAATGCATGAGCCACTGTTTATAATCCCTATGGTTGTGCTAGGCATGGTATAGGAGGAGATAAGAGCTCATAGAATTGGGGAGTTAAGTGTGCCACCCCATGAATGGTATTAAGGAATACGATCCGTTATCCATGTAATTATAACAAGTAATTAACGTGTAAAAGATGTCTAGAGAGTAGTGAAATCTAAGTAAACACATTTTCTCCACTCATTGCTCACAACTTTAGTATAATTTAGTTTATTTTCATTTCTAGTATTTTATTTTGATTGCATCTTTAGTATTGGGTTAGTTGATTAGCAACTAATTCCGCCCAAATCTTTCAAACCCGAGATTTTTAATTGCTTTCTAAAAAAAATATAAAATACAAAAATAATCATCCCTCAACTTTAGAACTAGTATTTAGGTTTTCTAATCCTAGCGACACTATTCCTAAGCTGAACGATCAATCCCCCGGTACTTGTCACTATACTATACTACAACGATCAGGTACACTGCCTGGTGGGGGTTGTAAGCTTCTCAGGATCCCTTGAGAGGTAAAGCCTGGTGCGATTCCCACTCATCAAGTTTTTGGCGCCGCGGCCCGGGGAATAGTTATTGTCTAGGTTAGAATTTCTTTTTATTAGGTCTACTTGCTAGATTCCTTTCTAGTAAGATTTTATTTTTATTTTTAGGCTCTCTTTAGTCTATCTTATTTCTTTGTGCCTTTGTTCGTAAAATATTTCGATGGATCACAATAACATTGATCGGTTGATTCCTGTTATTCGTGTTTTTCGTCGTAGGATCTTCCAAATGCCCGCCCCACTTCCTTTAGCAGAAAATGAGAACCCACCTAACCTCTCACCCAACCACCACTTTGACAATAATTCTGAGTTAGAAGAGTCTGATCATGATGATGACCGTAGGGCTAGTCCTTTCTACTATTCAGACTCCGATGAGGATCCTGATGATGGTGATGTGATTAATGAGAATAGGATGGAAGAAGAAATAAACCCTCTTAGGTATGTTGACCCTAGAACTAGGATTGAGTGTGATAGTTCATTTAACATGCAATTCCCATGTAAGATCAGATTTAAGAGCTTTAACGCCTATCTCAACTCATCTCTTCCAATGAACATAATCTCACGTAATGAATACAATAAAATCATGGTAGATGAGTTAGAATACAAAGGAGAAAACATTATTGCTAAGGCAATACCATTGCATGTGTTTGTAGGAAGCTAGATTTATCTTGTTGAGTTCATGGTTATGTAGAATTTAGGAGAGTTTATTGATAATAAGTTGACCCAAGTTGTGTTTGGAAAACCCTTCAAACGGTTGACCAACCTCGATGAAAAACTCATAGAAGGGCTAATTACATTCTCGGATGGGGATGAAGATTTTGTCTATCAAATGCCCCGCACATACCCTAGGTTCAAGGATTTTTCCATGGAAAAGTGTAGTAGGTATCCCCCCATAGAGGTGCTAAGTGAGAATGATAAGAGAAAAGGACTTAAGTACACGCATGGAAAGAAATAAAGATACTATCGCGGATGCTTAGAGTTAGGAGATGAATATAAGAAAGATGAGGCGACTATTAGATGGCTCACACTTGGTTATGTGAGCATAAGCGATACACGTTAACCCATGACCTTGAGTCTAGCTACAAGACTCATAAATAAAGAAAAGCGCTTCTTGGGAGGCAACCCATGTTTTGTGTGATTTTATTTTTGTTTGTTTGTTATTTGCTTCCGTATGCATGCTTAATTTTTATTGTTGGTAGATCATGTTTCTAAACTAAATAGTGGAAATACTTTACTTTGTTGTTTTGGCCTAGTCTTAACTCCACCTAAAAGTATTTTTGCAAAAGATAAGTGTAAGGGAAACCCCAAATATGTTTTTAAGAAACAAACAGATCATGATTCTCCACAATATTAAATGAACATGTATATTCGTATTTGTTAGAGTCAAATGCTTGTATTGAGTCATAATGAAGTTTTGCAGGATTTTCTAGGAAGTAGGACCAAGTTTTTCCAGAAATTTTTCCGGAAACTTAACATAAGAATTTCTGCAGGTCACTTCTGACGGCGTCAAGAGTTTACTCTTGACGGCGTCAAGTGTAAAAATCTGGAAATTTTACCAGTTTTGTTTTTCTAACGGAGTCTTATGGTTTTTGTGAATTATTAAGTTTTATAATCTCCAGGAAATCTGCAAACTTCATTCCACAAGCATTATATCTTATCTTGTTTTCTAGGATTTAGTAACTTATATAGGATGCCGCCGATTTTACGCGAGGTTGTCTTGTCTATTTTATCAGGTTTTACAGGTTATGTATGACAAGAAGATGATTTATATTCTGGAAGGAAAGCTTTGATTGTTCATTTTCTTGGAGGAAGATTTAACCTGGCCACCTCATTATCCATACCGAGCGAATCAGGGGAGTATTTGATTTCATTCTCTTTACTTTTTCACTTTTACATTCTTTACTTGAACATTCGGGACAATGTTCATCTTAAGTGTAAGGGGAGGGTAAAAAGATGATACCTTACATATGCACTTTCGCTTGAGTTTGTTTTGTTTAATGGTAGATGTGTAATAAAACTATGAGAAATACTTGTTAGTGCAATTTTAGCGCCAAATTTAAAATTTTTTACAACATTTAGGACTGAAACTTTAGCCATAGCAAGCGTCTCATGGATAGGAGATTGTATGACTAGCACATAACCGTACTTTCAGAAAAATTTTCCACCCAAATATTTGAGGTTCGCCTTTAGATTTGATAGGAAAAGCATTTATTATTACCCGAGAGATGTGAGTATCTAAACACTATTTGTGAGGTGCTAGTGTATGACCTCCGTGCTTGTCTATTTGTCTTTAGTGGAACGATTATTTGTTGTAATTACTTTTATATTAGTGTTAAATGACCCCTAACTTGTATTTTGACTAGAATAAAAGTGCATTTGCTTGAGGACAAGCAAATCTCAAGTGTAAGGGTATATGATGAGGCGAAAAATGATCCGTTTTTAGGGGGACATTTAAGCCCGGAATTGAATTTATTTGATCAAATATTGCCCTAAATCGTTCCTTTTATGATTTTAGGTACTTTGGGAGTGAAATCTGGAAAAGGAAGCAATTCGGACGTTTTTGGAGCATAAAAGTGAAGAAAACGCCAAAGTCTTAATTTTCCATGCTGGGAACAGTAGGTGACGGCGTCAAGAAGAAAATCTTGACGGCGTCAAGAGCAAAATTCCATGATGGTCCAGTACAGAATTGACGGTGTCACGAAGTAGGGCGTCAAGAGTAAAAGTCATGACGGCCTGGAAATGATTATCACATGACGGCGTCAAATGTAGATCAAGGCAGTCCGAGAAGAGTTTTGGCGGCGAGGTGACGGCGTTACAAGTTTAGTCTTGATGCCGTCAGACACTTTTCCTATATATAGTTTTCTAATTTTCACATTAAAAAAAGAGAGAAGTTTTGGAGAAACCCTAAGTACGAATTTGGTGCGAATTTTACAGGTTTTTCAAGGGTTCCAAGCCCTTGATACCTTTCATGTGTAATTGAGATAAGTGTTCTTTTAATTCAATCAATATGTCTATGTGTTGGTTGTCTATATCTTGTTCTTGTCTTAATTCCATCATGCTAGGCTAGATCTATCTTGTGTTTGCTTGGATCTAATGAAACCTAGATGTTAATTATGTGTTGATTACTTGTTTATACTTGTCTTGGATGAATGGTTTATATGTTAGGCTTAAGAAAACTGGCAGATCTCCAATTGGTAACATGCTTGAACGTCTTAAGAAACATGAACCGACGCGCACTAGGTCTTTATTGGTTGTATTTAATGCATGAGCCACTGTTTATAATCCCTATGGTTGTGCTGGGCATGGTATAGGAGGAGATAAGAGCTCATAGAATTGGGGAGTTAAGTGTGCCTATTAAGGAATACGATCCGTCATCCATGCAATTATAACAAGTAATTAACGTGTAAAAGATGTCTAAGGAGTAGTGAAATCTAAGTAAACACATTTTCTCCACTCATTGCTCACAACTTTAGTATAATTTAGTTTATTTTCATTTCTAGTATTTTATTTTGATTGCATCTTTAGTATTGGGTTTGTTGATTAGCAACTAATTCCGCCTAAATCCTTCAAACCCGAGATTTTTAATTGCTTTCTAAAAAAAATATAAATACAAAAATAATCATCCCTCACCTTTAGAACTAGTATTTAGGTTTTCTAATTCTAGCGACACTATTCCTAAGCTGAATGATCAATCCCCCGGTACTTGTCACTATACTATATTACAACGATCAGGTACACTGCCTGGTGGGGGTTGTAAGCTTCTCAGGATCCCTTGAGAGGTAAAGCCTGGTGCGATTCCCACTCATCAAGCGTGTACTTAACTCCCCAAAAACTTGTAAAAATATGTGAGCAATGAGTGGATCTATCTTGATGCGTGGGAATTGCACCAGGCTTTACCTCTCGAGGGATCTCGAGAAGCTTACAACCCCCACCAGGCAGTGTACCTGATCGTTGTAGTATAGTATAGTGACAAGTACCGGGGGATTGATCGTTCAGCTTAGGAATAGTGTCGCTAGGATTAGAAAACCTAAATACTAGTTCTAAAGGTGAGGGATGATTATTTTTGTATTTTATATTTTTTTAGAAAGCAATTAAAAATCTCGGGTTAGAAGGATTTGGGCGGAATTAGTTGCTAATCAACTAACCCAATACTAAAGATGCAATCAAAATAAAATACTAGAAATGAAAATAAACAAAATTATACTAAGGTTGTGAGCAATAAGTGGAGAAAATGTGTTTACTTAGATTTCACTACTCCCTAGACATCTTTTACACGTTAATTACTTGTTATAATTGTATGGATGACGGATCGTATTCCTTAATACCATTCATGGGGTGGCACACTTAACTCCCCAATTATATGAGCTCTTATCTCCTCCTATACCATGCCCAGCACAACCATAGGGATTATAAATAGTGGCTCATGCATTAAATACAACCAATAAAGACCTAGTGCGCGTCGGTTCATGTTTCTTAAGACGTTCAAGCATGTTACCAATTGGAGATCTGCCAGTTTTCTTAAGCCTAACATATAAATCATTCATCCAAGACAAGTATAAACAAGTAATCAACACATAATTAACATCTAGGTTTCATTAGATCCAAGCAAACACAAGATAGATCTAGCCTAGCATGATGAAATTAAGACAAGAACAAGATATAGACAACAAACACATAGACATATTGATTGAATTAAAAGAACACTTATCTCAATTACACATGAAAGGTATCAAGGGCTTGGAACCCTTGAAAAACCTGTAAAATTCGCACCAAATTCGTACTTAGGGTTTCTTCAAAACTTCTCTCCTTTTTTAATGTGAAAATTAGAAAACTATATATAGGATAAGGGGTCTGACGGCGTCAAGACTAAACTTGTGACGCCGTCACCTCGCCGCCAAAACTCTTCTCAGACTGCCTTGATCTACATTTGACGCCGTCATGTGATAATCATTTCCAAGCCGTCATGACTTTTACTCTTGACGCCCTACTTCGTGACGCCGTCAATTCTGTACTGGACCGTCATGGAATTTTGCTCTTGACGCCGTCAGGGAATTACTCTTGACGCAGTCACCTACTGTTCCCAGCATGGAAAATTAAGACTTTTGCGTTTTCTTCACTTTTATGCTCTAAAAACGTCCGAATTGCTTCCTTTTCCAGATTTCACTCCCAAAGTACCTAAAATCACAAAAGGAACGATTTTGGGCAATATTTGATCAAATAAATTCAATTCCGGGCTTAAATGACCCCTTAAAAGTGGATCATTTTTCGCCTCATCATATACCCTTACACTTGAGATTTGTTTGTCCTCAAGCAAATGCGCTTTTATTCTAGTCAAAATACAAGTTAGGGGTCATTTAACACTAATATAAAAGTAATTACAACAAATAATCGTTCCACTAAAGACCAATAGACAAGCACGGAGGTCATACACTAGCACCTCACAAATAGTGTTTAGATACTCACATCTCTCGGGTGTAATAAAGTATAAATTACAATATGGAAACGGAAGATATCTTTCACTACCTGTCATAGCAAAATAGATTACCATAGGCTTGGGAAAGGATCAAACCTCCACCACATGGCGTAAGCACCTAGGATAAACTATCAAAGAGGTTTTTTAAAGGGTTGTAATGTTAGGTGTAGGGATATGAAATACACGGTTTTGTTGGATAAAGGAAGTTTTACTGGTGGCGAGTTAACAATCTTAGTTAATTACATGTACAATATGGCGTTGCTAAGCCAAGACTAGACTCGACTTAAGCTAATAAACGAAAAATAATAAAAACATAAAATGAACATAGAATAAAAAGGGATGGTAGTCCGTATGTTTTTTCTCTTTTTCTTTTTCTATTGATTTTTCGGTTTTTTTTTTTTTTTTTTTTTTTTTTTTTTTTTTTTTTTTTTTGCATACACTCTTACCCTACCATCCAAAATAATACATCATAGGGAATGAACATTTCCCTTACACTTGAATTTTTACATACTTTACAATAAACTAATCTAATGACTCGAATTAAGAAAATCAAAACACTTGGAGCACTTTTAAGATTAACGTACATATGGGGGTAATAAATGATGTTCTTCCCCATTACTCCATAAAATAAGTACTTTTACCCATGAGTCCCAATCGTCCCAAAACAATATGTACAATGATATGACTCGACTTAGCAACTATGTAATCAATTAGATAGTTAACTTAGGGTTTAACAAATAACAATAATGCACTAAAGATGAGTGCATACACGGAAGGCTAAGGCGATTTGGTTGTACATTTAAGTGGGGTGTAACAAATTCTTCCTTTAAGTAAAATGATTAAAGTTAGAAACGAAAAGATAGGCTCGGAGGGGTGTACTAGGGGTATCGTGTACTAAAAATGAGTACAACGCTAAGGGTGTGGGAAAATTTAGTTGACTTAACTAGCCAAGTAATATGACTTAAATGGTCAAGTAATTATAATACGGGTTTAACAAAAGGGTAATCCTAATGCCTCTTATCATGTAGTAAATCCTACTACACGAATGTAGTCTCACTAGCGGTCTCGGGATGCATCACTAACGCAAGTTCTAGAATCTAAATGCTACCGGTACACTCATAAGCACTAATAGTAAATGCTTTTCCTATCAAATCTAAAGGCGAACCTCACATATTTGGGTGGAAAATTTTTCTGAAAGTACGGTTATGTGCTAGTCATACAATCTCCTATCCATGAGATGCTTGCTATGGCTAAAGTTTCACTCCTAAATGTTGTAAAAAATTTTAAATTTGGCGCTAAAATTGCACTAACAAGTATTTCTCATAGTTTTATTACACATCTACCATTGAACAAAACAAACTCAAGCGAAAGTGCATATGTAAGGTATCATCTTTTTACAGGTTTTTCAAGGGTATGATACGCTACCTGGAGGAATCGCACCGGGCTTAGGCTTTACAAGTTTTTCAAGGGTTTACATGTACAAAGCCTGGGGTAAAACCTGATGCGTGGGAATTGCACCAGGCTTTACCTCTCGAGGGATCTCCAAAAACCTAAATACAAGTTTTTCAGGATCCCTCACCTTTGATTGCATCTTTTTACAGTTTTTGGCGTATCATACCCCCTAAAAGCTTCTCAGGATCCCTTGAAAAACCTGGTGGGGGTTGTAAGCTTCTCGAGATCCCCCCAAAAACTTGATACGTGGGAATCGCACCAGGCTTTACCTCTCAAGGGATCCTGAGAAGCTTACAACCCCCACCAGGCAGTGTACCTGATCGTTGTAGTATAGTATAGTGACAAGTACCGGGGGATTGATCGTTCAGCTTAGGAATAGTGTCGCTAGGATTAGAAAACCTAAATACTAGTTCTAAAGGTGAGGGATGATTATTTTTGTATTTTATATTTTTTTTAGAAAGCAATTAAAAATCTCGGGTTTGAAGGATTTAGGCGGAATTAGTTGCTAATCAACTAACCCAATACTAAAGATGCAATCAAAATAAAATACTAGAAATGAAAATAAACTAAATTATACTAAAGTTGTGAGCAATGAGTGGAGAAAATGTGTTTACTTAGATTTCACTACTCTCTAGACATCTTTTACACGTTAATTACTTGTTATAATTGCATGGATGACGGATCGTATTCCTTAATACCATTCATGGGGTGGCACACTTAACTCCCCAATTCTATGAGCTCTTATCTCCTCCTATACCATGCCCAGCACAACCATAGGGATTATAAACAGTGGCTCATGCATTAAATACAACCAATAAAGACCTAGTGCGCGTCGGTTCATGTTTCTTAAGACGTTCAAGCATGTTACCAATTGGAGATCTGCCAGTTTTCTTAAGCCTAACATATAAATCATTCATCCAAGACAAGTATAAACAAGTAATCAACACATAATTAACATCTAGGTTTCATTAGATCCAAGCAAACACAAGATAGATCTAGCCTAGCATGATGGAATTAAGACAAGAACAAGATATAGACAACCAACACATTGACATATTGATTGAATTAAAAGAACACTTATCTCAATTACACATGAAAGGTATCAAGGGCTTGGAACCCTTGAAAAACCTGTAAAATTCGCACCAAATTCGTACTTAGGGTTTCTCCAAAACTTCTCTCTTTTTTTTTTTTTTTTTTTTTTTTTTTTTTTTTTTTTTTTTTTTTTTTTTAATGTGAAAATTAGAAAACTATATATAGGAAAAGGGGTCTGACGACGTCAAGACTAAACTTGTGACGCCGTCACCTCGCCGCCAAAACTCTTCTCGTACTGCCTTGATCTACATTTGACGCCGTCATGTGATAATCATTTCCAGGCCGTCATGACTTTTACTCTTGACGCCCTACTTCGTGACGCCGTCAATTCTGTACTGGACCGTCATGGAATTTTGCTCTTGACGCCGTCAGGGAATTACTCTTGACGCCGTCACCTACTGTTCCCAGCATGGAAAATTAAGACTTTGGCGTTTTCTTCACTTTTATGCTCCAAAAACGTCCGAATTGCTTCCTTTTCCAGATTTCACTCCCAAAGTACCTAAAATCACAAAATGAACGATTTAGGGTAATATTTGATCAAATAAATTCAATTCCGGGCTTAAATGACCCCCTAAAAGTGGATCATTTTTCGCCTCATCATTGTGGTGAAGGCCGTGGAAAATCCATAATTGGTAATCAGCTCACCAAGATGTTGACTATTCCATCAAAAGTTGGCTAGTCCAGAAGCAAACGGCTTTTGGTAAAGACTAATCAAATCCGTTGACAGCTGGTGGATTGCTCAAAATCACACGGTTATCAGGTGTGCCACAGTTCTTACACCTGGCTACTCCGGAAGTGATGGCTTTTGTTAAAGAGTTTAAAATCCATCAAGTTTTCAAAACAGTTATTGCTAGGGACTAGCAATATTTTAGTGTGGGGGATTGATGAGTGCTCAAACACTCATCATTTTTGGTCAAATCTGAACTGCAAAACATACAAAAACACTCAGAAATGCATCAAAATACTAAAAATATTTCAAAATTGTGTTTTATATGTTTTAGATGCAAAATGAGCAAAAACAAATGAAAAACGTACAAAGTTTGCAAATTGGCAGTTTCAGTCCCCCAACTTTCATAAAATTACAAAACCAGTCCCTGGATATTCAAAATATAGAAAATTATCACCAAAGGTCCTTTTGAAATCATAAGTTGTCATATTTAGTCCTTTGGTGAAAAATTAGAAAAGTTTTGGAAATTTACAATTTAGCCCCTGAAGTTTGAAACATTGGCAGATTTGGTCCCTGGTGGGATAATTTTGAATGAAAAATCATTTTGGGTCCTTGGGAAGTTACAAAAATCATTTTTAGTCCTTGGGGTGAAGTTTGAGAAATTTACATGTTGGTCCCCGTAGTTTGGAATTTTACAAAAATGGTCCCCGGGGAATTTAAATTTGGAAAATATCATGTAAGCCCTTGGATTTTGGAAAATGGCAAGTTTTAATCCTTATTTGTACTTTGGAGACGTGGCAAAACAGCCCCATGGATTTTCATAAATAACAAAAATGGTCCTTGTGATTTTAGATATACCAAATGGACCCTTTTATTTCAACAAACCAAACCAAGCCCCAACCTTTGTAATAGCCTGCTTCAAACCCACCATGATCCAGCCCAAAATCCCACCCCTTTGATAACATAAGCCGGTCAAACACAGTCAAACCAAACCCCCCGTTTACTGTTCATCTCTAACCTCCCAACACACCCCTAATTACTTGTAATTATGTCTTCCCCCTCCTCACCTTCTCCACCAACTATCATTAATGTACTCACCAACCTCACCTTCCCCCCCTCCTCATTAAATTTCCACCAAACACCACCCAATTCTGCCAAATCCCTTTTTGGCGCCAAAACGGATTTGAACGGCTGGGATTGAAACTAAGCCATCCAATGGCTCACACAAGAGTGGGAAAAGTCAGAGATACCTTCAGGGCTTATAAAAGAAAATAAAAAATGAAGATGAAGAGTAGTTAGCTTTTAGAATAGTTTTAGAGTAGTTTAAGTTGTCGAAATAGTTTAATTATCCATTTTCCTTGTAATTTTCAGTTTAAAAGCTTCTTATTAAGTATTATTGATGTATTAGAAACATTTTTAACTCTTTAATTCCAAGGTTTCAGTTTCAAATTCCTAAGTTGTATTTTTAAGTACAATTTCAAAATTGATATTGAGGTGGGATAAGTTGTCGTTTCTTGTTAGTTTAAGCTCACAGCAGCTTAATTATGAGCTTTTGAAAGTTTGTAGGTGGTTTAGTATAGTGGAATTCACCAAAAAGAAAAAAATAAAAATAAACAATAATAGTTCAAAAATAAAAAAAATAAGAATAAAGTTGAGGGTATAAGCTCTTGAGAGCTCAAAACACCTCCTGATAAGCTCAGGAAGCTATTTGATAACTTCCTTGAGCTTATTTCACTCCTCAGCTCAGTCTCATGCCATTGCTCAAAGCTCAAAGTGAGTTTACCCTTTTAAATTCTTGCAATATGTCTAAACTAGTATATATATTGTAATTTTCAGCTTATTACTATTAATCATTGCTTTTTGAAGTTATTTGAGTGCCCTTTGATAGCTTGTTCATCATGTAGATCAGTTCCTTAGTGAAACTGCCAACATATAGGGGTGTTTGGTTAAACACTATGTAGGTAGTTTTGTGGTTCTATTGTGAGTTATTCTTGTCTCTGCATGTCATAATAGTTTAGTACAAGTCAAATAGAGTTCAAGAACCAAGTTTCATTTGAAAGAAGTCAAAATCTCACCCAATCTCACCCAACAGTTAACTGTTGGTGTCTTGGGATCTCAAAACCCACCATTTTGTTTAAAAGTTGTTCATATAGCCTAATTTAGCTCTAATATAACCTAAAACATAAATTTCAGTCAGTTTGATCCATTCAAAATTGGCCAAAGTCAACTTGTGAGTTTTTGCAAAAAGTCAAAATGGCATGATTTCAGTTTTTTTTCAAATCTAGTAGGATTTATTTTGAATTTTGTGTAATGTTTTAGACTTTGAGACTTGTTTATATTTGTTGTCTCCCAACTAGTCTTCAAGTTCCCACATTTGGTTTATTTTTGCCATTTTCTTTGAGCTACACCATCACTCCAAAGTGGGCTGCAGGGGAGGGACTGCCCCCTGCTGCACAGAACAGTCACCCACCACCACCACCACTTGGTGGTGGTTTTCTGACCTCTACAGTGATCCTCAGGCCACCAATTTGGCTTCTTTCCACCCCCCTCCTACCATACTTCAGGTATTGACCCCTGGTTTGACCTGAGACCCCCTGAGTCCCACTTGAATTAAGCCCATACCTTGTCCCATATCTGAGTTGGCTGTTTGGTTTGTGAATAGCTTAAACAGCTTATTTGGCTTATTCAAGGCTTGTATTTGTTCCTTCAAACTTATTTTGGTCTTTATAACTTATTGGTAGCTTATTTTACCTTTGTGGGCCCCCTAGCTGTCTACACACCCTTCTTCCCTTGACAGTTGACTAAAGTCAACTGTCAAACAAGCAAGCTTGTATTTTGCTTATTTTTAAGCTCAACTAAATTTGTTTTTGTAAAATTTTTCTATTTTTAGGTATAAAACAAGTTTCCAAAAAGAAAATCCAGAAAATCCAAATTAATTTCAAGTGATAGTTTCTATTTAATTTTATTTTTCATTTTTAAATTTTTATTAAGTACTTAGCTATTTTATATTTTTCTTAAATTCCTATTATATTAAAGTATTTATAATAGTTTTCTTAGATTTTTATTTTATCATTTAGTATTTATTAGAATTAATCTTAGTTTAATTAATAATTAATTAATATGTAAGTTTTAAATAGCATAATTGATTTTTACAAAGTAAGACCTAGTTTTTATATTTTTTCTAGCTTTTATATAATATAAAATAGTTTTAGGAATTTTTCTAGAATTTTTACTGTTCATTTAGTATTTTTAATAATTTAAAATAGTTTAATTAGGTAATTAATAATTAATTAGTAATTAATTAATAGAAAATTCACAAAAAGACAAAAATACATATTTTTAATTTTAAAACTTATTTTTAGTTATTTTATAATTTTAGAAATTTTATTTTCATTTTTCTAGTGCTTAAATAATATTATATTGTATTTAAGTATTTTAAATATTAATAATTAGTAATATTTAGTATTTAATTAATATTAAATAATTAAATAGTGTAAAAATTTATTTTCTTTTTCTAAAATTTTTCTTTTACCTTTTAGTTTGTAAAAATTTCATTTTCACCCCCTGGGTGTTTTCAGATTTCACTTTTTACTTTTTATTTTGTACGTTTACGTTTTATTTAAACGTGAACGTACGCGTTTTAAGTTTTAAACGTTTCTGGTTTTTCTAACTTTTCCGTCTTATTCATATAGCTTATTTAAGCTATTTCATTGTACAAATCAGTAGTGTAATCAATCACAAACCCATTTCCATCCAGATTCACCCGATCACAAGCCCGTTTTATAACCATCCACACCTCGTCGGGACATAACGACCCGGGGAAACACTACACTTCCGCGGAGATTGACTCTAGGCTGTTTGACCTTGTTGACCATCCCTGGTCAGTTTAGGTTGACCGTTTGGACCTCAATCAATATGTTAAATAAGGACACATGTTATCTTATCTAAAACTTTAATATATGGGTACATGGGTTTGAATATTAAATACAACTAAATTATTATTAACGGTAATATGAATATTAAATGGTAACAACGAGTTATTGTGATTTGAAAATAACTATACGTGATTGTACTTATACCACTTATTATTTTAAAGTTTATATGAAAAAACATTTTTAAAAAACTTTACAAAGTATATTTTAACTTCATCAATGCTCATTATGTTCTACTAAACTCATATTTTGTACAACATGATATCAATAGTTAGAGTAAAACAACAACATCAGCCTCAATTTCAACATTTATGTCACCTAAACAAAGTTAATATTTCATTCAATAAATTTTATTACAAAATATTAATAGATATTAATACACAATGAAAAACTATTGAATATTTATTAGTTGTACTTATATCACAATTTTCACGGGTAATTTCTTATATGTTCATATAGTAAACTAAAATTTTAAAATAAATTTGATTTATGTGTAAATCCTGTGTGCACGAGACTTATAACTACATCACATGTCACAATTTTCTCCTTAATGATTTGCCACATAAATCAATCATTAGTTCATTATCATGATTTTTATGAAGGGCAAGGATCCTCTCATGTTCATTTGAACATAAGAGATAAAGTTGTGCATGTTATAATTATACATTTGAATTAAAGTAAAATAAATATTGTGTAATAATGGCAATGTACAATCATATCTTGCACAACTTTACTTCTCATGTTCAAATGAACATGAGAGGATCATTATCATTTTCTGAAATATAACTAAACGCCTAATAGCGTGATTGATTTTCAATCCATTGAATAGATAACTTTTCTTAAATAAAACTTGTTCATAAGGTTAAACATCCTTTTATTATTTTCACACTATGATCATTTTATGAAATGAAGAGGATTAGTTTAGGATACATATCCAAATATCCAATTTATCCAATTAAATGAAGCTTTTTTTACATTTGCTAGTGGATTCAATGGCGGAGCTTGGCGTTTCAACGTGGGAGAGCCGAAAAGGTAATTTTTATGATGGAAGAGGGCTAAATTAACTTTTTGATATATGGTAATAGAAAATGCACAAAGTGACAAATTTGTGAGAGGGCACAACCTCTTTTGTCCCAACAAAGCTCCGCCTATACTAGTGATTCAACTATGAAAGAAAGGGTAGTGATATCTACACATGCACTTCTACTTCATACACATAAATGTACACATAAATTTAGTGGGACCACTAGGATCATACAACTAAAATTTATGTGTATGAAGTAAAAGTGTATGTATATATCACTACCCTAAAAGAAAAAGCTTTACATTATCACCTAGGGTATCACTTCAAGGTTTTCAAACTACGATATGATAGCCTTTACGACGGTTCGTTGTGCAGTTCGAGAGAGTGAATACAATTCTTGATGAATCAAGCCTCTACCGGGTTACTAAAGTTAAAATTTGGTGAAAATTAGTTGTGAACTACAATAATTATAATTTTTGAGCTATATTTTTTCGAATTAAGCAATACAGATCTATATCATTTTGTAATTATTGATTGTTAACATTAACAATACATGTAAAATGTCAAACATATGTCATTTTCTGTAATACATCTAAATGGCGTATTTTTGTTCTTTTGCATTTCTTTAAGAAAGTGGCAGCCTGTGTTTTCTACAGGGTCAAATGGTCAATTGCGTTCTTACACATTTCGTAATCGAGAGAAAATTATTTTCTAACTATTGCATTATTTTGAATCCAAAAATTACAAACAGAGCACTATGTGATTAATGATATGATATGTGAAAATGGACAAATGTTAACTGTTTACGTCCATTATTATTCTTTCGAGCATATTTTTATATGGAAAGGTGCAATATCTAACTTTGACTTTATATAGGGGGTTAAAAACGGATAAATAGGTGACGTTTTTCATATTAATGTTATTTGGAGAGGCGAGTTTTTTTAATCAAATGTACACAATCTCATCGGGGTAATTCCGAGATCTTTTGGCGACCCTTCCTTGGCCACTCCCATATGTACAGACATAGAGAGGTTTGAAGAAACCAAAGACTTTCAGCTAGGCCATATGGTGGTGGTTTTTAACTTAGATGTACGCAATCTTACCGAGTTAATCCCGAAACTGTTTCTTTACATTTACAAGGTTGTAATAATAGCTTATTACTTTATTTATTGTTAGAGCATTGTGTGTGATAACAATGCACCCATGCTATTCATATGTGGCATTTCTTTGGCTTGAGCCAAAGCCAAGTGACTACACCCCTCCTTCTGCATGTGAAGGATAAGGAGTAAGGAGGCGGTACGTATTGGGTGTGTGAGTGATAATAGAAGTGCAAGAGGAAAATGATGAGGTAGCATGACGTGAAAGATGATGGGTATGTTTGGCACTACTAGGAGCTGGAGCGAATTGTTGAAGCGTGTTGCTGGAGCTAGTTACTGGAGCATGTTGTTAGGAGTTTTTTTTCTACATGTTCCTTCAACAAGCATTCCATTTAGTAGCTTATTTTTTACATGCTCCTTCATGCTATGTCAGCCAAATGATACTTACTTTTAATGGTGGCTTATTTTTCTAAAAAAAAATAAGCTCATGCTATGATAAGCTCTTATAAGTTCGCGCGCCAAACATGTCCGATATATAGAAGAATGATGAGGTAGCATGACATGACACGATTAATGATTAATGGTTTGGTAGTTTAGTTAAAAAAAACTTGAAAAAAAAGTTCGTCAAAAATAGATATAAGTGCCTCTATAACGAAAGATGATTTAATTTCTGTCGCGTAACGTTTAACGTTTTGTGAGATATTTAACTTTTAAAACAAATGATGAAAATGAATTCTTTTAAGTTGATGGAAAGAAGAGTGACCGAAATTTGTCCATTTGATTTTTAGAAATTTTATGATACATGTTAAACTTTTCTCTTCTTGGTTAAAAAAGGTATAAAATATTCGCCTTTTTATTTTTATTATTATTATTATTATTATTATTTAATTTCAAGAATTAAACATTATATGCTTTTATCAAAGAAACGTTTAAAAGATTTGTTGTAAATTTTTGTATCCTATTTTTTATTGCCCCCCTTTCGAATGATGGGGGTTTGTTTAATGACTGACTATGATTGCTTAAAGTCACAGAAAAAGAAAGATGTTGAATTACTACGTAATTTAATTAAAAATCGTATGTAACTAAGGTAGTTTATATGTTTAGTTAATGTGTACTAAACGTATTTTTTTTTAATATAAATATAAAGTTTGCATTTAGTTAATAGCATTTAACCGGTACCTTATGAGTACCCGTCAGATAAACTCACAAAATTAAGTAAATGAAAAATAACTAGTATTTAGATGGATTTACTCTTAAGAAGCTTAATATACTAGATGAATACCAGCGTAAAACGACGGTAGAGCGACAAATAATTATACTTGCGAACTTGTGTTTTTGGGTGACCATTGATACAACTTACGAGTTTAATTTGTAGTTATTGCGAGAAAAAATAATTGTAAATTATGAACGAAAAATAATAAAAGTTTGAGGATTAAATAATATTTAAACTATTAATTTAGTGGTGAATGTTGTTACCATTTATAATCAAAGGTATTTTAGTAATTGAACTTTACTCATTGTTTAAGTTTTTAAGTTTAACGAAAATGATGTAAATGCATTATAAGTAGCATAGATAAATACCTAAATTGTCTAGCTAAATTACGAGTTATCCGATGGATGTCATAGCGTGATGTGGTGCTTGTTTAATGGTGAATTCCCTCTAGGTTTAGCTTTTATTACTCCATATTTATAATGGTAGATACATCATTAAACTTTGAAAACATTAACGGACTCTAAACCCATAAGCACATTTAAATCAACAAATCTAATACTCCATTGCAATTCAAGTAGCGAAATCGCGGAAGCTTTATAATTATAAAATGAATTATAGTTGAAATAAAGATAGTTATCTTGATAAATATTTGATAGTAGTCGACAGTGGATAAACAAATCGGAAAAGGATTTTCTCTCGGCAACAATCAACTTTGGTAGCGTTTGGCGGTATGTCAGAAGAATCCCATTATCATTTTCTTTGGAAATTAATTACGAATCCACGTCCGCTGATGGTGTGAGCTAACTCTAGACGGTTTGAGAGTTATAAGCAAAACAATGAGCAATTGTTGTTTTCTGAGTTCAACACCTTGTTCTGGTGCGAGACAGCGCGTCGTCATGGCTACAGTTTTGATTCCAATATGCTTTTCTTCGTATTTTAATTACCAAGCGAGTGATGATTACGGAGTTAGTTAAATCTTAGAGGTTTAGGAGTTACAGTTGAAACATTGGATGTTGTTTTCATTTTTAGACAATGAATATACGACGACATATAGGATTTAATGGTGTGGCTTATATGTGGCGGCTAAGAGTGGATGACCAAGTCTGAGGATCGAAACTAAAGCTCTGATACCATGTTGTATGGTGAATTCCTTGTAGATTTATGTTTTATTGATTCATTATTTATAATGATACTAAAACACTAAAAACCTTAACAAAACATAAGCTTACAAGCGGGTTTAAGCCGACTAGCCTAATATCGTCTAATAGTGCTAGGACGGCTCAACCTTCACAAAAATGTAAACAACATTCCAAATGAGGTCTTATATATTAAACTTATTTGTGTAACAAATCAATATGTATGTGCAGCTTTTATGTAAAATCTTTATTAAGTACAAAAATTAATTTGTCTTGATATTTCCTTTTCATTCAAGAAATGCGCAAATCCCTTTTAATAATTTTAATATTTTGAATCCTTAATAAAATATTACAAACTGTAAGCTTTAAAAAAGAATATGTTGAAGTAACCTTCGCCAGATGACTTAACATTATTCTTTAACTAAAAACATAATAAATTATATCAGTTGGATTAATGAAAAGCCGATTTAGTGAGTGAAGAATACATTTCAAAAATAAAGTTAAAAAGATTAGAAAGAGAGAAACTATAAAAACGAAAAATGTCAAAGAAGTTCATAATGACTTTGGGTTTTGATGAGTGCTCAAATACTCATCATTTTTGGTTTAATCTGAACTGCAAAACATACAAAAACACTCAGAAATGCATCAAAATACTAAAAATATTTCAAAATCGTGTTTTATATGTTTTATATGCAAAATGAGCAAAAACAAATGAAAAACGCACAAAGTTTGCAAAACTGGCAGTTTCAGTCCCCCAACTTTCATAAAATTACAAAACTAGTCCCTGGATATTCAAAATATAGAAAATTATCACCAAAGGTCCTTTTACAATCATAGGTTGTCATATTTTGTCCTTTGGTGAAAAATTGGAAAATTTTGGAAATTTACAGTTTTGGTCCCTGGAGTTTCAAAAATTGGCAGAAAAGGTCCCTGGTGGGATAATTTTGAATGAAAAATCAATTTTGGTCCTTGGGAATTCACAAAAATCACTTTTAACCCATGGATAAAATGTTTGTGGAAATTACATGTTTGGTCCCTGTGTTTTGCAACTTGTTAGATTTGGTCCCCGGATGTGTGAAAATGGAAAAAATTAATTCATGGTCCATTTATTATTGGAAGTTATCAAGTTTGGCCCTCATGATGAATTTTGGAAAGTTGCAGTTTCAGCCCTTTAATTTTCAGGACCTTACAAATTTAGTCCTTGTGGTTTTATTAACTAACCAAACAATAAAAACAAACCAATTCCCTTATCCACCCAAACCAACAAGCCTGATCCACAAACACTTACCCCTTGGACCATTGCACCAATCCAGCCCATCTCCCTAACCTTTAATAAACCTGGTCGTTGACCAGTCAACACCCCCAAACACCTAGTTTACTGTTCATCGTCCCTAAACCTTCTCCTAATTACCAGGCTTTTGTCCACCTCCCCCTCCTTTTCCACTAAAACCTCACCAACTCTTCACATACATTCCCCCTCTTCATTTATTGCACCAACTACTACACCTAACCCCACCAATTGCCCAATCCACTTTTCCCGCCAATACCATTTTGAACGGCTGGGATCAAACTAAAGCCATCCAACGGCCATAGATGAGTGGGAAAGATAGCAGAGAACTCCAGAGCCTATAAAAGATCAAGAAAAAGAGAAGAATAGCTTGTCAATGTTTTAGACCAAATTCGTAGTGTAAACTTTATTTTCATGTCTTGAACTTTTAAATTCAATTCTAATTTTAAGTTGTATCACATCTTTATGTTAATGAAAAGTTAATTTCAAGGTATCTTAAGTTTCAGTTTCCAAGTTTGAATTCAATTTTTAGCATTTTCAAGTAAAATTGACACTTTTGCTTAAATCTTGTTAACTATTGTTGTTTCTTGTTCCCTAAGCTCAATTCAGTTTCCATTCAAGCTTTTTAAAGCTTTTACATCAATTAGAGGTTTTATAACTTAGTTTACTTTAAATACTTAAAATTCATAAAAAATAGAAGTAAATAAAAAAAATCAGTGTTTATGGTGATTGATGCAAGGAGAATGATGAATGATGGATTCTAAATGGTCTAGTGCCTAGTGGTAGGCTGTAGATTGATCTTTGGTTACCTTGGTACATCTGTCTCAGTTCATAATAATCCCACTGTAAGCCTTTTCAATTTTTTGTAAATCACTGTAGCTTAGGTAAATTAGCTCATATTTCAGTTTAATTGTGTTTATTAAGTGTTAAGATTAGATTTAGTTTCATGTTTTAGGTTGTAGTTGCTAGTTTGCATTGATTATCTGCCATTTCAGTTTCTTTAGGTGTGTTTGGATTAGTAGGATAGGTGATGTTCTAATCTGTTTCTTGTGTTGTTTTTGGTTCATGCATGCTATATTAGGTTCATATAGTCTAACTGAGTCATAAAATCTAGTGCTTCTTTGATAAAGGTCAAAATTCTCTTTTATGTTTCTTAACAGTTACTGTTGGAATTTTTAAGCTCCAAGATCACTCAATTCAGTTCCATAGTTGTTAGTGTAGCTTATTTTCATCATATAGTAGCTTATTAACATGTTTTCAGTAGTCTAGATCCAATCAAAAGTCATAAAAGTCAAAATAACAAGTTTTTACAAAAGTCAAAAGTGTACAACTTCAGATTTTTACAAAAGTTCAAAGATTTGTTGTGATTTTTGTGATGTGATTTAGGACCTAAGATTTTCACCATTTGTTGTCCCTCAGCCCATCTTCAAGGTTTCACCATTTTTATATTTTTAGCAAATTTTCTGTGGGCCCCACATTGCCCCAAACAAGGCTGCAGGGCAAGCACTGCTCTGTCTCAGCATATATATCACCCAACACCACCCTTTGGTGGTGGTTTCCAGCCACCTCAGTGGGCCCCACTACCACCACTTAGCTTTTCCCAACCCCCTCCTACCAGGGAAGTGGTATTGACAATTGGTTTGACCTTGGAAGCCCTGGGACCCACCTAATTTTGCCCTTCCTTTCTGTCCCAATTTTCAGTTAAGATTGCAAGTTTCCAAGTGCTTATTTGTTAGCTTATAGCTTATTCTGTGGTCCCTTTTGGCTTATTCCAGCTTATACAAGTTAACATAGCTTATTGGAACCTGATTCATCCAGAGTGGGTCCCACCTAAGCTGATTTAAGCTCATTTTCCATTTTGGTCAACTGTGGTCAACTGTCTCACTAATAAGCTCTCCACAGCTTATTATTAAGTTCTAAAAAGTTTGTTTTTACAAAAGTTTGTTGTTTTTAGATGTAAAGTAGGTTTCTAAAATAAAAATCCAGAAAAAACAAAGTATTTTTAAGTGATAGTTTCTATTTAATTTTATTTAATTTTAATTTTCATTTTTATATTTTTATTAAGAACTTATCCTTTTTATATTTTTCTTAATTTCCTCTTAAGTTAAAGTAGTTATAATAATTTTATCAGATTTTTATTTCATCATTTGGTATTTATTATATTTAATATTAGTTTTATTAATTATTAATTAATATTAAGTTTAAAATAGCATAATTAGTTTTTATTAAGTAAAACCTAGTTTTTATATTTTTTATAGCTTTTATATGTTGTAAAATAATGTTAGAAATTTTCTTGTAATTTTTACTGTTTATTTTCTATTTTTCTTAATTTAAAATAGTTTAATTAGCTAATTAGTAATTAATTAGTAATTAATTAATAGAAAAACCACAAAAAGACAAAAATACTTATTTTTAGTTTTAAAACTTTTTTTTAGTTATTTTATAATTTTAGGAATTTTATTTTCATTTTTCTAGTGCTTAATTAATATTGTATTATATTTAAGTTGTTTAAATATTAATAATTAGTATTAATTAGTATTTAATTAATAATAAATAATTAATTAGTGTTAAAATTTATTTTCTTTTTCTAAAATTTTTCTTTTGCTTTTAAGTTTGTAAAAAAGTCATTTTCACCCCCTGGGTGTTTTCAGATTTCAGTTTTTACTTTTTATTTCGTACGCTTACGTTTTATTTAAACGTAACGTACGCGTTTTTAGGTTTAAAACGTTTCTGGTTTTTCTGACTTTCCAGTCTTATTCATGTAGCTTGTTTAAGCTATTTCTTTGTAGATTCCTTAGCTAAACCAAACTCAAACCTTTTCCTGTCCAAATTCACCCGATCACGAAACCGTTTGTTAACCATCCACACCTCGTCGGGACATAACGACCCGGGGAAACCTTATACTTCCGCGAAGCATTGAGCCTTAGGAGTTTGACTTGTTTGACCACATCCGTGGTTGAATTTAGTTGACTGCTTTTGCCTCAATCAAAATTTGGCGCCGTTGCCGGGGAGGTGTGCGTGCTATTCTAAACGGTTTTCTGATTAGTGCTTTTGGAATTATTCCATTGTGTATTTATCCACCCTTGTTCATATAATTTCATAAAAACCCAAAAATATTTTTCCTTACCCTCTATCCGTTTGATTCTACCTTCTTATACCCATCTCATGTATAATTCTTATGGCGTCTCTCGGCTACACGTGTTTTCACTGTAAAAGTCTGATTGAGGACGGCTTTCGTTGTCTCCGGTGTATTTGTGAGAAATGTGGCAATAATTGTAGTAACAGATTTTGTGTTTTGTGCAATCTGTTCATAAGTCCAAATTCTCTCAATGATTCACCAAATTCTTCCAACTGCCCTTCACAGCCCGAGATACGTGCTATTAATGACAAACCGTCAAGAATTGATCCTAACCTTTCACGGTTTACGGTTAAAAGTTTGTCAAGCAAATATGCTGAGCTTAGGGCAGTGACTGAAAAGCACGACTTGCCCAATCTTCACGTTCATCAAGAACCAAAACCCGAGACCATAACGGAAGTGGTGGAAATTGCTAGCTCTCAGAGCACACCACTTGTCCCACCTCCAGATTTTGTTCTTTGTGTCGGTTGTGGTGAGCCGCTTTTTGGTTTACCATGTCGTTGGTGTACATGTGTGCAATGTGGTAATGATATTCAAAACGGGAGTTGTTTGTTTTGTGGGTCGAGTAATTCATTTGCTTATGATCCTAATCAAAACTCATTCAACGACTCTTCAAATTTTTTCTATTACCCATCACATTCATACGAGCAAGAATCATATTATCCAAACTTCAATGATGCTTCGTATCAAGATACACCAGTCCAGACTCAACAGTTTTACTGTTGTGAGTACTGTGGTGGTCCACACTACAGTTCTGATTGTCAATCGGGAAACACGCTTGTCTATGAGCAGTTTCCTGATAACAATTATGACTTCAGCACATATGACTCACAGCCACATCAGTTTTACTGTTGTGAGTATTGTGGAGGTCCACACACTAGCTCTGATTGTCAAACAGGGAATCCGTTTCCTTATAACAATTACGACTATTCGTTTTCAGACCCACCTCCACAATACCAGATGTCCCAAGCAACCCCTCTTGTTACTGGGCAAGACCTTTTAATAGAGGCTCTTGAGATATTAAAAGAACTTAAGCAGGAGTTGGCTACTTCATCGTTTCAAAGCTCTCGTGAGAAATCCATGGCAGAATTACTTGCGGAAGAACGAGCAGCGAGAAACAAATTGAGCAAGGAAGAATTGTTAGTCTTAGAGCATGCAGCTAAAACACGTACCATATTTCGTAATGCTGCTCTTCTCGACGATGATGATGATGATGATGTTACCCTTGATTTTTCTCAATTCTGTAAGGGTTCATCACTTTCATCTATAGCAATTCCTTCCTCAGAAAATCAGGGAGAAAAGACTATGATAGAATTACTAGCAGAAGAACAAATGAAATTTATAAAACCCCTGTCTGCTAGTCCTTCTCAACTCCCTCAGTCTGTTGTTATCACACCTGAAGTTCACACTCACTCTCTGATCATGGGTGATGAGCATCTTAGCACTGTTCCTATTAAGGAATCGGACGAATTAATAAAGTCTAGTGTTGAGATCCTTGTCCCAATCCCGAGACAGTCACAGGGAACTTTGGATGACATGTGTGATATTCCTTTCCCCATTGAGTGTACTAAAGATCAATTTGAGACTTTCTCAGATTTTAGCGATGATTGTACATCTTATGAAGACATCGAGTATGTTGAGGCGTCAGTTTCACATTCTGATGCTGATCATCTTCTTGAGGAGTTCGCTGATGAACTTGCTCACATCAATCCACTTTCATTGGAAGATGATGATGGTCTCCTCGATTTCCAAGCCGATCTGGGAGAAATTGAAAGTCTCCTATCTCATGATCCGTCACTCACTTCTTATCCCGACAATCCAATTGAGAATAATAATCACTTTGTTCCCGAAACATTCAATACGACTCTCACCAATCCTCTATTTGAATTCGATTCTGAATTCACTATGATTTCTAATAATCCAATCTTTGACGAGGATTGTGATGAGTCCACAATGGAACATGAGTTCACAAATTCACATCTTGTGAATAATTCTCTTCATGAAGAGTTCTCCGGTGAACTCACTCATCATGTCATGACTCCTCCGGAGTTTGATTGCCCGGGGGGAGATGCGCTCAATCATGAGAATATGCAAATTCCCACCCACCCTCCCGGGTTGTTTACGAGCTTACCCTTTGAAATCCAAACTCAGGCTATTGAGCCTCCTCTCGAGGAAGAAGATCAAATCATGCTTTTTATCATGATTTTCTTCTTTTTCTTCACCTATAAGGTGACTTCTTCTCTTCTTCACTCCTTCGGGAGTGAGGACACTATATTTGATCCCGGCATTTTCATGTATCATTATCTTGAGCCGGGCACTTATCTCATCGGTGTGGAACTTTCACGTGCTTCATATGTTTGTCCAAGAATCTTGAATGAAAGTCCGAATGAGATCACTTCTTCCACATTCCCCAAGGACAAATGAATTCGGGGTCGAGTCAAGCTAGCGACTCGGTAAACAAAAACAGTAGCATGCTTATAGGGTTTTCACCCTAAGTGTGGGGGAGTCCCCCATGCTATGGTTACAAATAGAGTGAAAATACAAAATGGTGTTTTCCACGCTTAGCTTGTAATGTTGCCCTTTTACAATCAAAGAGTCGGCATAATAGCCGGGACTTTGAATATTGAGGACAATATTCATGATAAGTGTGGGGGGGGGGGGGGTATTCGCTATTCTAGCGAATTTTATCACATTTTACTATATAATACCCCCGTTTTTAGCCAAAATTTCA
Source organism: Artemisia argyi (assembly GCA_030686995.1). Classification (NCBI taxonomy): domain Eukaryota; kingdom Viridiplantae; phylum Streptophyta; class Magnoliopsida; order Asterales; family Asteraceae; genus Artemisia; species Artemisia argyi. The sequence continues at coordinate 138,469,939 of CM060686.1, forward strand.
AAAATTTAAAAAAATTTTCACTGGTGCTTCAAAATTTTTGTGGTAATCAGTCCGCCTTGTCTAAGCGACAAAAGGGATTGGCTAGTCCAGGAGCAAACGGCTCTTGGTAAAGACATCTCAAATCCGTTTACGGCTGGCAATTTGCCCAAAATTGTATGGTTCCTCAACTCCCCGAAAACAAATGAGTTGGCTAGCCCACAAGATTATGGCTTGTGGTAAAGGCCGTGGAAAATCCATAATTGGTAATCAGCTCACCAAGATGTTGACTAGGTCCATCAAGATGCTGGCTAGTCCAGGAGCAAACGGCTCATGGTAAAGACTAATCAAATCAGTTGACAGCTGGTGGTTTGCTCAAAATCACACGGTTATCAGGTGTGCCACAGTTCTTACACCTGGCTACTCCAGAAGTGATGGCTTTTGGTAAAGAGTTTTTAAAATCCATCAAGTTTTCAAAACAGTATTGCTAGGGACTAGCAATAGTTTAGTGTGGGGGATTGATGAGTGCTCAAACACTCATAATTTTTGGTCTAATCTGAACTGCAAAACATACAAAAACACTCAGAAATGCATCAAAATACTAAAAATATTTCAAAATCGTGTTTTATATGTTTTATATGCAAAATGAGCAAAAACAAATGAAAAACGCACAAAGTTTGCAAAACTGGCAGTTTCAGTCCCCCAACTTTCATAAAATTACAAAACTAGTCCCTGGATATTCAAAATATAGAAAATTATCACCAAAGGTCCTTTTACAATCATAGGTTGTCATATTTTGTCCTTTGGTGAAAAATTGGAAAATTTTGGAAATTTACAGTTTTGGTCCCTGGAGTTTCAAAAATTGGCAGAAAAGGTCCCTGGTGGGATAATTTTGAATGAAAAATCAATTTTGGTCCTTGGGAATTCACAAAAATCACTTTTAACCCATGGAAAAAATGTTTGTGGAAATTACATGTTTGGTCTTTGTGTTTTGCAACTTGTCAGATTTGGTCCCCGGATGTGTGAAAATGGAAAAAATTAATTCATGGTCCATTTATTATTGGAAGTTATCAAGTTTGGCCCTCATGATGAATTTTGGAAAGTTGCAGTTTCAGCCCTTTAATTTTCAGGACCTTACAAATTTAGTCCTTGTGGTTTTATTAACTAACCAAACAATAAAAACAAACCAAATCCCTTATCCACCCAAACCAACAAGCCTGATCCACAAACACTTACCCCTTGGCCCATTGCACCAATCCAGCCCATCTCCCTAACCTTTAATAAACCTGGTCGTTGACCAGTCAACACCCCCAAACACCCAGTTTACTGTTCATCATCCCTAAACCTTCTCCTAATTACCAGGCTTTTGTCCACCTCCCCCTCCTCCTTTTCCACTAAAACCTCACCAACTCTTCACGTACATTCCCCCTCTTCATTTATTGCACCAACTACTACACCTAACCCCACCAATTGCCTAATCCACTTTTCCCGCCAATACCATTTTGAACGACTGGGATCAAACTAAAGCCATCCAACGGCCATAGATGAGTGGGAAAGATAGCAGAGAACTCCAGAGCCTATAAAAGATCAAGAAAAAGAGAAGAATAGCTTGTCAATGTTTTAGACCAAATTCGTAGTGTAAACTTTATTTTCATATCTTGAACTTTTAAATTCAGTTCTAATTTTAAGTTGTATCACATCTTTATGTTAATGAAAAGTTAATTTCAAGGTATCTCAAGTTTCAGTTTCCAAGTTTGAATTCAATTTTTAGCATTTTCAAGTAAAATTGACACTTTTGCTTAAATCTTGTTAACTATTGTTGTTTCTTGTTCCCTAAGCTCAATTCAGTTTCCATTCAAGCTTTTTAAAGCTTTTACATCAATAAGAGGTTTTATAACTTAGTTTACTTTAAATACTTAAAATTCATAAAAAATAGAAATAAATAAAAAAATCAGTGTTTATGGTGATTGATGCAAGGAGAATGATGAATGATGGATTCTAAATGGTCTAGTGCCTAGTGGTAGGCTGTAGGTTGATCTTTGGTTACCTTGGTACATCTGTCTCAGTTCATAATAATCCCACTGTAAGCCTTTTCAATTTTTTGTAAATTACTGTAGCTTAGGTAAATTAGCTCTTATTTCAGTTTAATTGTGTTTATTAAGTGTTAAGATTAGATTTAGTTTCATGTTTTAGGTTGTAGTTGCTAGTTTGCTTTGATTATTTGCCATTTCAGTTTCTTTAGGTGTGTTTGGATTAGTAGGATATGTGATGTTCTAATCTGTTTCTTGTGTTGTTTTTGGTTCATGCATGCTATATTAGGTTCATATAGTCTAACTGAGTCATAAAATCTAGTGCTTCTTTGATAAAGGTCAAAATTCTCTTTTATGTTTCTTAACAGTTACTGTTGGAATTTTTAAGCTCCAAGATCACTCAATTCAGTTCCATAGTTGTTAGTGTAGCTTATTTTCATCATATAGTAGCTTATTAACATGTTTTCAGTAGTCTAGATCCAATCAAAAGTCATAAAAGTCAAAATAACAAGTTTTTACAAAAGTCAAAAGTGTACAACTTCAGATTTTTACAAAAGTTCAAAGATTTGTTGTGATTTTTGTGATGTGATTTAGGACCTAAGATTTTCACCATTTGTTGTCCCTCAGCCCATCTTCAAGGTTTCACCATTTTTATATTTTTAGCAAATTTTCTGTGGGCCCCACATTGCCCCAAACAAGGCTGCAGGGCAAGCACTGCTCTGTCTCAGCAGATACATCACCCAACACCACCCTTTGGTGGTGGTTTCCAGCCACCTCAGTGGGCCTCACTACCACCACTTAGCTTTTCCCAACCCCCCTCCTACCAGGGAAGTGGTATTGACAATTGGTTTGACCTTGGAAGCCTTGGGACCCACCTAATTTTGCCCTTCCTTTCTGTCCCAATTTTCAGTTAAGATTGCAAGTTTCCAAGTGCTTATTTGTTAGCTTATAGCTTATTCTGTGGTCCCTTTTGGCTTATTCCAGCTTATACAAGTTAACATAGCTTATTGGAACCTGATTCATCCAGAGTGGGTCCCACCTAAGCTGATTTAAGCTCATTTTCCATTTTGGTCAACTGTGGTCAACTGTCTCACTAATAAGCTCTCCACAGCTTATTATTAAGTTCTAAAAAGTTTGTTTTTACAAAAGTGTGCTGTTTTTAGATGTAAAGTAGGTTTCTAAAATAAAAATCCAGAAAAAACAAAGTATTTTTAAGTGATAGTTTCTATTTAATTTTATTTAATTTTAATTTTAATTTTTATATTTTTATTAAGAACTTATCCTTTTTATATTTTTCTTAATTTCCTCTTAAGTTAAAGTAGTTATAATAATTTTATCAGATTTTTATTTCATCATTTGGTATTTATTATATTTAATATTAGTTTTATTAATTATTAATTAATATTAAGTTTAAAATAGCATAATTAGTTTTTATTTAGTAAAACCTAGTTTTTATATTTTTTATAGCTTTTATATGTTGTAAAATAATGTTAGAAATTTTCTTGTAATTTTTACTGTTCATTTTCTATTTTTCTAATTTAAAATAGTTTAATTAGATAATTAGTAATTAATTAGTAATTAATTAATAGAAAAACCACAAAAAGATAAAAATACTTATTTTTAGTTTTAAAACTTGTTTTTAGTTATTTTATAATTTTAGGAATTTTATTTTCATTTTTCTAGTGCTTAATTAATATTGTATTATATTTAAGTTGTTTAAATATTAATAATTAGTATTAATTAGTATTTAATTAATAATAAATAATTAATTAGTGTTAAAATTTATTTTCTTTTTCTAAAATTTTTCTTTTGCTTTTAAGTTTGTAAAAAAGTCATTTTCACCCCCTGGGTGTTTTCAGATTTCAGTTTTTACTTTTTATTTCGTACGCTTACGTTTTATTTAAACGTAACGTACGCGTTTTTAGGTTTAAAACGTTTCTGGTTTTTCTGACTTTCCAGTCTTATTCATGTAGCTTGTTTAAGCTATTTCTTTGTAGATTCCTTAGCTAAACCAAACTCAAACCTTTTTCTGTCCAAATTCACCCGATCACGAAACCGTTTGTTAACCATCCACACCTCGTCGGGCCACACTATTATTTTATATTTCATTTTCATGTAAGTTAGTACTTTTTATTAAATTTTTGTGGGCCACTTTATTCTAGGGCAAATGGTACAAAAAGACATCAAAGTTAGGGTCCATTTTCAATCAAAGTATCCACTTTTTTTCTTACATAAAAAGGTTCTCAACTTTTTTTTGGCGGATTTGGGTTTTTTTTCTAACTTTCGTTAACTCACTTCGTTAGTAAATTACATGTTTGGTCCTTGAGTTTGTATAGTAATTTCATGCACCATCCACCATCACCCACCACCACCTCCTGCCACCTTTACCACCATCCACCACTACCACCTACCTCCACCACACCACCCACCTCCACCACCACCAACTGTTTCCACCATCGCCACAACAACCACCGTCAGCCGCCACAACCACCTACCTCCACCACCTTCATTAAACCCATTAAACCCATTTTTATCTTATAACCTAGTCCATTCCCTTTTCTTTTCTTTGGATGACACACACCAACATAAACGATGCCAAAGAAAACACACGATTAAGAGCCCAACACCACTATAATCATGCCGCCGCATCCATGATCAACTCACAACCACCATCATCTTCACCCTCTTTCTCATTGACACCCTAACCAGCTCACCTAACACCCAACCCTTTTCCATGCCTCAAAAGTCAAAATAAACATCAATATCCCTATATTCTTTCTTCAATTCCAACACAAATGTTAACAAACAACCTAAAATTCTAAATCCATAAAAGCTAGATCTGTAATTCCATAAATACAAAGAATAGTTAATTTTATGAAAACCCACAATAATAACAAAGAAAAAGAAATAAAAAATAGAACGCTATGCAAGCTATCCATTGGAGGCCGAAGCTAAGGCACTTTTATGGGCGACAAAACAAGCACACAACAAGGGTTATTCCAAGGTCATTTTTGAATCAGACTCTCTATGCTTAATTAACGCACTCCAGAGAGGCACTACTCTTCTTCAAATTGCGAGCATGTTTGCACAAATGGTTTCTAATTCCTTAAGTTTTAGTTTATGTAATTGGTCTTTTGTCAAAAGAGAAGGGAATAAGGTTGCGCATAGTATAGCTTCTTGGGCTTTGGAATGTAGCGATGAGTTAATCTTAGAAGGTAGCGTTCCACAATGTGCATGTATATGTGCAACTGATGATGTAATTTCTTCTAATTGATAATTTAGCTTCTCTTTTTCGATCAAAAAAAAAATATATATATATATATATGGTGGTGGTAGTGACAACGGTTCTGCCAATGGTTGAAGGTGGTCGTGGTGTGGTGGCTTCAGGTAGGCGGCAGAGGTACGACGACGCCGGATCGACGGTGATGTTGCCTTTGTTTGTAAATCATTTTTTAGTTAAATGTAAAGCTACCTTGAAATATATATATATATATATATATATATATATATATATATATATATATATATATATATATATATATATATATATATATATATATATATATATATATATATATATATAATAAGGGAAAATATTAGCTACAATTGCATTGTAGCCAACTCCCTACAATTTGTGTTATAAATTGTGGGTCCCTGAGTTCTTTTGTAGGTCCCTGAATTCTTTCTGTGGGTCCCTGATTCATATTCTTGTGTATTTTAGTGGAGAATTGTAGCCAATTGGCTACAAAAATTGTAGCCAAGTTATCCCCATATAATAAAAATGATAATAAAAGATGGATCTTGAAAGAAAACTATGTTGTCCTTTTTTTCTAGTCGGATGTATATATGAAAATATCCAACATAATCTAGTCGGATGTAATATGCGTATGTATATTTAACCAAGAAATATATTCAACAAATCAAACTTAGATAGAATGACACCAAATGTTTCAAACTAAAGTACTCTATATTTTATATTAGAGACGCCATAAGTTTGATGTTGTTAGACAAGATGGTAGTGAACTGATAGTGACAAAGAGAATTGTTGAGAGAAAAATTACTTTAAAGATGTGTGTGATGTGAACTGATAGTGAACTGATAGGTTAGTCTGTGTTTGAGTTGTTTTTGGATCAATTTTAAGAAGATTAAACATGTTCTTAAACAGTTTGTAGTAATTGATCTTGAATCTGGTGATAAAAGCTTAATTTTAAGAAGATTAAACATGTGCAATGAGAAAGAGGTAACTTTTTGTTTATACTTTGTGGATAATTTGTGTTTTTTGTGTTACAGAAGCTTAATTTTAGATGTTTGGGTAGTGGTGAATTTGAAAGCTTCAAAATTTTGGTTTTTTTGTTTAAAGATTAAAGCTTTTTGAAAATTTTATTACCTGTTTCAACTGTTTATACTAGACGGTCGTGGTGGCGGACAGTGGTGGTGGAGGTGGGTGGTGGCTGCAGTGGTGGTGGTGGATGCAGGAGGTGGTGGTGGGTGATGGTGGATGGTGCATGAAATTACTATACAAACTTAAGGACCAAACATGTAATTTACTAACGAAGTGAGTTAACGGAAGTTAGGAAAAAACTCAAATCCGTCAAAAAAAAGTTTAGAACCTTTTTATGCAAGAAAAAAAGTTAGATACATTGATTGGAAATAGACCCTAACTTTGATGCCTTTTTGTGCCATTTGCCTTTTATTCTAATATTAATTTTTTAATCTGAAAATAATATTAAATTGTAATCTTTATTTTTATACCTTTTTATAAAACAAACAAATTTTATAGTATTATTCATTTTCTCTCTCTTACTTTTCTTTCAAACCTTAATCAATACAAAATCTTATTCCAATCCCATTTGCATACCAAACAGGCCCTTATTTCTTATGTACAAGATATATTAGTCTTAAATTCCTTACTAATTGGAGAATACTAGCATTAGGGTCCCTACTAATTGGAATTTGAGAAGTAAAAAGAGGAAATGCATAACATCTCTAACTATCTTGTCAGTTTTAGCATATTGTAGCTTTTCAAAAATCGAAAAGTTAAAGATGATGGGATGTTTATTTACCTAGAATATTGCTATTGTATTAGACCCGCCGTTATGGTGGCTATCCACACACAGGATGGGCAACCTTCACACGTGAAAACCATGACGGAAGGCAAGGTTGGCCCGCGAAGGAGTAGTTTTGGGGTTGGTTCGGTGGTGCAGACCACTTAACTGAAACACACTTTTTTATTATTGTATTTTTTTATTGTGAGTGTGTGTGTATTGTGATGTATGTTTGTATAAAGTGATGTATTTTTATGTGTTTGTTTAGGTGGTGACCACTATACCTCTAAAAGTAATGGTAAGATGCATGCTGTGTTAAAAAGCTGATGTGGCGTTGAAATGAAGGTGATGATCGGGTGACCATTACACCCAACCTTAATACGAATTACAGGCTAAAAGTAGAAAGGGCTCATAATTGTTTTACCAATTTTAGTAAATCATTGCCTTTTAAAATCGTGGCGCAAAAAATTCCAAAAAATGGTGTGACAAGCTCTGTTCATGTATGCAAGACTTTAAAAATGAGAGCATAAAAAGTCGAGAGTTTAAGACCTTAGTTTTTGTGACTCTAGCTTGAGCTATTCATGAAGTGTTTTATTTCCAGAGGTTCAAGAACTATGGTTCTCTAAATGGCTTTGTTATATACGTATGCTTAATTTGTTGTTTATACGAAGCTTTCGCGTGTTTACTTAGTGATCTAAGTAAAGAAGGGAGAAAAGAACAAACAACTTTGCATTATCACTGAGAGTATCACCTCTAAGTTTTTTTACCGTAACTAATAGCGACCTGGTTCCTATAACATCACAAAAATGAAAGAGTCGTTTAAATTACTACATGAAAGCATTTACGACTGTCCGTGAAGACAACTTTACGTTTGGAACTAGTGTAATTCTAATTTTGGCGTTATATCATTTTTACAAATAAGCAACAAAGATCTTTGTCATTTTGTTAACTTTGCATATCTATACTACTTATAAAACATGAATGTTCACTTTTAAATCTTGAAATCTTGAATATTGAAAACCTAAATTAATGTAATTTGACTAATTTATCTTTAAGTACCTTTTAAATTTGACAACTTTTTTAAAAACTTGGCAACGTAAATTATGTATTTTTTTGATCAATTCTAAACTTGGCAAATTTTCAAAAACACACACTATATTAATTAATAAAAAAAAAAACACACACACACACGCTTTGTATTTAAAAAAATCACAAGCTTTGGATCAAGGGTCAAACCAGAATCACGATTTCACAAATATAATTATTTACCGCTATATACCGTCATTTTGCGCGAGTATTCATATAGTGCTCTATAAACATGCGCCATTTTCTTTAACATGTCTAGTTGGAGTACTTTTTTTTTTTTTTTTTTTTTTTTTTTTTTTTTTTTATAATTTTAACTTATCAGTATTTCGTTCTTTTGCGCGGTTTTTATTAGAAAGTGGCAACGTGTTCTTTTAAACATTTTGTAAACGAGAGAATATTGTTTTTTTTTTTTTTTTTTTTTTTTTTTTTTTTTTTTTTTAAGTAGTGTATGATTTTGAATCCCAAAATTCTAAAACGGGCATTATATATAATTGATGAAATATATAACAAAATGGACAAAAGTTAACCAATATAACCAATATGTGTCAACAAACTTAATTATATACATTTTTTTACCTAAAAGAATATAAAACTCCACTTTAACTTAAAAAGGACTAGAAGTGAACATTAGAGCACAATTTTATGGCTTTGTTTTTTTATCTGGATTCTAAGTAAAAACAAGTTGCCATGTAATTCTCCCTTAGTTGATTATGAAATAGACAATTGACTCATCTAGCTTTCTTGTACATGTAGAAATGAACTCCGAGTCTTTGTGAAGAAAAAGTTAAACAAAAGTTTAAATATACAAACATAAAAGTTTAAGAACTATATAAATTGGCAAATGGAACAATATATCATCCCATTCTTATGGGAATATATCATTCTTATGGGAAGACGCATGCTCCATTGAAAACATAATAGTAATCTAAACACACCTTACCCCTTTACATTATGCATATAAGCTAGCTACATTTTGTTTCTTTAACCGATGTGGGACAACGGTTTTCGTAAAAAGTATACCATGGCACCTAAATATACGTTTTTTCTCGTGCACATTTACTAATCTAATATGCGCCAACTATATATAGTCGTCATAATTCATAAAGCGTCTCTCTCAAAGTTACTCGATTAAATAAAACATGTGAGTGTGAGTATTTCAGGGCTGGAAATAATATGAATGCAAGAATTTTTGGGTCAAAATTGCAAGTGTGGATAATGTGTTTAAGGAAATTCAGTTTAAGAAGTTTAGATAGGATCAGCAAGATAGTTAAGGGAGCTTATTGCTAATTGCTCTTTCGAGTGTATATCAAGTTTAAATCACTTTTTTTTGGAAAGTGGATATCTAGGTTACATTGTTAGTCAAATGCTTGCAACATACAACTTGCTAGAGAAGATATGGGACACTTATATGTTTCATCTCTAAAGAAACGATATAAATTTGATTAGTATGTTTAAATAATGGTTTGACGTGGGTCAACACGTTCGAAATTTGACATTGAAACACAGGTTCACTTGTCACTTGTTTTTTTGTCAACATGTTACACGGATATAATCATCATACTATATTATAAAGTATGAATGCCTACTATTAATAGAATACTTAAAATTAAGCCTTACAACTTCTAAAGCTATAAGTACAACAATAAATGCTACTTATAGAAATTACTCTCATATTTAATTCTAACATACAATTAATACTAACATTAAATACAATAAATAAATTATGTACATTAAATATAATTAATTAACTTGTCAATAAATATAATTAATGCACTTATTAAAACACCCCTTATATAAGAAATACAAATTATCAAGCATATTGTACAACCAACTTAAATACAATTCCTGCATTAAATGTCACTAATACAAATAATAAAGCATATTATAAAAATATTCAAGTCCGAACGGGCAATGGGCCAAATGGGCTCGAGCCCGAACGGGCACTGGTCAAACGGGCTCGAGCCCGAATGGATACGAGCTAAACGAAATTTTTGATATTCATAAATTTATTGTCAAAAAGAACGTAATAAACTAAAATATATTCACATATTGTACAAACCAAGCAAACTACTAAAAAAAAAAAAAAAAAAAAAAAAATACAAACTAAGCAAAATTTCATCAAACTTTTACCATAAAAAACTAATCAGCAAAGCTATTGCTAAAAAATGTACAAATATAATAAATTATTAGCCGGAAAAATTAAATTACAGGGTGCCCGCAGCTGCATCGCGCGAGGACCCTGCTAGTCTTAACTACATATAAAGAGAAAATGGTCAAACTTAAAAATGTTGAATGTTGAATATTGAAAAATGGTCAAATGAGAGAGAAGTATATAACACGCTTTCATATTCACACTTTTATTCTGTAACCTAAAATATATCACCTCTCTCTCACTAAACCAACAATAGCCGCCACCGCCATCATAACCTTATCTCAGCCACCATTTGCCGAAATTGCCACCATCTTTCGATGGTTTAGGTAGTTTCAGGTAGTCGGGGCTGGGTTTTTGTTATAGCCGCCGCTTACCACTGCTTGTTGCACTGTTATCCGACACAATTACCACCTTTGTCACACCACATCCTCCGACGCTACCATCAGCAACAACCACCACGAGTTAAATTTAATTTAAGGCTATGTTGAATTTGGTTTTTGATATTTGACAGGTATGTTTTGCTATTTTTCTTTTGGTTTTTGATATTTGATACAATACTTAAATTTAATTTAAGGCTATTTTGAATTTAGTTAAGCATCTAAATACTGGATTACTGGGGCGTAACAAAGATTGTGTTTTTAGTCACTGGTTTTGAAATTTGTTTGTGGGTTTTTGAGGTTTTAAAAAGGGTGTTTGGAAATTTAATATTTTTGATGATTGGTTATGTTTAAAAGGTTGTGGATGTTGCAAGGGTCACGTTAAGAATAAGGTTGTTGAACCAAGGTAATGGTAGATTTCAGAGTTTTTTTTTTTTTTTAATGATTTTTGCTTCTGATTTTGATAATGGGTTTGAGTAATTTTAGTTTTGATTGATTGAGTACTCAGTTTTCAATAACCTTAGTCCTATTGAACATGAAAATAAGCTCTTAAACAGGAAAATAAGTCGAAAAGTAGGCTTATAAAGCAAGGTTTTATTATTATATTGACTATGAAATGATTAAATATCTAATTAGATGATTCGTTATGTTGTAGTAGACAATATTTAATAAGAAGTTTATAGCTTAGATGTTATGATTTGGGCTTTGGAGTTGTAAACCATGAAAGAGATGTCGTGACTTAATAATTGAATTTTGTTACTGTGTTTGAATGTATTATGATCCATGTGAAAGGATTGTCCCTTTATTAAAACTATGTTATTGAATCTTTTCTTAGTTACTACCTCCGTCCCATATTAAGTGTCCATAATGGAATCTTGGAATGTCCCAAATTAAGTGTCCATATTTTATTCTAACCAATGAGATGAGACTTTAGTGGGTAAAAATTATATTTGATTGGTGGAGAGTGTAGTTAGTGGAATTTCCTAAAACTTTGTGCATGATGTAAGTGGACACTTAATGTGGGACGGAGGGAGTAGTATTTTTGGGCGAGTGGATCGTTCACGGACCATGGGGAAGTGGGTGTAAAGCTGGGGGAGATGTGTACTGTGGATGGTCTCTTTGAGAGGGGAGGACAACCTATATTAAAGGGAGGCCCCGAGATCCATTATCCTGAGTGAAACGGAAGTCCTTGCTTGGAATAATAAATATTGAACACAGTATATATTTCAAGTTATTTTTTGAACACTGTCTTTATCAAACAATTTTGATTTTAATTAATGTCTTTATCAAATAATTGCAGGCAAAAGTATATGGAAGTTGTGTTGCAGCAAAGGTTCCTCAAATTAAACATGATATGTGTGTGAAATAATTTCTTGCATTAAAGAATTGCATGCAGACTGTGGTATTGAATGCTTAATCATATCGTAATTTGAAACTTCTTTTCACTTGTTTTGCATTTCTCTAATACTTCCGTCAAATTGTTTATGTTTTAGCTCAAGGGAAAGCCATAAGTTTACATATTTTTCTCATCATTAGTTTACCAGAGCGAAATATATCTTGGTACTTTTAGTATAAAGGTAATAATTTCTAGCTTAAAAATCTTGTAAATGGTTTTTTGCAATTGGCTGTTCCGTTCCTTTTTTCCCCCATTAAACTGATTCATGTCCTTTTTTTTTTGTTCTTCAGTGTTGTTTCTTCAAAGGAGGATTCTCTGTAATTGTCGAGTTCAAACCTTAAATCTCTAAAATAAGAAAGAAAAATAAAGATAAAAATACATACTCAAATGTCTAGGAATACATCAAGTTTTCAGTCCGCCGGTGGGTTTGGTGGATCTGGTGCGTTTCACACGTGTACATTCAATATCCACCCTTAAAATGCAAAACTGATGGATCAAGAGGCCTATTTTATGATGATGGAAATAGGCTATTAATCTCAGCGACCTCTGACCGTGTAAGTTCTATTAGTTATTTATTTGGCCATTAGGCCATATACGCCGTATTACAAATCATTTTTTTTAATAATTCTTTAGATATGTGCATGTTAGGTATTTGATTTGTTCTGGTGTGTCAGGTTGTTTCTTGGAAAATTAATCCCTTTGCTTCTGACATTGTTGCAACAACTGATACTATAAGCGAGGGACCAGTACTGTCTGTTCGCTATTATTTGGATTCAAAGCTTATAGTTGTTCAACGATCAAACCACGAGGTTCAGTTTTGAATCAAAGAAACTGGAGAAACCTTTAGTTAGAAGTCAAAGTCTGACTCTGATAGTATATTGGGTTTCTTTTGGACAGATTGTGCAGTTTGCGATATCGTGTTTGTCATAACCAGGTAATTGCAAGAAATCATTATCAAATATAAGACACTACTTTTTCATAATCATAATGTTGCTAATTGTATTGCTTCATCTGTTAACTACTACATTTGTTCAAGCTGATAATTCATTATGACTTATTAAAATTGAATTACAGTGGATTGGACATTTACACTTACGCACCAAAGTTAAAATCACTTGAGTTGATTGAGACCAAGAAAATGAATGTGAGTTGGTACATCTACACACATGAAAGCCGCTTGGTCCTTTTTGCTTTAGGAATGTAATGCAAAAGCTTTACTGGATATCAGGTATAGTCATTTAAGGTGTTTTTAAAGTTATCTGATAATTTCCACGCTTCTCTTTTCACTTATCTTAGAACAAGAAAAGAATCTTTCAAACTTTCCTACAATCAATTATAATCATTTTTAATTGTTTTCTTTTCTAGTGGGTGACAAGGATAGGGGTTGGAAAAGAGAGCGGCCCCGAGATTATGATTACAACATACAGAATATAGGCGTAAAAGCAAGGTATCATTGTGACAGGTATGATCACTAAATAATAAAAGTTGTGCTCCATCAAACTCTTTCATGATACAAAAAAACTTGGACTGTGTGAAAAAGGGGTTACCTAATATTATTTTGATGAGTAGGAACAGCGGGACAACCTCAGTTTTTTACAGTGAGTTTAGTTTGCTGAAAATAAGCTTCACGAAAGTTTAGTTTGAATGTTTTTTAGTATTATGTGTATTATTATACTAATTGGCTTTGATGAGTCTAAATTGGTTTCCATTAAAGCTGAGATTGCCCGTATCTTGGCAAGGTAACCTGTTAAGGTTGCAGCCACGGCGGGTGTAGCTTCCTTTTAGATTCTTCATTTCGTTCAGAAATTATGACCTACAGTATTTTAAATGTTTCCATGCCATATTTGAATGCTGTTTACTGCTATGTATGATAACACTATAACTGGATGTGATGAATCTGAATGGGTTCAGTTGAAATCGAGAATGCCCGTGTCTTGGCGGGGCAACATTTTGAAGTTGCAGCCAAGGTGGGAGTGTCTTCTCTCTTTAGGTTCGTTACCTGTCTCAGCCTCATTGTTACACTTTGGCTATTATACGTAATGGTAATGCGCGCTCATAAAGAGTATGGGATTATGTTACTTCTGTTTGTGTGCTTCTGTGTGTGATATTCACACTACAGCAACTTCGGTTTCTCTAGCTTTGTTTTGAAATGACAAAACAAACATCATTTTAAAGGCCCTTTAGTATTATGTATGATTAAGGTGATGACGAAAAGTTTTTGAATTTACATTTACCGAGCACCATGCTTTGGCAGGGCAGCAACACCCAAATTATGGTTGCAGCCATGCCGGGTGTTTCGTGTGGCTTCCATCTTCACATATCCGAGCCTCATTATATTATACATACTACTAATAAACATAACTTGATTCAAGTTAGAAAGTTGTAATAATCTGACTTGAGTCGCGTTCAAAATTTTAACAATGATTATACAAATAATAATCAAAATTTGCTGCTAACTTACTATGATTTTGTGCAGGACTCAATTATATCCTGGGAGGCGAAATCTAGCATTCGTTTGCAAATTCAAAAGCAGATACTGTAGGCAAACCAAACACAAAAATGTAAGTAAACATTACACTACATGTGTTATATTGTTACACAATACAAACACCTGACTTGCCATTTGGTGGATTTAGTGAATGAAAATAGTTGAGGTAGTCTAATATGATATCTTTAGGCTAATCATTTTTAGTTTTTCAAAACTTTTGCCCTTTTACCAGTTGCTTATCCAATCTATGTATGACAAAAATGTTTGATAATTTCAGTACATCCCAAGAGGCGTCTACTAACGACAGGGGAAAGCATTTTTTCCAGCTCTAAAAGGATAATTGCATACAAGATGATGCACCTAATCCCATTGTAAGTAGCATCTTTCATGTCCATGTTCCTTTTTATTTTTAGTTCAATGTCATGGCTCCAATTTTATATTAAATATAGTGTGATTCATATATCTGTTACCCGACCAAAGATATGAGTAATTGACATACTGATACGACCAAAGACAAGTTAACAAACGCTATACTGATACGACTACGTCTATGACTATGTTTGCATTGGTACTCATTCAAGTGGGTTTTTAAATAAGACTCTTATGACCCATTACCCAAACCACCTAAACTGCCCGTTTTGACACCACTTGAATCATATGGCTGGATATTCCGCTTTTAGTGAGTGTTCTTTTTGCTTGCACCAGTCATTAGATTGCACTTTTACATATACAAACATACTTTAAGGTTGCTTATCTAGGATAAATCTTCTTGGCATATGTCGTTAATCCACCTAAGACATTATATGTGGTTTTGTTGTGAATCTAGATAGGCATATGGTTTCATAGACCTTGCATGGGTCCACTGCTGCACCAGTGAGTTGGTGCACTTAGTGAATGTTTGTGTCAATCAACATAATTTGTATGCACAAAGTTGCATTATGTTTCGATTGAAGATGTAAAATAAGATGCACATACTTTTTTGATATATTGAAATCGTTAATCATCACGGAGTAGTGTCTAATCCTCATTTGTGTTTACATGAAATCTGCAAGTAAATCGTTAGTGTCTGCCTGTAGTTACACTTAACTTATCTGTTTCGTTGTGAAAATGCCAATTCATTATCTAGCGGCGGATGAATGATATAAAGTAACTTTGAGATTTTTTAAGTTTGCTTGCACTTATACACATAGCTATGAATGCTAATGTAAAAATCAGTGCATGAACAAAGATTGGTGCAGGATCAACGGTTTTGATTGATGTTCCACCACGATCAACTTCAGACGTGAATCTTGCAAGGATGGTCGAAGGGAAAGAGGAGTAAAAACTTGCCGCGTCTCCAGGGATGCAAGTAAGAGTGTGCATTCTTTGGCCGAAACATGATAAAGTAACAAAACTAGAACTATTTAGGCCATTGAATCGGCTATTCATAACCTGCAACGATATGTATTAGTGATACATAGACGTTAATAAATAAGATATATGTAACACTTGAAACGTTAAACCATTTTTATGTAAATGAAAGATCTTAACCTCATCATTGTTATCAGATTGGATGATAAGCTTACTTGATCTTTTATATTTGTTCATCAGATATGTGTTTACTGTTTGTAATTCTTCATGATTTTGAATAACTTTTTTTTATATACATTTGTTGTTATACCAGCAACAACAAACAAATTACCCTTTTTATATATACCAGAATCCCACACCACCAACAAACATTTCACAACATTAACATTAAACAAAAAATTCAAAACCAACAACACGGCCGCCCCGCAGCAATGCGCGGGCTAACCCGCTCGTTCTCATATATGCAAAATCCTACATGCATTTGCGCATGTTATTATAAACTGGTTTTAATTTGAATTGTTAATTATTATCTAATGATTGATGTAATGTTTTATTTTCCGTTTAATGTTTTTATATGTTCTTTGATACACGTTAAGATTTTTTGCTTGAGATTTAATTATCACATGTTACATCAATTTGCGATTACATTTTGATATTTTCACGTTCTATTTTGAATGTTACACGAAACACATACTACAATATCGCATATCGTTAATTGTCTGCCGCTAGAAATTTCCGTTGCTTTGCACAGGTACTCGCCTAGTCATATAAATGAGTAATAAAGTTTCAGTATTTCTTAATTGAATACGGTACGTATAAATAATTTAAACATCTTTTTAATTTCTTAATTTTATCACAAGTTTATTTAAGTTGGAGCTAAAAGATTTGTTTTAAATTTTGTATCGTAACTTTTATTCCTCCATTTAGGATGTTTATTAGAATTTAAGGGGGGTAAAATGCAAAAATGGTCCCTAAACTATCACGAAATCGCAAATATGGGATCGAGACAAAAAGTCACGCAAAAAAGCCACTAACGTTACACAAATTTGCAAAAAAACCACCGAGAGCCATTTTCCGTTAGTTTTCTCGTTAAGTGCCATGTCACTGAGGGTAAAATCATCATTTCACTGCTTTGAGGATTAAAATGTCCACGTGTCATAGTACTATTACTTTAGGGACTAAATTTGCAAAGTAATTTTTATCTTTTATTTCATAGTCACTACCACCACCACTCTCTACCACCACATAACCACCACCACCACCCTTTACCCTTCATCTTCATCTTCTCCACTGACCAAATCCAGATTCCGGTGACCATAAGTAAATCTTTCAATAACCCCATAAGTAAATCTTGATGGCAAAATTGAACTCGAAAGGACCCAAATACGCGAACAAGACAATTATGCACATTCTGAAACAATCAATAACCATAACTGTAAACTTGTAAAGAGTGGTAACAGATTATACAAAATGACATACATAATATCTTACCATAATATGATATGAAAACCCAAGAAATCGTAGCCATTAAAAATTGGCAATCATATCAAGATCATGTCATTTAATCAGTTGTGGTTGATTGATATTCAAGATTAAATACAATCTACATATAACACATAATTATACCCACTATTTTTTTGAATTCTAAGTAGATTTTGGGTGATTCTTAATCTGTTTAACCCATTTACTTATGCTATTATTTACCTTATCAACCTGATACAGGTAAAACCATACCTGAATTGACGCACGGGTCAAACTGAGACCATTAATCAGAATCATACATTAGTAGACTTAAGAGTACATAAAATTGAGCCTTCAACAATGTTCTGATCCAATTTCAAGACTCACATAAAACAAAGCAAAACTGAAACGGTCTAATCGTTTCAAGCATCCAACATTATCATTTTGTATGTCCCATTTAAAGGTTTATCCTGGGTGACATAACCTACCAGTTGTACCTTGATCTGCCTATTCAAAAAATCTATGAAAATGTTTTTCTGAATCCATCATAAACGTTAATCTTGCCATGACAAAAAAGATTATTCAAGTGTCACATATGAGGCCACAGATACAAACAAAAGATAAAATCTTTACAATAACAATCAAGAGAACCTAGTGTTCTTAAAATGATACTAGTACTTAGTTCACTTAAGAATTAAAGGGTGTTTAGCTTTGCTGTTCATAAGAGTTAATATGATTATTGCTATTTCAGTCAACATCTAATTTTAATTATCAAGTTATTTATGGGCAAATAACCACTCTTGGATAATCACAATCAGTTCAAGTAACTTAACAAAACTGTCTTTGAGTATCAGACAATTTACTGGATAATTGCAAAAAACAAACCAGAAAACAACATATGCAATTGATTCTGATTATAGCGTAATAAAAAGACGCGTTATTAGCTTGCATTTGCTTGAGATAATCAGCAAAAACATCAACAAGTTGATGCTCATCGCCATTCGGGATAATGCTTGTATTTGTCTCTGTATTATTCAAATTAATTTATGAGTAAATGGAATATAGGAACAAAAAATGCAATACATTATCTACTAGTAATTACTTAGTTTGATAGTATATATATATATATATATATATATATATATATATATATATATATATATATATATATATATATATATATATATATATATATATATATATATAGGGGAGGGTTAATGTGAGATCAAACTTAAAGTTGTAAAAATAAGATCTAGTCTAAACAACCACTAAAACCATTTTATAAATAACCATATTAGCAAAAATACACAAAAAATAAAGTATTAAAACGAATTAACATTTTAGAAACTAATAAACAACTGATGCATGAGTTTGGATTAGTGATACACAAATATAAATTTACATGTCGAATCAAAGTGTATCACCTTAACATGATACATTACATGTCAAATCAAAGTGTACCACCTTGGTTTCGTCAGTTTAAAAAAAGAAAACCATCGGAACTTTAATAATTTTAGTTGTAATCAATAAAAATTTTATTTTATTTTAACGAGAGTGTTACTTGTCAAATTTTAGTTTGATCTTATTTTTACAACTTTAAAATTGATCTTATTTGATCTAAATTATATATATATATATATATATATATATATATATATATATATATATATATATATATATATATATATATATATAAAATATTCAGTTATCTTGCTTAAGGGTTTATAGGGGGTGATCTGAATGGTCACATAGGAGCGGCGACAGATTGGTACGCAGGGGTCCATGGAGGGTTTGGATATGGAGTTAGAAATGATGAAGGTCGAGCGATATTGGAGTTTGCTACGGCTCACGACTTAGTCGTTGTGAACTCCTTCTTCAAGAAGAGAGATGTCCACCTTATTACCTTCCAAAGTGGAGGGAACTACACCCAGATCGACTATCTGATGGTGCGCAGAGGGGACCTTAGAACATGCAGGGACTGTAGGGTCTTCCCAGGGGATATGCTCATCCCAACACAGATTGTTGACTATGGATGCACTTTTTGAGAGGCATCGATGCAGGAGGAGGGTGACTGGGATGCCGAGGATTCTGTGGAAGAAATTGACCGGTCAGAAGGTGGATGAGTTTATAGCGAAAGTCTCAAAGGGACTTTCTATACGGTCGGCGGACTTAAATGTCATGGATTCGGATCAGATGTGGAACACCCTTGCCTGCTGCATTAAAGATGCAGCTAAGGAGACCCTAGGTGTGACTAGTAGGACAGCGAGAACCTGGACTAGCCGCAGGGAATCCTGGTGGTTTAGTGAGGAGGTGCAAACCAAGGTGGCGGCGAAACAGTCTAGGTTCAGAGAGCTCCTTGTGAGTAAAGGGGGTAATCCAGCGGATAGGGTCGATGCAGAGGAGAAGTATAAAGTAGCCAAAAGAGAAGCGAAGAAGGCAGTAGCCCAGGCGAAGGACAAAACATAAGAAGTTCTGTATAAGAACTTGGACTCCAAAGAAGGGGTAAATGATATCTTTAAGATTGCTAAAGCCCGTGAGAGGAGAAGTAGGGATTTTGAAAACATTAGATTCATCAAAGATGAAGACGGACGAAGCATTGTCAACGAAGAGGACATTAGAAAAAGATGGGGAGAATATTTCTCATCTCTCTTCAACGAGAGGGGTACGGAAGAAAGTAGAGAGTGTGAGAGCACTAGCCAAGAGTGGCTTCCCGAGTGCGACTACTTGGATATTAGCCAAGGTGAAGTGAAAGTGGCATTATAGAAGATGGGAAGAAACAAAGCGGTAGGCCCAGACCAAATACCCATAGAAGCTTGGAGGTGCTGAGGAGATGAGGGGCTTAGATGGCTGACTTCCCTTTTCAACAAGATCTTCTATAGCGATAAGATGCCAGAGGAATGGAGGATCAATGAAGTCATCCCCATCTACAAGAACAAGGGTGACGTACAAGTGTGTAGCAACTATAGGGGTATTAAGCTCCTTAGTCACACTATGAAGCTCTGGGAGAGGGTTATCGAGAGAAGGTTGAGAAGGGAGACGAGGGTGTCAGAGAACCAGTTTGGTTTTATGCCAGGAAGGTCCTCGCATACACCTCCTTAGAAGCCTCATGGAGAAGTGTCGAGAAAGGCAAAGAGACTTGCATATGACCTTCCTCGACCTAGAAAAGGCCTACGTTAGTGTCCCATGTGAGTTGATTTGGAGAACTCTGATAGATAAGGGAACTCCTAGGAGATACTTAAGAGTCATTAAGGATATGTACGAGGGGGCAAAGACCCGTGTATGGTCCACGGTGGGAACCCCAGAGTTTTTCCCCGTGAAAGTAGGACTGCACTAGGGATCAACCATTAGCCCTTATCTATTCACCTTGATTCTTGATGAGCTATCATGAGGGATCCAAGAGGGCATCCCTTGGAGCATGATTTTTGCAGATGATATTGTGTTGGTGGCAGAGTTCGCGGACGGGTTAAACAACAGACTTGAGCATTGGAGGGAGGTCCTTGAAGACAATGGCTTTCGAGTAAGCAGGGAGAAGACTGAATACATGAGATGTGTTTTTGGTAGGATCGAGATCGGTCACAACGTTGATACGGAAGTTTGTACCGAAGACCAGATCTTCTCGCCTAAGGAGTCTTTTAGATATTTGGGTTCGGTGATCCACAACTCACAGAGGATAGACGACGACGTAACCCACCGGATTGGTAGAGGCTGGGCAAAATGGAGAGCGGCTTCAGGAGTTCTATGTGATAGGAAAGTACCCTTTAAGTTAAAGGGTAAATTTTATAGGGTAGCTATTAGACCTGCTACGCTGTACGAGGCAGAGTGCTGGCCTATTACAAAAGCTCAAGTAAACAGGGTGGAAGTAGCAGAAATGAGAAGGCTGAGGTAGACTTGTGGTAAAACTATGTCGGACATGATCCCGAACGGGGTGTTTAGATCTGTACTTGAAGTAGAATCTATTATCTCGAAGATGAGAGAAGGAAGGTTAAGGTGGTTCAGTCATGTCAGGAGAAGACCACAAACAATGCCAGTAAGGAGAGTATAAAGCTTATAGTCGACGGGCTGAGAAGAAGGGGTAGACCTAAACTTAGATGGGAGGATAGACTTAAGCTCGACATGGAGGAGCTTCATGATGAGTGTGTAAATATTCATCATTTTTGGTCAAATCCGAACTGCAAAACATTTAAAAACACTAAAAAATGCATCAAAATACTGAAAATGTCTCAGGGATTGTGTTTTATATGTTTCAGATGCAAAATGAGTAAAAACAAATGAAAAACGAACAATGTTTGCATAAATGGCAGTTTCAGTCCCCCAACTTTCAAAACTTATCAAAAACAGTTCCTAAGCATTTATTTTGAAAAATAAGTCAACCCAAGTCCTTTAAAAGTCAAATATTATAAAAAATGATCCTTGGGTAAAAATTTTCAAAAGTTTGCAAGATTGGTCCCTGAAGTTTCATAATTGACAGAAAAGGTCCCTGAGAATTTTAAAAAAAATGGAAAAGTTAATTTTGGTCCTTGGAATAGTAAGCTTGGCATGATTGGTCCTTGTGACTACTTTGGAGAACTTACAACTTCAGTCCCTCAAAAATCAGAAATTACAACAATGGTCCTTGTGTTTTGCTACTTAACCAACCAGACCCCTTTAATATCCTAAACCCAAAATTCAAATCCATTTTAAAACCAATCCACCCCCTAAGCCCTACCAGAGCCCAACCAAAGCCCAATCCCCGTTTAATATCACCCAGGGTCAAACGGTCAACGAGGGTCAAACGAGTCAAACTCCCCATCCCCTTCCCCCAAATCCTATAACCATGTCCCCCCTACTCCCTCCTTTTTCACCAAACCCACTACCAACACTCTCACTTGTCTCTAACCAATCCCCCTCCTCATTAAATGCTTCACCAGTTCCACTAATCTTGCCTAATTGCTATTACCCGTTTTGGCACCAAAATCCTAATCAACAGCTAGGATTGAGCAATGATAAAATTGATGGCGGGGATATGGTCTTGGGTCAACAAGAAGCCATGGGGAGTACCAATTTGCAACAGGAAAGCACATGGAAGCTTGGATGTTTTATTTTTCATTCGTAGTATAAAGTAGTAGTAGTAGAAGCCACAAAAGGCATGTAATTTAGTTCCTTAGTCTTTTGTAATGCTTAATTATTAGTTGTAATCAGTTTTCAATTAATGAAAGTCATCTTTTAAGTTTATCTCTTGTTTCAAAATTTCAAGTTTCATTAAGATACTTCAATTATCATTCCAAGGTTCTTTAGTTGTTATAAACCATTTACAAGTTCATATAAGCTCAAAAGTAAGCTTACAAAAGCTTTATAAGCTTTTGTATCAACCATAATCTTAGTTTCATAAAAATTATCAAAAATATAAAAAAATAAAAATAAAATAAAATAAATCATGTTCAAAGGTAAGAAGGCTGGAGCACAGTAAATAGTGGATGGCTGTGGGTTAGAGGTTTGTGGAAACCATTAGGAAGTGGTGTTTGGTTCTATTTCATTGAAGATTTCTTGGAAGGCTTTGTAAGCTTTTTATTTTTAATTTTTATCATCTTAGTGTACTGATTCGCCTCAAACAGTCAGATAATTATTGATCAGCCACTTGTGAATGGCCAACTGTAATAGTCAAACAGCTGAGGCAAATGCTTCCGAGGAATACAGTGTTTTCCCGGGTCGTAAGTCCCAACGAGGTGTGCGATGTGATATTATAAACGAGTCTGTGATTAGTGAATGTGAACAGGTAAGGGTATAAAAGTGTGTGTGTGTTTAAACTAGGGTTTTATAACTTAAAATAACTATTAAAACGATTACGTAAAACCTAGATATCTAAAACGTTAAAACGTATACCAATTTAAAATCAGACGCGACTGCGTACTGAGAAAAAGGTGAGTTTTAAGAAAAAATAAAGTACAAGGGTTAAAAATGAAAATTCTACAAACTTATACTTAAAATAAAATTAAACTAAAAATAAAACTATTTTTTAGATTATTATATTATTTATTATTAATTATTTAATTAAAAACTATTTAACTATTTAATTAGAAAATTATAAATATTACTAATTAAACTAAAAACTTATAAAAATATTTTGTAAACCTAAAATAGAACTTGAAGAAAGTATAAAAAATAAAAATAAATGTTTTTGTCTTTTTGTGAGCCTTTTATTAATTAAAAACTATTTATATTATTTAAACAATTTAAACTAATTTAAATTACCAATAATACTAAACTAACTTAGAAAATTATGAAAAATTTTATATATCTAATTAACCATCATGGGAATCCTAAAAAATTATAAAAACTTTATTTTATATACTTTTAAACTAGTAAACTAATTATTATTCTATTTATTAATTAATATCTAATTAAACTATTTAAATTATGAAAACTATTAAATGAACAGTAAAAATTCTAGAAAAATTACTAAAATTATATTATGACTTATAGAAGCTAGGAAAAATATAAAATATAGGTGTTACTATATAAAAACTAATTATGCTATTTATAACTTATTTATTTATTAATTACTAATAAAACTATTTTTAATTCTAATTAATACTAAAAGACAAAATTAAATTCTGAGAAAATTATGAAAAATACCTTAACCTACAAGGAAATTAATAAAAATATAAAAACATAACTTTCTTAATTAAAATCTAAAAATGAAAATTAAAATTAAATTAAGTTAAATAGAAACTATCACTTAATTTTATATTGTCTTTTCTTGATTTTTCTTTTTCCAACCTATATTATACCTAATTATAACTAACTTTTGTAAAAACAAATATTTTACAACTTAATAATAAGCTAGATATAAGCTATAATCCCTAACAGTTGACTTTGTTTGACCATTCAAGCAAATAAGCTCTACTGAGCTGGTGTGGGACCCACTATGGAATTTTCTGGTTCTAATAAGTTAAGTAAACAAGTTAAAGCAAGAAAAAGCCATTGGGGCATACTGAATAAGCCAATAAGCCACAATAAGCATTTGCTTATTGTGGACTGAGACAGATTAGGGGACAATTTTCATGGCTTATTCTAGGTGGGGTCCATTGAGTATCAGGTCAAGCCAATGGTCAATATAGATAGCCTACTAGGAGGGGGGTTGGGGGAACCTAACTAGAGGGTGTGGGACCCACTGAGGTGGTCACAAACCACCACCAAAGGTGGTGGTATGACTGAGATCTGATGGAGCAGGGCAATACCTTGCCCTGCAGGTTACTTGGGAGGTCAGGTGGGGTCCACACAAAAATCTTAAAAATATAACAAACATTGGACACTAAAGACTAGCTGGGGGGTTGTAAATCCTAAAAGTTTCAAGGTCTTAAACCCTACCTAAAAATCACAACAAATCATTGAGTTTTTAAAAAAAACTGAGATACATGCATTTTGACTTTTTTAAGGAAAACTCATAAGTTGACTTAGTTGAGATTAGATTGATTCTAATGGATTGAAACCATGATAATAAGCTGAAATAAGGTTGATTTAAGTTGAAACACTACTTTATGCTAGATCATGAAAGGTTTTAGGACTCCAAAACCCACACAGTTAACTGTGTGGGTGGGATCTTTGTGATTTTGACTATATTACTAAAAGTGACCTAAGTTTATGATTGAAATGCCTTAGTTTACCCTAAAGTGACATGATGCAATACCTAGTAACCACTGAAACTCACTGAGTCTCAGTGGACATCTAAATCCAAACACTACCTTAAATCTAACAATACATTACAACATGCAATTATTAAGCTACCACTACTAAATTAAAACATTACACAGATTCAGTACACTTGATTAGAAACTAAATGATATCTAAAAGACCATAAATAACAATAAAAACAAGATATTAGCAAAATTAGAATTTGTGACTCACAATGGGTTCAAGACTGAGATCATGTAACCATGGACCAAGATCATTCCTAACACCTTCCACAAGGTTTCTACTACCAGAGGTAATCCAGAACACACCATATCCAATGCTCAATCTTCATAACACAGATTTTCCATTTATTTTTCTTTTTCTTTGTATTTTTGATTATTTTTGGAATTATAAACTAAACCTGATTCTAAGGTTTCTCAAAGGCTTTTATTAGCTTTGTCAGAGCTTATTAAAGCTAATGAACTTACTTAACATCAACTAACAACAACAGATAACTAACTTGAGATTTTTGAAACTTAATGAAAATGGCATAAACTGAGAATCAACTGAAAACTTGAAATTAATGATTGAAAAAGATTAAAGATACATTGAAACAGATTAACTGATTAATTAAAAGCTTTAAATTACACTAAGAAGATCAAATTACACTAGTCTACACTAAGTTACACTACTCCTAAACTAATACTTCACTTCTTCTGCTTCTTTTCCATTTTGTAGCCCATTTCTGAGTTTGTGGGACCCTCAGTGACCTTTCCCACCAATCCTTAGCCATTGATTTAGTCAAAGTAATCCACACCGTTCAAAATCCCTTTTTCGCGCCAAAAAGTCCTAGGGGTCAATGTATTGCGTGGAGAGGGTTTAGGTGCTTTTGGAAGGTTGTGGAGGTGGAGGTGATGAGGTGGAATGAGTGGGGAGCAAGGTGGAGTGAAAACAATGGGCTGGTATGGTGGTTTGGGTGCTACAGTGGTGAGGTTGGGAGTCTGTGAGGAAGGAGAGGGAGATGGGTGGAGTTTGACCGGGTTTGACCCTGGTATTAAATACCAGGGTGGGGTTTGGACTGGGCTATTGATTGGGCTTGGGTAAATAAAAAGATGGGATGGGCTTGGTTTAAGTTTTAGTGTTTGGATTATTTATTAATAAGGATCCGTTTGGTATTTAAAGCATAGGGACCAAAAATGTAAAATCTGAATTTTTGAGGGATTGAAAGTGTAAGTTTTCCAAAGTTATCCAAGAGGTGTATTTTGTCATTAGTGAATAGTACAAGGGTAATAAAGATAAATTTCCATGTTTTAAATACCCGAGGACTAAAACTGACAAACCTTCAAACTTGAGGGACTAAATGTGTAATTTATTCAAAACTTTCAACCAGGGATCAAATTTGACAACTTGATATTATCCAAGTACCAAAATTGACTTTTTATCCAAAATTTTCCATCAGGGACTAATTATGCCATTTTCTGAAAGTCCAGGGACCAAAACTGACAAACTGCCAAATTCCAGGGACTTAACATGTAACTTCTCCAAACTTCACACCAAGGACCATTCCTGCAGAAGATTATTAGTATAAGGACCAAAATTGAATTTCTCAAAGTTTTTACATCCCAGGGACCATTTCTGTCAATTTCCAAAGTACAGGGACTAAACTTGTAATTTTATGAAACTTTGCACCAAAGGACTAAATATGTAACTTTATGATTAAAAAGGACCTTTGATGACTTTTTCATGTTTTTAGAATAACCAGGGACTAGTTTTGCCAATTTATGAAACTTGAGGGACTGAAACTGCCAATTATGCAAACTTTGTACGTTTTTCATCTGTTTTTGCTTATTTTGCATTTGAAACATATAAAACACACCTCTAAGATATTTTAAGTATTTTGATACATATTTGAGTGTTTTTGTATGTTTTGGCAGTTCAGATTAGTATAAAATGATGAGTATTTAGACACTCATCAATCCCCCACACTAAACTATTGCTAGTCCCTAGCAATCTATTGAGAAAAACTTAATGGATTTGAAAAACTCTTTACCAAAAGCCATCACTTCTGGAGTAGCCAGGTGTAAGAACTGTGGCACACCTGATAACCGTGTGATTTTGAGCAAACCACCAGCTGTCAACGGATTTGATTAGTCTTTACCAAAAGCCGTTTGCTTCTGGACTAGCCAACTCTTGATGGAATAGTCAACATCTTGGTGAGCTGATTACCAATTATGGTTTTTCCACAGCCTTTACCACAAGCCATAATCTTGCGGGCTAGCCAACTCATTAGCTTTTGAGGATAATGGGGAGTTTGAGGAACCATACAATTTTTGGCAAATTGCAAGCCATAAACGGGTTTGAGTTATCTTTACCAAGAACCGTTTGCTCCTGGATTAGCCAATCCTGTTGTGGGTTAGACATGGAGGATTGATACCATTTGTTGTATTTAGTGCAAAACACTAATACCAAATGAAAAAATTTTAAATTTTGGCCATTTTTGGGAAAAAGGGCATAAGTGATCAAATTCGCCAGAATTTCCCCCCCACACTTAAAAATGAATATTGTCCTCAATATTCAAAATCCCGGCTATTATGCCGAATTCTTGAACGTAAAAAGATAACATTTAAAGCTAAGTGGGGTAACACAACAATTATTTTATTTTTCTGTATTTACAATTTTCAAAGTTTTTCAGGTCTATATACGAAATGTGGGGCACACCCCCACACTTAGATGTTAGAAAGGGTAAGAAATAGGAGTGGGGTCCATTCACAGAATTATGAAGAATTTATCAGTTTAAGGATCCTTTTTTAGCGTAGGAAACTTAGAAAAGGATACGAAGATTCTTTTTAGATTTTATATTTTATAATGTTTTTGTATTTTTAAATTTATATATATATATATACAAAAGAAAGAAAATTCCTAACAACCGCCCCTCGAAAGGGAATCTGGGTCTGACAGAGCTCAGTAACTGTAAACAGCCAACAACCAAATGTTGTAACTGAGGGACTATCAAACTGTGCAAGTTGTGTGCAAGGGAAAAAATGTTTTTGTATTTTATATTGTTTATGAAATGAAATATGATATAGTATATGTAATCACTACCTCCCAGGCTTGTGTCAGGTTTACCACGCAAGCTAATCACTTGTGAATGATTAACTGTAATAAATTTGTCCTGACAGCCCGGAAGTTGAATGATAAAGTATAATGTACATACAAGGATAGAAAGTATTTTTGGTTTTTTGTGTTTGTTGAAAACTAATTTTAAAATGTTTTCGGAGACTATTTTTGGTTTTATATTATAATATGAATTTTATCAAAGATAAATAACATTTAAACTAATATGCAAGATTCTAGGATCTAACAACATCACAGTGCTCATATTGAGATAATCAAATGTCAAGTTGACTTTCTAACATGCTACACCACTTAATTGAAGCTATCACTGAGTCAAAATAATCATATATGGCATATATCAAACAAGAATAACACCCTACACAACCTCTAACACAGTTAAACCATTAGATCCAAACAATCTTTAAATGAAACCTAATTAAGTTACAAGAACATGAAACTAACAAATAATAACAACAATTTAACATTTATGCAAGGTTATTAGATCACACAATCTCACAGTACTCATAATGAGATCATCAATGTGTCAAATTGACTTTCTACCATGCTATACCCTTTGATTAACATTTCACTGAGTTATTTAGATCACGTATGCAGTATATCAAACAAGAACAACTACAAAAACAATCCTAACTCAGTGTAACTATCCAATCTAAACAACCCTCTAATGAAATTAAAACGATCTTTTCAAAGCATAGAACTGTATAAACCAATTTCATCCAATCCAAAGATCATAATTTGTCAAGATTCAAATCTTTTTAAGCATAAACATGTTGTCAAGCAGCTTAAGCCTAGGATTATCAAAAATTATGTATATAGACAGTTAAAATACCATTTCAAACCATAGTCAAATTCCAAAACATAAACGCCTAATCTTATTGTTAAATTATCATTAAGAAAC
This sequence comes from Artemisia argyi, assembly GCA_030686995.1. Taxonomy (NCBI): domain Eukaryota; kingdom Viridiplantae; phylum Streptophyta; class Magnoliopsida; order Asterales; family Asteraceae; genus Artemisia; species Artemisia argyi. The sequence continues at coordinate 138,498,983 of CM060686.1, forward strand.
AACAAATAAATAGGAAAGGTAAAAGATGGTAAATATACAATGGGTGTATATCCATAATCACTAATACGCAAAATCGTTTAAAATAAGCGCACAACCTCCCCGGCAGCGGCGCCAAATTTTGATTCGCCTCAAACAGTCAGATAATTATTGATCAGCCACTTGTGAATGGCCAACTGTAATAGTCAAACAGCTGAGGCAAATGCTTCCGAGGAATACAGTGTTTTCCCGGGTCGTAAGTCCCAACGAGGTGTGCGATGTGATATTATAAACGAGTCTGTGATTAGTGAATGTGAACAGGTAAGGGTATAAAAGTGTGTGTGTGTTTAAACTAGGGTTTTATAACTTAAAATAACTATTAAAACGATTACGTAAAACCTAGATATCTAAAACGTTAAAACGTATACCAATTTAAAATCAGACGCGACTGCGTACTGAGAAAAAGGTGAGTTTTAAGAAAAAATAAAGTACAAGGGTTAAAAATGAAAATTCTACAAACTTATACTTAAAATAAAATTAAACTAAAAATAAAACTATTTTTTAGATTATTATATTATTTATTATTAATTATTTAATTAAAAACTATTTAACTATTTAATTAGAAAATTATAAATATTACTAATTAAACTAAAAACTTATAAAAATATTTTGTAAACCTAAAATAGAACTTGAAGAAAGTATAAAAAATAAAAATAAATGTTTTTGTCTTTTTGTGAGCCTTTTATTAATTAAAAACTATTTATATTATTTAAACAATTTAAACTAATTTAAATTACCAATAATACTAAACTAACTTAGAAAATTATGAAAAATTTTATATATCTAATTAACCATCATGGGAATCCTAAAAAATTATAAAAACTTTATTTTATATACTTTTAAACTAGTAAACTAATTATTATTCTATTTATTAATTAATATCTAATTAAACTATTTAAATTATGAAAACTATTAAATGAACAGTAAAAATTCTAGAAAAATTACTAAAATTATATTATGACTTATAGAAGCTAGGAAAAATATAAAATATAGGTGTTACTATATAAAAACTAATTATGCTATTTATAACTTATTTATTTATTAATTACTAATAAAACTATTTTTAATTCTAATTAATACTAAAAGACAAAATTAAATTCTGAGAAAATTATGAAAAATACTTTAACCTACAAGGAAATTAATAAAAATATAAAAACATAACTTTCTTAATTAAAATCTAAAAATGAAAATTAAAATTAAATTAAGTTAAATAGAAACTATCACTTAATTTTATATTGTCTTTTCTTGATTTTTCTTTTTCCAACCTATATTATACCTAATTATAACTAACTTTTGTAAAAACAAATATTTTACAACTTAATAATAAGCTAGATATAAGCTATAATCCCTAACAGTTGACTTTGTTTGACCATTCAAGCAAATAAGCTCTACTGAGCTGGTGTGGGACCCACTATGGAATTTTCTGGTTCTAATAAGTTAAGTAAACAAGTTAAAGCAAGAAAAAGCCATTGGGGCATACTGAATAAGCCAATAAGCCACAATAAGCATTTGCTTATTGTGGACTGAGACAGATTAGGGGACAATTTTCATGGCTTATTCTAGGTGGGGTCCATTGAGTATCAGGTCAAGCCAATGGTCAATATAGATAGCCTACTAGGAGGGGGGTTGGGGGAACCTAACTAGAGGGTGTGGGACCCACTGAGGTGGTCACAAACCACCACCAAAGGTGGTGGTATGACTGAGATCTGATGGAGCAGGGCAATACCTTGCCCTGCAGGTTACTTGGGAGGTCAGGTGGGGTCCACACAAAAATCATAAAAATATAACAAACATTGGACACTAAAGACTAGCTGGGGGGTTGTAAATCCTAAAAGTTTCAAGGTCTTAAACCCTACCTAAAAATCACAACAAATCATTGAGTTTTTAAAAAAAACTGAGATACATGCATTTTGACTTTTTTAAGGAAAACTCATAAGTTGACTTAGTTGAGATTAGATTGATTCTAATGGATTGAAACCATGATAATAAGCTGAAATAAGGTTGATTTAAGTTGAAACACTACTTTATGCTAGATCATGAAAGGTTTTAGGACTCCAAAACCCACACAGTTAACTGTGTGGGTGGGATCTTTGTGATTTTGACTATATTACTAAAAGTGACCTAAGTTTATGATTGAAATGCCTTAGTTTACCCTAAAGTGACATGATGCAATACCTAGTAACCACTGAAACTCACTGAGTCTCAGTGGACATCTAAATCCAAACACTACCTTAAATCTAACAATACATTACAACATGCAATTATTAAGCTACCACTACTAAATTAAAACATTACACAGATTCAGTACACTTGATTAGAAACTAAATGATATCTAAAAGACCATAAATAACAATAAAAACAAGATATTAGCAAAATTAGAATTTGTGACTCACAATGGGTTCAAGACTGAGATCATGTAACCATGGACCAAGATCATTCCTAACACCTTCCACAAGGTTTCTACTACCAGAGGTAATCCAGAACACACCATATCCAATGCTCAATCTTCATAACACAGATTTTCCATTTATTTTTCTTTTTCTTTGTATTTTTGATTATTTTTGGAATTATAAACTAAACCTGATTCTAAGGTTTCTCAAAGGCTTTTATTAGCTTTGTCAGAGCTTATTAAAGCTAATGAACTTACTTAACATCAACTAACAACAACAGATAACTAACTTGAGATTTTTGAAACTTAATGAAAATGGCATAAACTGAGAATCAACTGAAAACTTGAAATTAATGATTGAAAAAGATTAAAGATACATTGAAACAGATTAACTGATTAATTAAAAGCTTTAAATTACACTAAGAAGATCAAATTACACTAGTCTACACTAAGTTACACTACTCCTAAACTAATACTTCACTTCTTCTGCTTCTTTTCCATTTTGTAGCCCATTTCTGAGTTTGTGGGACCCTCAGTGACCTTTCCCACCAATCCTTAGCCATTGATTTAGTCAAAGTAATCCACACCGTTCAAAATCCCTTTTTCGCGCCAAAAAGTCCTAGGGGTCAATGTATTGCGTGGAGAGGGTTTAGGTGCTTTTGGAAGGTTGTGGAGGTGGAGGTGATGAGGTGGAATGAGTGGGGAGCAAGGTGGAGTGAAAACAATGGGCTGGTATGGTGGTTTGGGTGCTACAGTGGTGAGGTTGGGAGTCTGTGAGGAAGGAGAGGGAGATGGGTGGAGTTTGACCGGGTTTGACCCTGGTATTAAATACCAGGGTGGGGTTTGGACTGGGCTATTGATTGGGCTTGGGTAAATAAAAAGATGGGATGGGCTTGGTTTAAGTTTTAGTGTTTGGATTATTTATTAATAAGGATCCGTTTGGTATTTAAAGCATAGGGACCAAAAATGTAAAATCTGAATTTTTGAGGGATTGAAAGTGTAAGTTTTCCAAAGTTATCCAAGAGGTGTATTTTGTCATTAGTGAATAGTACAAGGGTAATAAAGATAAATTTCCATGTTTTAAATACCCGAGGACTAAAACTGACAAACCTTCAAACTTGAGGGACTAAATGTGTAATTTATTCAAAACTTTCAACCAGGGATCAAATTTGACAACTTGATATTATCCAAGTACCAAAATTGACTTTTTATCCAAAATTTTCCATCAGGGACTAATTATGCCATTTTCTGAAAGTCCAGGGACCAAAACTGACAAACTGCCAAATTCCAGGGACTTAACATGTAACTTCTCCAAACTTCACACCAAGGACCATTCCTGCAGAAGATTATTAGTATAAGGACCAAAATTGAATTTCTCAAAGTTTTTACATCCCAGGGACCATTTCTGTCAATTTCCAAAGTACAGGGACTAAACTTGTAATTTTATGAAACTTTGCACCAAAGGACTAAATATGTAACTTTATGATTAAAAAGGACCTTTGATGACTTTTTCATGTTTTTAGAATAACCAGGGACTAGTTTTGCCAATTTATGAAACTTGAGGGACTGAAACTGCCAATTATGCAAACTTTGTACGTTTTTCATCTGTTTTTGCTTATTTTGCATTTGAAACATATAAAACACACCTCTAAGATATTTTAAGTATTTTGATACATATTTGAGTGTTTTTGTATGTTTTGGCAGTTCAGATTAGTATAAAATGATGAGTATTTAGACACTCATCATGTACAAAGTGTTTTTAGTTGTTTATCTGTGTCAATTTAGCTTTTTACTTGTTTATTAGATAAGTAGTGATCATTAGGCTGTGGTTTGGATTCATTAAAATCAAGTTCCATTAGTAATCTGTGTTTAAAGCGGTGTTTGGTTTGTCTGTGTTGGAGTGCTCAAGTTGGTTTCATTGCTCATTTGTTGTTCACACATCATACTCAGACCCTTAGCACACCAAATCAACCAAGTTTTCAGTAGTTACAACTCTCAAAGTTAAAATCACATAAAATTTGGCCTAAAAACCTTCTGAGGTGGAATTAGAAAGGCATAAGCCTCATTTCAAGTTACTAGTGTATGCTCTAGCTTATTTTGGCCTTATTACAGCTTAACTAACCTGAATCAGTCATATAATCAAAATATGAGTTCAATTTAGTCAACTTTTCATGTGCATGTAAAAAGTCAAATTTCACCTTTGTGGAGAAAATCCAATTTTCCAAGAATTTTTGTGATTTTTGTGTTAAGACTCAGACCTCAATCTTTTTACATGTTAAAGACCACCAGCTAGACTTTAGGAATCAGCCATTTGCTTATTTTTGTGATTTTTATTTGTGGCTTATTTGATAGCTAAAATAGGCCTGCAGGGCAAAGGGTTGCCCTGCACTAGGGCACAGTCCAAATGGCCAATTTTCATTAGACCATAGATTGCTCATCAGTGGACCCCACCTCCTGGTTTTTGGCTTATTGGAAAGCCAATAAGCCCAAATTCTAGGACAAAGGCTTATTTCATAGTTACTGGCTTATTTATTAGGGCTGCAAGTCCTATTTGTTTTGTCCAAATCCCATACTTGTGCTGAGTATTCAGGTTTTGTCTGATTTTCATAAGAGCTTATCTGGCTTATTTGTGGGAATTAGGATTTGGTTCTTGGCTTGTTTGAAAGCCATACAACTTATCTTCAAGGATCAAGCTTAAGTTTGGACCCCTGACCTCCCTTGTGGCCCCCACAGAGGGCTACAGGTAGGCTAATTTGGCCTTTGTGACCTGTCACTCAAGCCAAGTGCTTATTGGCTTGTTCCAGCTTATTCTGTATACTTATTTGAATACTTTGTACTTATTTCTTGTTAGTATTGTTAGTTGTTGGCTTATTTTGGTCCGAGACTCAATAGTGTAGCTTATTCAAGCAATTCCAAATCCTAATAAGCTATTTGCTTAATCTGTCTTATTCATAAGCTCACCAATTGCTTATTTGTGATACTCAGCCAAACTTCCTTCATTAAAGTTGTTAACATATAGTATATAAACAGGTTTGAAAAAGAAAATTCCAAAAAAGACAAACTTAGTAGAAGTGATAGCTTCTATTTTTACCAATTGGCTTATTCTTAGCTTTTTGTAAAAGCAATTTTCATTTTGACATTTTTCTTAGGTTTCTGATATCTTAAAGTATTTTTAGTAATTTTTTTTCAGATTTTTCTCTTTTCATTTAGTATTTTTCATAATTTAAATTAGTTTTAAAATTAGTTTTAGGTTATTTTAGATTTTTCCAAATTTTATTTTCATTTTTCTAGTGTAATTTCATAATTAGTGATAATTTAGGTTAATTTAAATAATTAAAAAAGTAATTTGAAAATAGTTTTTAATTAATAATAATTACATAAATAGTGTAAAAATTAATTTTCTTTTTCTAAAAATTTTCCTTATTTATTAGGATTGCAAAAATATCAATTTCATATCTGTAGCCTTTTTATTTATTCAGATTCACTTTTTATCGCGTACGTGAGTATCAGTTTGTAATTAAAACGTACGTGATTTGGTTTTTACGCGTTTCTTTCTAATCTAATTTCACGTAATCAATCACATAGCTTTCCTAAGCTATTTCATTTCATAATTCTTAAATATTTCTCATCATAACCCTTTCCTGTGAAAATCACCCGATCACAAGCACGCTCAAATACAATTTACACCTCGTCGGGACATAACGACCCGGTGATACCCTGTACTATTTGGAAGTATTGACCTAGACAGTTTGATCTTATTAACCATTCTCTTGGTTAATTTAGGTTGACCGTTCCGGGCCTATCAATTTTTGGCGCCGCTGTCGGGGAGGTGTGCGCATATCTGCAGCGTCTTAGAGATTAGTGTTATTTCACACTCGTCACTGTAAAAATCCCATCATTTTGTAAATTTTAATCAAAAATCAAAAAAGTCATTAACACTTTTCCTAAAGTGTTGAAACACCAAAAAAAGTCAAAAACAAACAAAACAAATCGTAAGGTTTTTTATATCGGGTTTCTTTTAAGGTGATTCTTAAAGAAATACGATTTTGGTTAACGGGACGACACCAAAAATATTTTCCAAAAGTTTTTCACCCACACAAAAACCCAAAAACATTCTTTTTTTTTCTTGTGAATAATAATTACATAAAAATAAACCGTCGCAAACCAAGACAGAACACCTACCAACTGGGGGTGTGAACATTAATAAGTTCCTAAACAAAAGATTAAAACTTGCCATTGTATCCTTGTGAGTGGTGTACCTTTCTTAAAGAAGCCATTCATTTGTGATTATTGGTTTAAGTTCACTGTGATTTTGCCTCGACTTTCTTTTGATTGATTTTGCTCCGAGTGCATGCACACTCGTTCTTCTAGGTCTACTAGCCCATTACGTGAGCTTGTAAGAATTCCTAGAAGACATCGTAGATGTTCAGCACCAATAGTCGGATCTGAGATCCGTACTGTTTCCACATCTGCTGTCACATTGGCAGAAGATCGCCCCATGTGTGAGCTTCTCCAAGCATCCATCGAGGGTTACGGGGATGCTATTGTTGTTCCAGCCATCGTAGCTGATAATTTTGAGCTCAAAACCGGGTTACTTAATCTCGTAACCTCAAGTCAATTCTACGGTTTTGAGAGGGACGATCCTCATGCTCACATTCGATGGTTTAACAAAATCACGCCAACCATCAAGTATAAGAATGTCCCATCTGAAGCAATCAAACTCCTTCTCTTCCCATTCTCCCTTGAGGGACAAGCCCAGATTTGGCTTGAAAAACAACCTCCTCGATCCATTGAGACGTGGGAAGATCTTGTCAAGAAATTTGTGAATGAATTCTTCCCACCTTCCAACACCATGAGTCTTAAAAACGAAATCACCAAGTTCACTAAAAAATATGATGAATCATTTGGTGAAGCGTGGGATCGTTTCAAAGAATTACTTCGAAAATGTCCTCATCATGGTTTCTCCGAGTTGATGCAACTCGATACTTTCTACAATGGTGTGAACCAAGTTGATCAGGATTCTCTCAATGCCTCCGCGGGAGGTAACTTCTTGAGTAGAACCACCAAAGAAGCTTTAGCAATCATCGAAAACAAGTCCAAGGTCCGCTCTACACGAAGCAAGCCGGTTGTTTCCCAAATTAGTGCGGGTCCTTTTACTTCATCTTCTATGAGTCAGTCTAGCACCGATGCTAAGATTGACAAGCTCACTGAAGCTATTCAAGCTTTGGTTTTGTCACAACAAAAGAAAGTCTCTTTTCCACACACACCTCCACCTGCTGAGGTTAAGAAAGTGGAAGTCTGTGTGACTTGTGGTGGGCTACATGCCTACTACAATTGCACAGCTACTGATGGTTCTCCTTATGAAGCTTATGCTGTAGCCAGGTCTTCCAATCAAGGAGGCAATCAATACCGCCCTCCTATGGACCCGAACTATCGTCCTAACCACTACCCTGGACCACCTGGCTTTAATCAAAACCAAAATGTCCAAAACCGTAACCAAAATCAAAATAGAGTGAACCAAGGTTTTCAAAACCAAGGTAACTTCAATCAAGGTCACGGTTTTCAAAATCAAAACCAAGGTTTCCAAATTCAAGGTTTCCAACATCAAGGAAACTTTAATCAAAACCAAGGTCAGGGTGGCTTCAACCAAGGGTATTTCCATGGAAATAACAACCAAAATCAAGGAAATTTCCAACACCAAAATCAAGGAAATTTCCACAACCAAGGTCCCAACCAAAACAATCGTGCTCAAAATTTTAATAATCAACCTCAAGCTATTGTTCCAACTGGGTCTTCATCTGACGAGTTGTTAAAGCAATTCATGAAATCCTAAGAAGAAATGAACAAGTTGTTGGTCAGCCAGATTTCTGAGATCAAGAAGTCTTTAAATGATCGACCCTCGGGCTCAGGAACACTTCGGAGCAACACGATCGCTAACCTGAGGGGCGATGCTAAGGCGATCACAACTAGAAGTGGTGCTTCATATGATGAACCCGCGATTCCTACTACCTCTTCTTCCTCTCCTCCAAAGGTAGTGGAACGTGAACCTGAGGTGACAACGGACAAGGTGCAATCTCCTAGCACACAAAGTACCGCACGTGTCTAGCCTCAAGTTATTCCAGAAACCAGATGCAAACCTGGAGTTGTCTTTGAACCACTAGAAACTCCAGTGGACAACCCTAAATCCAAAACTTCTATTCCTTACCCATCACGTCTTAATGAACAAAAGCTCCGCGAAAAAGCTAGTCACCAAATGGACAAATTTTTCCAAATCTTCCAAGATCTACACTTTGACATAAGCTTCGCGGATGCTATCATCTTGATGCCCAAATTCGCATCAACAATCAAAAATCTGTTAAGTAATAAGGAAAAGCTCTTCGGAATGCCTAGAACTACGTTGAATGAGAACTGCTCAGCGGGTCTTTTGAAAAAGCTTCCCGAGAAGCTTGGAGATCCCAGAAAATTTCTGATTCCATGTGTATTTCCAGGGATGGTTGAATGCTTCGCCTTGGCTGATCTGGGTGCTAGCATTAACCTGATGCCATATTATGTGTGGAAGAAACTATCTCTTCCTGAACTAACTCCCACGTGCATGACTCTTGAGTGTAGAACCGTAGAGGGGGGGGGGGGTGAATACGGTTTCTTAGGCTTTTAAGACGTTTAAAAACTTTAAGCCTCAAAGAAAACCAAGTGGTTGTATAATCAATCCAAACAACCACAAACACAACCAAAGTATATAAAGCGAGTAAAGAAATACACCATGATATATACTGGTTCGGGATGGGGGGTTTATACCATCCGTACGTCCAGTTGCGAATCCGAGACTCTGATACTATTCACTAGTATAATCCTTTCGGTGGACTACAAACCGTTACAATTCACTCCACCGATATTCACCAATATCGATGCTCACAAAGAAGGAGTTACTCCCACGGTATTCCGCCCTCGGAAACCACCCAAAAGAATCTCGCGATTTGACTTCACCTAAGGATCACAAAGATCACTACCAAGACTTCCCACCGGAAGTATCAAACCCCAACTAGAACCCCAATGATCTAGGCTTGGTCACCAAGACACAAGACTTCCCTTACAAACAATTGAATGAATGAATGAATATGAGTTTGTTCAACCAATCCCAAACCTAACCTAGAGACTCAATTCTAGGAGAAAGGGTATAGATAAGAAGACCCTCAACACAATCACAAGAGTGGATCAGGTTCTTGTGATTCTTCCCTTACAAAGAGATGTGTTCTTTCAAATATGTTAAAGTGAAAATCAAGAACACAAGATTAGAGTTAGAGATAGAGATTGAGATAGAGATTTGAGAGTGTTTAAAGAGAAAGAATCTAGAGAGAAAGAATAATGGCAAGGGGTGAGGAATACAAGAGGCAAGGGTGGTATTTATAATCCAAGGACCCAACTTGGAAAAATTTTACCGAGGCCGGCACGCTGCCCACGCGTTGACGAGTGGGTGGCGCGCCAGACACCCTGGGAAAATTTTCCCAAAGCTTTGGGTGTTGGCTTTATAAATACGTTACCTTGCTAAACCCCAATTATACTTCACACTAAACCTTAACATTAATCAATTTAAGGTTTACCAACTCAAATAGCCAATTTGGAAAGTGTTTTGTGAAGTGTTTATGAGAAAACAAATTACCAAGGGTATAAGGTGTAGATAGGGTAGTTTGGAAGGGGTTGAAGTGTTATTCCTCACATGGCATAGAAAAGAGAGAAAGAATATGCCAAGGTATATTCCAATGCTTTGGGGGGGGGGGGGGGGAAGAATGTGATGGAGGGTTGAGATGAGATGGTTTGAATTGGATGGCTAGGATCAAAGGGAGCCTCCCTTGGTTTTCAAATTATTTGGCATGTGTTGAATATAGATGGTTGGGATGTGTTGATTTGAAATAGATGGCTAAGATCAAAGAAACCTAGGTTTAGATTGAGAAGGGATATTCCAAAGGAATATGCTTTGCTTCGGGGGAAAGGGGAAATCAATGGTTGAGATGGTTTTGGTTTGAAATGGATGGTGAGGATCAAACACATGTGATACAATAGAGAGGAGAGGTTGGATGAATGGTTGAGATGTGTTTAGTTTGAATTTAATGGCTAGGATCAAAGAAGCATCATTTGGAATTCAAACAATTCCCATGTGTGAAATATGGAGGGTTAAGATGTGTTGTAAGGGGATGGATGGTTGAGATGTAGTGTGTAAGGGAATATGTAAGAGTGTAAGAGATTGTGTAAGAGATTGTGTAAGAGAATATTTGATTTGGATATGATTGGATTTGTCTTTAGTAAAAATGAGATTAAGAGAGGATTAAGAAGTAATCTAATTGTCATTAAGAAGAAAAGGTTTAGACAATTAAGATTATAAGTTGAGAAAATCATAGGTTACTTATAAGTTCAAGTAACACTACGTCGAGAATCCATAGTTTCATATCTCGTGACTTTCCACGACTCGACGTTCTCAACTAATACCTTGGTTCAAACAAGTTAAGTGCTTTGCCTTGATGTAAAGCATAACCCAAGTGGGAAAGGATGCGTTAACGCAAAGTGACCTTTGACTTAGTTTGACCAATAAGGGAGTAAACCAGTTACATAATTAGAGAAGACGTAAGCACGGGATATGAGCATATGGATGCTTTAACACGATGTTACGTGAAATATATAAGCTCCCTAAATTTAGAAAAGCCTTGGATAGAGGCGATAGTTAGAAAACATGAGTTTGCGTTTTCCCATAAATGGGTACTTTAAAAGTAGGATCTCTCAAGTCTCAAAACTCGTTTCGAGTGTTCTCAATTAAGCACATAACATATTCATACCTGTATTGAAAGATCCACATTTGTCGGGTAAGGGGAAAGCCGACTTTCAAAATTCGCCCGGAACTATACAGTGTCCTGGCGCGTCACCCGCGCGTTGACGCGCGGGCAGCGCGCCATGAGCAGACATTGGCTCCGGCGATTGATTTTGCATTTCTCGATTAATCTTTCAAAATTCCGTCTTTTTCCTCTATACTCCAAATAAAATTACTGACGATCCCGTAATTTCGTGCTCTTTCCAATCTCGTGCTCGTTTTTGTCGTTTTTCTTTCTTTTAGTCCACATTTCTAAATATCTGTACCTGCACATTCACAAACACAAAAACAACATATATTTGACATATTTGGCTCGGTTTTTGGTCTTATTGGTCCGGTTTTGGTCTTTTAAAAGGTGTGTAAATTAACTCACACCAGCGATTTTGAGCTAACGTTTGTTATTTTATGTGTTTCGATGGTTTATTTGTCATCATTAAAACAAGAAGAGATCTTGATCATGTTGCTTCAACAATCTCCCCCTTTTCGATGATGACAAATAAAAACCGAAAGCAAATAAAATTACAAAACTTAGCGAAGACAAAGCGCGCCTTTGGTGTAGCTTGCGTCTTGACCTTTGCCTTGTAATTTGGTGAAGCCTTTAACATTTCTTGAATGGCCTTCACGCACTTGCTTTCTTTCTCCCCCTTTTGTCGAATAAAAAAGGTGGGACTTTTAATCAAGCTAAGTTTTGAACTTGGGCCTGTGGGATAAATGAGCAAGCTTATATGTGCACCCGAATGTGCTCCCCCTTGAACATAGCTCCCCCTTGTTTTAAGGCGGGATCCATGGGTCAAGAGCCTCACCTTTGCGGTGGCCTAGCTACACATAGAAATCACAACATGCAACAAATAAGAAATCCTCACATGTGAAAGTTCCAAGATGGGTTAGGTGACCATTTGGAAACTTTCAACATGGGTTAGTTCACAACATTATGTATATATGTGATATGTAAGAAGAAGCATAGGTTAATCCAAATACATAAATATTAGACATAGAACATAACAAGGTTTCAAGCATGCAACACACATGCAACGATTATTCAACAACCATAGAGATCCTAGATGCAATACATAAAAAACAATGTCTTATGAGATCATAACCAACCAAACACAAGTTACACAAACACATCAAAGATCCTTGCAGGAGATGTAGGTGGCCCAACGGGTGATGAAATTCTTTAGAACCCCGAACTTCGACCGGCTTTCACGACGTTGACGTTTGGTGGCTCGGTAGGTTTTGTAAGCAAGTCGTTCGTGGGTTGATAAGGAGGCCACATCATCAACCACTTCATCCTCACTAATGACATCTTCCGAAGCATTCCATGCACGCTCATCAAACATCTCATTAACCATATATTCCATTCGTCCAATTGGATCCATAGAAGCTTGTTGAGATGTGGAAGCTGTGTTTACAGGAAGCTCAAGGTCAACATCGGCTCGCTCAAGACTGTTTGCGTTGAAATTGGTAAATGATGGTTCCAACACCTCATAATCAGGCCAATCCTCAGCATGGAAGGGATGTTCAGCTTTGATGTGCTCAAACAATGTGGTGAGAAGGCGAGCATAGGGGATCAATCTCTTGTTTCCACCAAGCTTATCCATTCTTTTTTCCATGAAATAGGCAAAGTTGAATGGTGTTTGAGACTCAATGCAATACAGCATATACCCAACAACAATGGAGACATTTCCTCTTGCTCCCGGTTTCACAAACACGTTTGATGTCAAAACATATTCCCATGCATGGAGCTTGTCATGCAAGTTTGATTGAGCCCAATGAAGATCAGCCTCGTCATGACATTGATATTGAGGCTTGAAGATGGTGTTTTGTACTTCTTCCACATTGATCCTACCCTCATCGGAAGAGTGATAAATGCGGCACTTCTTGAATTCTCTCGTCTCCGTTGAATCGGTGTAGAGCATGATTCTGTTTGAGTTGATTCCAAGGACATTTCCAAGCTTTTCCAAAGACCATGTATAGTTATGACCATACATTTGGAAGTTGAGAGCGAGTTTGGCGGCGTTGAATTGATAGCGAGCATAGAACTCTTGAATGTGACGAGGATAAATCGCGGGAGGTAGAATAGCAAATGGCAAGCAACCCGCATTAATAAAGGGTTGTCTAAGCCCCATCATTCGAATGAAGTCTTGGTCACAATAACGTCCTTCACGATAGGCACGGTTTTCAAATGGTTTGTACACATTGACACCACGAGCACATCGGACCTTTTTCATGAATTGCTTAGTATCACGTCGTTCACCCATTGTTCCTATCAAAATAATACATAGTGTGTTTACATATATGTAAAAGCAAAGATGGAAATGAAAATATCAACAGCATGTCTGGCGCGTTGCCCGCGCGTCGACGCGTTGGCAGCGCGCCAGCCTCGTAAAAATTTTTGGGTTTCCCTCGAAAATTCAAGATTTTGAAATTTTTTGAACAGAAAGAGTGAATTAGTTACATATAGACTCTTAATAAATTGAAAAATCCAAAACCCCTTTGATTAACTCACCCGAAAAATCATAATTCAATTTTGTTGTAAAATTCTTAGAAAATTTTGCCATAGTTTCCCTTGTAACTAGCAATTTTCCCATATGTGACAAATCAATTTTAAGATCAAATGGAAAATTTCTATGATACCCTAAGTGTGTGTGTGTGTGTGTATATATATATATATATATATATATATATATATATATATATATATATATATATATATATATATATATATATATATGTATATATCAAAATAATAAGCAATATCAAGAATAAACATAACAATGGAATAATGGAGATCAAGACTTACCAAGATCTTCAAGGAAAGAAGAGTGTGGGATGAAGATGAGTGTGTGTGAGTGTGTGTGTGTGGTCGACTGCAACAAGGAGGAGAAGAGAAGGATATTTTGTTTGATGTGTAAATTAAAGTTATTGAAGTGGGGGCCCATGAAATCCAATGTGGTCCAATGAGAGTGACCAATTAAGATTATGCATTTAGGATAAGATGAGATAAGATGGAAGAATGTGTTGTTTATATTGGGACATCATGAGTTATCAAAGAACAATTCTTTGTTTGTTGGTTCGGGTGTTACAAAGTATTTTTGTAATATTGAGTACAACTCAATTTTGAAACCAACTTGACGGAATAAACAACTTTATTCCCGATGTTCTATCATTCCGAGACCTAATCTAAGATAGTTAAAGGTTTCACATTTTAAAGGTTTTGTTAGAATATCGGCAACGTTGTCTTTGGAGGTAACCTTTTCTAAAAGAATATTTCCCTTTTGAACATTATCACATAGAATGTGGTGACGGATTTCGATGTGTTTTGTGCGGGAGTGATGGACGGGATTTTTACTTAGATCAATAGCACCTTTGTTGTCGCACAATACAAGAACATCTTGTAAATGGACGTTGTAGTCACTAAACATTTGCTTCATCCACAAAGCTTGTTGACAAGCCCTCCCGGCTGCTACATATTCGGCTTCAGTAGTGGATATTGCTAAAGCAGTTTGTTTTTGACAAGACCATTGTGTTAGACATTCTCCTACAAAGGTGCATACGCCACTAGTACTTTTTCTATCAACGTAGTCGCCGGCGTGATCGGAGTCGGTGTAAATACTAATTTCAATGCCCGAGGCTTTTTGGTACCAAACACCTAGATATGGCGTATTCTTTAAGTATCTAAATATCCGTACTACGACATTCATGTGAGATTCCTTGGGGTTTTCTTGAAATCGTGCACATAAAGATACACTAAACATGATGTCGGGTTGATGTGCGTTTTGTTAGTGCAAGTTTTAAATTTATAAGGGTGAATTACCAAATCTAGAAACAACACATACGAGCAAGTGTACTCGTCCGTTATAGCAAGATATGATGGTAAGTCGGGATCGTTCGCAGGGATTTGTGAGTGAATCAAAATATAAGTCTAAAAGTAAATCTCTAATGTACGCAAATAAGATAATAAGCAAATTCAATAATTTAAAAACTACACTTGTTTAGACTAGTTTTCTACTTAATGACACACATGATTGTGATAACTTTTGATAACATGTTGGTTGTCATAATTAGATGGTGGTCTAATCTATTGTTTCTACAAGTTAAACCTTCGTCAAGATTTTAGTTCATAAAAACAAGCTTTAGGTGTAAACCAATTAATTCAAGATCCATCCAAGGTTCATAAGGTATGGTGAATATCTTAAACACAAGAACAAACTCTTATTACAAATCAAATACTCTTAGGAAATGGTCATTACAAAAGGAAACCCATTCATAGACAAAAAGGTTACAATTGTTTATAAACATCTAAACTTTCATCCAACTAAAGGTTTACAAACAATCTGATTTGATGTTATAAAAGCATTCTCATTACAATCATACTTCTTGTTTCTTTGTTTAGTCAAGAATAATTATGGTGAAAAACAATCATTCATAGACAAATGATTATAACTAGTTGAATAATAACAAATCTTTCGACCCTTGAAACTATTATCAATTAGTTAACCTTGGCTCAACAAATGTCACTATGAAACTTAAGGTACAATTGGTTCTTAGGATTGACTTGAAATTGAATTAAAACATGTTATCACAATCATAACTATCACTAAGCATTAAACATCATCAAAACAAGTGTAAAAAGACTACTAGCCACTCATAGTAAACATGCAAATAAACTCAGAATATTTAACATTAGAATCCATGGTTTTAAGTCTTACAATGCTTTGGAATTGATAACAAATGACAAGGTATTGATAACCTAAGTATTGGTGATGATTTCTTGAGATTTTTGGCCTCCAAATGTTGCTTCCTTGGTCCTCCAAAGTTCCTGGTTCTTTCTGCATGAATTTTCCTTCTTTGAGAGCTAGATGATGATAATAATTGAGAGTAGTAATGAGAGTAAATGATCTCTTGAATTGTTTCTTTAATTGTGTACTCTTGGGGGTCCTTTTAGGCTTGTCAAATACTCCTAGTAATGAATAGGGACATAAATGCTGGAGCTTGGACAACAAGACACTAAGAAGGGCCTAGAACAATGGGACAAAAGACCAAGATTTGTGCACAAGAAGTTGGTATAAACAGGCAGAGATGTCCATCTGATCGGTTGCGGGTTGGCACCGATCGAATGGATGTGGTAATTGTGGCTATCCGATCGGTTGTACTCCAACCGATCAGATGGTAGGTTCTGGTTGCTTTGGACTTTGACTTTTCCTTGTGTAGTACCTTATGCACTATCTAAACTTGATTAACTCTGAACTTGGAACTTTGAGATGACAAAACTTAGGTTCTCCTTATGAAATGCGTCACAGATTGGACTTTTGAACTCGGGAATCTTCGTGTAATCGCATATACTTCATTTTCTTCACTTTTTCTCCATTTTTCCTACATTTGGCTACATATGCTACAAAAACATACTTTGATACGATTTAGTGGCAAAAGCATATAAAACCACCCAAATAACATACACAAAAGCACTAATAACGCTTATAAAAACATGTTAACTTTGAGCGTTATCACGGGTCTACTAGCGGTTAGGTGTAGTAGACATCCTATCATACATCGATATTTAGAGCTATCAACCGAAATTCCTTCCTTGTCCAAGGTGAGTTTTAGATCGGTTGCCATTGGTGTTTTGATGGACTTAACATTTTCAAGATCAAATTTTCTAAGAGACTCTCTTAAATATTTTGATTCTGGGATGAATGTGCCATTGTCACTTTGTATGACTTGTAAGTTAAGTATGGAATTAAGATCTCCTAAGAAATTCATGTTAAATTTCTCATGCATACGCTTAATGAACTCGTCATGCAATGCTTGGCATGTAGATCCAAAGATAATATCATCTTCAAAGATTTGAATGACTATTTGATGCTTGTCTTTTATCTTGAAGAATAACGACTTATTCTTCATGCCTCTTGCATATTTACTTTCAACAAGAAAAGATATTACACTATTATGACACAAATGATTCTCTAGATCAAGTCCATGCAAGACTTTCTTCATTTTAAAAACATGATTAGGTTTTTGAAAGCTAAAATCCCGGTGGTTGGGAAACTGTTGATATAAATAATGCGCAAAAACGTTATTAATATTTCTCCATATCCCTATGTTTTGACGATCACAAAATGTAAAATCATTAAACGTAAAATCATTACGTAAATAAGTATTTAGTGTCAAAATATCATTATATCCAACTAATTCACTTAAGGTATGAATAAACAAGTGCCTAATACATTTTATGATCAAAGGAAGGTTTATTTACTAATTACAAATTATATAAAATGGTATAAACATTTTATATATTTAAGAAAAACACTTTTGGTAATTAAAGGAAAATGTTTATTTCACAATAAATAAATGAATTCAAATTTTTAACTAAATTCAGTTAAATTTTCACCAAATAAACTTTCTCCAGAAAAGACAAAGAAATCAGGCCATTACAGTGGGCGACCCCCTTAATTTTAAGGGGGCCGGCACACAATTAAGGGGGCCAGCATACGCTCCTCTGTCAGAACTCTTTGCCTATAAATACTGGTTTAAATCTGAAATTTTTCCTCACCTTTTGCACTAAAACTTTCTGTTCTAATTCTCTCAAAACACCTTTCTAAATCCTTTGATCATAAACATATTAGTTTTTGTTTCAAGTGATCTAATCCCTCATTATTCAAAGTGCAAGAGAAGAATACTCCTTTCATCTCAAATCAAGAAGTATTGAAGATTAGTTGTGTAGCTTGTATTTATTGTAAAGTTGTGTAGTGATTGTAATTGGTAGATCTAGGTGGGTTTGTAAATCTAGTCTTGAAGAAGTTGTGGTGTGAAATAGAAGTAGTGTATAGTCGTGAAGTAGTAGTGGTGTGTATAAGTTGTGAAGAAGGCGTGTAGTGGTGTGAGATTGGTTCTAGCTACTATTAGGACTCGACATCTAGCTTAGTGTCGTTAATTGGTGTAAGCGAAAGTTGTGTAAGGTTTCTCCGCTAAAAAGGGAGTTTGTTGACATAGTGAAGAAAACTCTCGAGTAGGTGACTCGAGGAGTGGAGTAGGGCGAAGAGGTGCTTCATAGCCGAACCACTATAAATATCGTGTGTTGTGGTTTGATCTCTCTATCTCTATCTTTTCTTTACTTTCATATTTACGTTATAATTATTTAGTTA
Organism: Artemisia argyi; assembly: GCA_030686995.1. Lineage (NCBI taxonomy): Eukaryota > Viridiplantae > Streptophyta > Magnoliopsida > Asterales > Asteraceae > Artemisia > Artemisia argyi. The sequence goes on from CM060686.1 coordinate 138,517,410, forward strand.
GTTAGATTAAATTGTTTGTGTTGTGCAAGTGTTGAAATTCACATAAATAAGAATCGAAGTTTTTATAAAACAAAGTTTTTAAAATCCAAATTGAAGTAAAACTATTCAACCGCAAAAGACATTTGGAACTCTTTACTAATCACTTACCAAGGTAATAGTCAAGTCAAAGACAATAAAATAGATCTTCTTGTACAAAAATATGAACAATTTATGATTCCGGAAGAGGAATCAATTGATAATGCTTTTGCTAGATTTAACACTATCATTACAAGTTTAAAAGCACTCGATGAGAACTTTTCTAGCAAGAATTTTGTAAGGAAATTTCTTAGGGCTCTCCATCCGAAGTGGCGTGCTAAAGTGACGGCTATTGAGGAGTCAAAGAATCTATCAACTCTACAACTTGACGAGCTAATTGGAAACTTGAAAGTGTATGAGGTGATAATAAAGAAAGATTCCGAAATAGTCAAAGGAAAAAGGGAGCAAACCAAGTCAATTGCATTGAAAGCAAAAAAGGACTCTAGTGACGAAGAATGCTCAACCTCCGAAAGTGAAGATGAAGAGTATGCCATGGCCGTAAGAGACTTCAAGAAATTCTTCAAAAGACGAGGAAGATACGTTAGACAACCGTTTGATGAAAGAAAAACATTCCAAAGAAACAAGGACGACAAGACTAGCAAGAATGAAAGAAAGTGCTTCAAATGTGGACATCCAAATCATTTTATTGGAGAATATCCGAAATTATCAAGAAGTCAAAACCACAAGGCCTTTGTAGGAGGAGCATGGAGTGATAGTGACAACAATGAAAAAGACATAACAAAAGAAGAAAAGTGTCTCATGGCAAGGTCTTCCGATGAGGTACGTTCCGAAACCGAATACTATAGTGATGATAATTTATCGTTAGATGAAAAAGATTTAGATAACGAATATAGTAGATTATGCAAACTAGGACAAAAAGTCATAGCTAAAAATAAACTTCTAAAACACACTAATAATAAATGTTGATATAAATAATGTTTGTGAATGTTATTAATATTTCTCAATAAACCTATGTTTTGATAATCACAAAACTTAAATCAAATTAAGTCAAGAATAAGACATAAACAAGTATTTGGTGACAAATATTTACCTCTACATCTTATATCACTTAAGGTATGCATAAACTTAGTAACTTATGCATTACATGATCAAAGGAAATTTTATATTAATACATAACATTATATAAAATGATTTTAACATTTTATATATATTTGTAAATCATTTTTGGTAAAGCTTTATTAAACCACAAAAATATGATTTCAAATTTCCAACCAAAAAGGGCAAATTTTATCCAGAGAATCTTTTCAAACGTTCAGGAGGGCGGCCCCCTTAATTTTACTAGGCGGCCCCCTTAATCATTAAGGGGACCGGCCTACAATTAAGGGGACCGGCACGCTCCCGAACAATATTTTCTGGCCCTATAAATATTGGATCATTCCACATATTTTTCTCACCTTTTTGCACTAAAAACTTTCTGATCCAATCCTCTTCTCTAGATCTAAAATCCTTTGATCATATATTTCATAAGTCTTTGTTTTCAAGTGATCCAAAGCTTCATCCATTCAAGTGCAAGAAGAAGAACACTTCTCTACATCCATCTTATTGTAGTGGTGTTGTGTATTGCTAGTTTCATATAGTACTAGTGATAGCTATTTGTTAAGGTGTTGTGAATATTTGTTGATTGTAGAATCTTGGTGTGTTGTAAACTAGTTTAGTAGTAGTGACTTAGTTGTGCATAGAAGAAGGTGTGAAGACGGTGTGAAGTCTTGAAGAAGGTGTGAAGGTGTGATTAAGGTGTGAAGATCACGTGGTGTGATATTTGGTGTGAGATTGGTTCTAGCTACGATTAGAACTCGACATTTAGCTTAGTGTCGTTAACTTGTGTAAGCCAAGGTGTGTAAGGTTTCTCCACCATAAGGAGTTTGTTGACATAGTGAAGAAAACTCTCGAGTGTGGTACTCGGGGAATGGAGTAGGGCAAGGAAGGTGTCCTTGTAGCCGAACCACTATAAATTCGCGTGTTGTGGTTTGATCTTTCTAACTCTATCTTTTCTTCATTATATTTCAATACTTTCAATATTAGTTTAGACTTGCTTATATTGGTTGTTGCTTGAATTCACTTAAGATCGAATCGAAAGTTTTTATAACCAACAAAATATTTTGGAAATAAATTTAAAAGGACTTAAAATTATTCAACCCCCCCCCCTTCTAGTTTTCCACAATTGGTATCAGAGCCAGGTTTAGCAAGATCTTTAAAATATATTGTATTTTAAAACTTGTAACGATCTATGGAATCTGAAAAATATTTAGAAGGACAATCTATGCAAAGACCACCACTATTTGAAAGTGATGGATTTTTATATTGGAAAAATCGATTCGAAACTTATGTGAAGTCAAAAGATCTAGATCTTTGGCATGTTATTACTAATGGTGATTTTTTACCTATTCAAAATAACCCGGAAACTAAGAAAGATGAAATCGTACCTTTTGAAAAACAAAATGATGATTTAAAAAGAAAACTTGCTAAAAATAATGAAGCAAAAATGGTTATTTATAATGTGCTACCACGTAAAGAGTATGAAAGGATCTTTATGTGTGAAACCGCAAAAGAAATTTGGAACTCTTTACTAATAACTCACCAAGGTAATAGTCAAGTCAAAGACAATAAGATAGATCTACTTGTTCAACAATACGAGCAATTCACGATTCCGGAAGAGGAATCAATTGACAATGCTTTTGCTAGATTTAACACTATCATCACAAGTTTAAAAGCACTTGATGAGAATTTTTCTAGTAAGAATTTTGTTAGGAAGTTTCTTAGGGCTCTTCATCCAAAATGGCGAGCTAAAGTGACGGCTATTGAAGAATCGAAGAATTTGTCAACTTTGCAACTTGACGAATTAATTGGAAATCTAAAAGTCTATGAAGTCATCATCAAGAAGGACTCCGAAATGGTCAAGGAAAAACGAGAGCAAAGCAAGTCAATCGCCTTGAAAGCTAGAAAGGAATCTAGTATCGAAGATAGCTCATCTTCCGAAAGTGATGACGAAGAATACGCCATGGCCGTAAGAGATTTCAAGAAATTCTTCAAAAGGCGAGGAAGATTCGTAAGACAACCGTATGATGAAAAGAAAACATTTCAAAAGAGTAAAGATGACAAGAACAACAAGATTGAAAGAAAGTGCTTCAAGTGTGGAGATCCAAATCACCTTATTGGAAAATGTCCAATGATGACAAGAGATCAAAATCAAAGAGCATTTGTTGGAGGTGCTTGGAGTGATAGTGATGATGATGAGAATGAAACGACAAAGGAAGAAAAATGTCTCATGGCGAATACACCAAATGAGGTACGTTGCGAAACCGAATATTTTAGTGATGAAAGTATATCATTAGATGAAAAAGATCTAGATAATGAATATATTAAACTATGCAAATTAGGACAACTAGTAATGGCCAAAAACAAATCACTAAAATACATTAACAATCAATTAGAAAGTGAAGTACTTGAACTAAAAATTAAAACACATCAACTAGAAAAAGGTAAAGAAATTTTTGAAGAATGTAAATCATGTCAAGAGCTTAAAGGTGAAAACGAAATACTTAGGGAAGAAATTCGCAAACTTGACAAATTTGAAAATAGTAGTCAATCACTTAGTAAAATAATAAGTATTCAAAGAACATCCGGAGACAAAACCGGATTAGGATTTAATTTAAATGAGGCTTCAACAAGCGAGATTAAAAATGTAAAATTTGAAAGTGAACTCAACAAACAAAAACCTTTAAAATCTAATCCTAAGTATATACTTATTAATGATAAGAAAATACCTCTTGCCAACGATGAAGAAGTTAAAGATTTTTATAAACCGTCTTTAAAGACCGAAGTAGGATCTTCTAAACCCAAAATAAGATCTAAAACTCCACCATCTAGAAAACCAAATAATTCTCATCCTAGGTCTAAAACACCTCAACCAAGAAGAAATCAAAATAGACAAAACTATAATAACAATAGTAATCAAATGTGGAACTACCAACAAAGCTACAATCCTTGGGGCATTCTACCACCTTTCATGCACCCGAGTCAAATGTTAAACATGTTTGGACCAAACAACTTTGGACCAAAAGGAGAATGGAGATCAAATGGCTAGACGAACATTCCTTGAGGCAATCTTGGTTTTTCTCTCAACATAAACTTTGTCAAAGTCTATATTTCATCTTGATGATGTTGAAGATTTCTTTTGAAGACCACCGGGTACGCCATTCTTTCACAACTCATTGCCATGCTTAGATTAATATGCATTGTTTGATTTCGTCAATTATTTAGATATAATTTGTTATTGTCTTCTATTTGTTAGAATCACATATATACTTATATATACATATATATACTATTATACGTAATATATATATATATATATATATATATATATATATATATATATATATATATATATATATATATATATATATATTCACTTGCACATAACCTAGATACGTCATTTGTTGACTTTCTAGAACTCCAAGAAATCGTTCTTTATCGAACCCTTTCTTTCCCCCCTCACGTTATTCTAGTAAGTCCTCTTTTAGGAGACTCATGATGATGAAGGGATATGAGTCAAGTGGACTTTTATTATGCAAGAACGCCTCCGCACGTGAACACTATGGATGAAACAAACTCCTCTCGCCAACTATATCCTATCTCCGCTACTATCCTTCAAATCTCACTCATCAACCCATCTTTCAATCACATTTATACCTATATATATAAACAATATATATATATATATATATATATATATATATATATATATATATATATATATATATATATATATATACAATTATTCACATATTCCCGAACACACCTCAAACCCTTCATCAACTTAACACTTTGATCATTTTATCCAAAAATTGTCAAAGGTATATTTTAATTATCGAAACGGTAATTAAAAGTTGTTAAGTATTTTATCATCGTGCCAATAAACGTTTACGTATTTTTGATATATTATAAATCTAAGTATATACGTATAAATATTTTTGTTCCAGAAACGAATTCTGCGAAATTTGGAAAATTTCAAAGGCGGCCCCCTTAATGATTAAGGGGACCGGCTTGTTATCGAGGGCGGTCCCCTTAATATTTAAGGGGACCGGCCATCTGACAGTTCCAAATTTGTTTTTTCCTTCTTATTTCCATTCCCAAACACTCCATTCACTCATTTGTTCCTCCCCACTGCTACTGAGTACGAACCAAAACACCCAAAAACTTCAAAATCCTCCATCATATCACCAATCCGGGGTTGTTTCGCAAGGGGCAAACATCAACCAAACATATAACAACATCTTTTGTAAGTTTTCCAACATGCATTTCATTCGATTTGGTGTCTAATCAATAATTATGCATTTTATTAAAATTCATTTTAATTCGATTTTAAGTGTAATTGAAGCTAGAAATTGAACTACCAAATGCTCCCCATAGGATTAGGACGATGTTTTGCAACTCAAAATTAGTATAACATATCATCTTGTCAAAATCATTAATCGCCCATAAACCCTAGTCGAATTTTATTTTTCAAAAGGCACATTGTTGATATAACTCTTAAAAACCATTTAAAACTTACTACATTACATTGTTTTAACGTTCTAAACAATCAAAGCATACTTTTCAAATTGTTGTTAAATGGTTCATGAAGACAACATGGGCGTTTGGTTCATGAACAAACCATAACTATATGAAGTTATTTGAAACCTAAAACTAGCTTATAAGTTTTGTTAATAATACTAGAATCAATAGAGGTCATCAAGATATATAATCAATATATATATTGATATTTTTAGGATATTGTCGTCTAGTTAAGGGAGCGTTTGGTTTATCTTTAAAATGATATTTTTGAAAACTGAAATTCGCATTTCAATCTTTTAAACAAGCTTATGTTGTGTCAAACTTTTACGAAATGGAAGATATATAATCTAATATATATCTAGCCTTATTTCGAAATGAATTATGATATCATACCCTTTTGATATTATACATTCTAAACGAGTTTAAAATCAAAATAAAAGGAACATCATGAAACTACTTCATTGAATATTTCTTTTTGTGTCGAAGTAGAATTTCGTTCCACATATATTGCATATAATTATATATATACATATATATATATATATATATATATATATATATATATATATATATATATATATATATATACACACACAATATATGCATGATAGTTGTTTTTATATTAATTCTATTCTTGTTGTTATTTTGTTTAGGTGAAAATGCCTAAGACCACGGTTGGTGATGTATCAAAAACCAAACAATACATTCCAAATGTCTCTTCTACTCCCGGCATGTCTCCTTCAGTTGCATGTTTCTATCGTCCTATTGAAAATAGAAACATTCACGAAGGAAGAATTGTCGACCCATCTTTCTATGAATCTGATGACACAGAATGAATGTTCTCCAATATTCGTTTTGAATGTCTTTTCCAAATCAACGAACCTATCATTCCTCGTTTTATCCTCGACTTCTATAGCCAAGTGACGGTGCAAACCGATCCCTATGGTCATCTCCTCATTTCCTTCATGATTCAAAATCAATTCATCACTCTTACTCTTGCTCAATTTGGGCAAATCCTTAGAATCCCATTCAACGGCCAAGCCGTTTTCTCAAATGAATGGGACCTTTCCACTCTTGAAAGAAATCGTCCTCAGGATGGCCCCTACTATTCTGAGATTCCTAGTCCTGAAGACATTCGTCGAATGCTTGAACTAGAACGTCGTACGACTAGTCGAGTGATCAAGTCGAAGAATGTCGACATTCATGCTAATCAAATCCTCCTCAAAGAGCTAAGCCCAGACATGAAGAAGTGGGAAGAACTCATTCGCGAGAATGCGTTTGGTACGGGTGGTCACCGTGATCATGTCACGGCGAGCATTGCCCACATGCTTTATTGTGTTATTGCTGAAGAGCAATAAAATTTGGCTTATCTTTTTGTTCATCGAATCATGTCCGCCAAAAACACCCCAAATGCCAATCTTCCTTACGGTATGTTTCTCACACGACTTTATCGTTATGTGATGGAACATTACCCACATCTTCAAAGAGACTACTACGTTCATATCCTTCCTACCTTGAACCAACTTACTCGTGTTCGTACTCGTCGTCCTCGTAGTGACAAAGGAAAATCTCGTGTTCCTTTGTATTCTAGGCCTCGTGGTTCTACATCTCATCGTGATGACGATGATGATGAGGAGGAAGACACCTCACGTGTTAGTACTCCATCCCCCACGACCTTTGTTGAAGATCTTTCCGATCTTGATGATACCGAGTATCAAATTCCTCTTCCTCATGAATGTACCGATGAGCTTCTCTTCACTCGTCAAACGTCTATCATCAATCGTCAACAACAAATGCATGAAGAACTTCGAGGGGGATTCAAATCCGTTGGGAAGATGTTTAGGAAGATGCTTGGAAAGAAGAAGAAGTAGAAGATTTTGATGTATTGCTATTTGCTACTACTTGTTTTTATTTGACACTTGTATGGTTTGCTACTTGTCCGACTTATTCGGAAATACTTGTGTTAGCTCTTGTTTATCTCTTGAACATTTTTAGCCTTTGAATAATTATCATGCTATGCTATGCTTCTTTTCAAATATGGATTATAATATGTTAATTTGCATGCAAAATTTGGTTATATATATATGTTTATATATCATCGTTCCTAGTGTATATACTTCAAATAGAGCTTGCTAGAAAAACAAACTTGAAAAATGACCAAATTCTGCAAATTTTGGGTTTCTGGTCGTCTGGGAAAACACCAGATGGGCGGCCCCCTTAATTCCCTAGGCGGTCCCCTTAATGATTAAGGGGGCCGGCATACAATTAAGGGGACCGGCCATCTGGAACTGGGTTTACTGTATTCTTTTGCATCTTGTGAATCCTTTCTCTAGTTTCAGCTACCATTTCCCATTTTGACCCAACTGATTTTAGAATCTCTTTCAACCATTTCAAACATTTACCTAAATCACCCATTTCCATACTATAAATTCCCTCCATTATCACCATTCTTTATCTCATCATTCATCATATCATCATGACTCCTCCAAGCACCTCAAACTCCAAAACCTACAAGAAACAAAAACTTGTGGTCATTCCTCCAAAACAACTCTTCATTGACTTAACAAATGAAGACAACATAACCCCATCACCCCCACCAAAATGCTCCTCTCCAAGTGCACCTAATGCACCATCCAAAACACCTTCCACTCATGGAACTTCCTCATCTTCTTTACCCTCAACCTCATCAATTAATGACTACATCAATTCACACTTGTCACCACAAGTATCATCACCACTTCCCACACAAGAACCTATATCCACCCATCTTACAATTTCACTTTCACCAACAACACCACTTGATACTCAACTCTCATCTCCACAAATTACACCACCATACTTTGCCAATCCCGTACCTTGGAGGATGCTTGAATCACATGGCGATACTTGCCTTTGTTGTATCCACAACCGAACCATCATCTTTGGCCTTAAAGATGAAATTCAATATATGTTTTCATATATTGAACATTTGCTTACCAACCCACTACCACCTCCAACTCCACCATCCTCTCCTATAATTCCTCCACCACAATTCTCATCCACTCCTCCACCATCACCATCATGCTCTCCAAATTAAGCATTTGATATGCTTAATAAAATAAAGTCTTTGCCACCCCTTTTGCTTGCAAGCTCTATGAAGTCCATGTACTTTTGCATGATGATGTATCTTTCTTGATTAATTGGCTTATGTATTTGCTATTATGTTGTTAGCTCTTGTACTTGTATTGTTGTGGCTTGACACAACAATTGTTCTAATATGAATGCTTCTTTCTTTCCTTATTACATTATATTTGTGTGCATGTCTATACTTGTGCTTCTAATATTTTTGTTTTGCAAGCATTCCATAGCTCGTTCTCTTGGTGCCCCCAAACGAGGGGGAGTACACATCAAGGGGGAGTTTCTACCCGTCAAAATTTTCACGTATGAAAACTTGTCGGCATAACCTTTTTGATGTTACAAAAAGGGGGAGAAGTACATATAAACTCACTAAAATACTTGTTTAAAAACTAATTTTTGAGTTAATGAGTTTAAGTTTTGTAATCATCAAAGAGGGGGAGATTGTTGATATAAATAATGTTTGTGAATGTTATTAATATTTCTCAATAAACCTATGTTTTGATAATCACAAAACTTAAATCAAATTAAGTCAAGAATAAGACATAAACAAGTATTTGGTGACAAATATTTACCTCTACATCTTATATCACTTAAGGTATGCATAAACTTAGTAACTTATGCATTACATGATCAAAGGAAATTTTATATTAATACATAACATTAAATAAAATGATTTTAACATTTTATATATATTTGTAAATCATTTTTGGTAAAGCTTTATTAAACCACAAAAATATGATTTCAAATTTCCAACCAAAAAGGGCAAATTTTATCCAGAGAATCTTTTCAAACGTTCAGGAGGGCGGCCCCCTTAATTTTACTAGGCGACCCCCTTAATCATTAAGGGGACCGGCCTACAATTAAGGGGACCGGCACGCTCCCGAACAGTATTTTCTGGCCCTATAAATATTGGATCATTCCACATATTTTTCTCACCTTTTTGCACTAAAAACTTTCTGATTCAATCCTCTTCTCTAGATCTAAAATCCTTTGATCATATATTTCATAAGTCTTTGTTTTCAAGTGATCCAAAGCTTCATCCATTCAAGTGCAAGAAGAAGAACACTTCTCTACATCCATCTTATTGTAGTGGTGTTGTGTATTGCTAGTTTCATATAGTACTAGTGATAGCTATTTGTTAAGGTGTTGTGAATATTTGTTGATTGTAGAATCTTGGTGTGTTGTAAACTAGTTTAGTAGTAGTGACTTAGTTGTGCATAGAAGAAGGTGTGAAGATTGATAAGGTGTGAAGACGGTGTGAAGTCTTGAAGAAGGTGTGAAGGTGTGATTAAGGTGTGAAGATCACGTGGTGTGATATTTGGTGTGAGATTGGTTCTAGCTACGATTAGAACTCGACATTTAGCTTAGTGTCGTTAACTTGTGTAAGCCAAGGTGTGTAAGGTTTCTCCACCATAAGGAGTTTGTTGACATAGTGAAGAAAACTCTCGAGTGTGGTACTCGGGGAGTGGAGTAGGGCAAGGAAGGTGTCCTTGTAGCCGAACCACTATAAATTCGCGTGTTGTGGTTTGATCTTTCTAACTCTATCTTTTCTTCATTATATTTCAATACTTTCAATATTAGTTTAGACTTGCTTATATTGGTTGTTGCTTGAATTCACTTAAGATCGAATCGAAAGTTTTTATAACCAACAAAATATTTTGGAAATAAATTTAAAAGGACTTAAAACTATTCAACCCCCCCTTCTAGTTTTCCACAATAAATTAAAGGATGAAATACTTGAATTAAAAATGAAACTACAAAAACTAGAAAAAGGAAAAGAAAGTATTATAGAATGTAAAGAATGTCCAGTTGTTAAAAATGAGAATAAACAACTTAAGGAAGAAATTATTAGATTTGAGAAATTTGAAAATAGTAGTCAATCACTTAGTAAAATAATTGGCTCTCAAAGAATTGCCAAAGATAAAACCGGTTTAGGATACGACTCAACCGAAGCATCAACTAGTAAATCTAAAAATGTAAAGTTTGAAGGTGAAACTAGTGAACTAAAATCTTTAGAGTTAAAACCAATGTATATACTTTTGAAAGATAGATTAGTACCTATTGCAAGTGATGAAGAAATTAGAAGCTTTCGTAAATCGTCTTTAAAACCCGAAGTAGAACCCCTTAAGCCAAAAATAAGATCTAAAACTCCACCACCTAGAAAACTAAATAGTCCTCATCCTAGGTCTAAAACTCCTCAACCTAGAGTAAACCAAGATAGACGAAACTTTCACAATAATCATCAAATGTGGAACTTCAATCCTTGGGGAATGATTCCACCATACATGCACCCAAGTCAAATGCATAACGTCTTTGGACCAAACAACTTTGGTCAAATGAGACAATGAGGACCAACAAGATGAATTTGTCGTACCTTGGCAAGCTTGGTTTTCTATCCGCTTCAACAATGATCATGAAATTTCTTGAAGACTTTGAAGATTTGCTTGTTGAAGACAAAAAGGTACACGTCTCTTTTAAATTTTCCATGTCAAGATTGCATGCTTAGTCTAGTATCTAGTTTATTATTGTTATAGCTTGTTTTGTAATTTCTCTTAGCTATTTTTCTTATATATATACATATACTTATTATCATATATATATATATATATATATATATATATATATATATATATATATATATATATATATATATATATATATATATACGTATACATATTATTATTATACATACTATATGCTCTCATAACCTAAAAAACTCATTAGTTGATTTTCTAGAAATAGAAATTGTTCGTTTACAAACCTTTTCTTTTCCCCTCCTTTGGCCTTCTTGAACTTTATACTCATGTTGATGTAGAGAAATGAGTCAAAAAATCTATGGATGAAACAAACTCCCGTCATCATTTGCATCCGTCTCCCTCTCTTTTTCTCGTCCTATAAACCCATATTATTTACATATATTTATATATATACATACCTATATACCTTCCACATTTTCCATCGTCGACTTGACGGCTTGATTAATTTTATCCGAAATTATCAAGAAAATTTTAAATGACGAAATGTCAAATAAAAATGTCAAGTAATTCTCTTCGTGCGAACTCTCTCCAACGTATTTTTGATTAAAAATAAATCTAATATATATATATATATATATATATATATATATATATATATATATATATATATATATATATATATATATATATATATATACATATTTTTATTTTCAGAATCAAAACCGCGAAAAATTCAAATTTGACTGGGCGACCCCCTTAAAATTAAGGGGACCGGCAGTGCAAAAAGGGGCGGCCCCCTTAATGATTAAAGGGGCCGGCCATTTGACGATTTCCACTTGTTTTTCTTCCTTATTCCACTTACCAAACACTGCATTTTTCACTCCCCACTTCCTCCCTACCTGCTATGATGAATTTTAAACCCCAAAAGCATCCAAAATCCATCATCAAATCTTCATATCAAGGTCAATTAACAAAGGGCAAATACTTATAACACGATTAGCAAAGAGTATTGTAAGTTTTTCATAACACATTTCTCTTATTTTCATCTAATTTGGCCATAATCATGATTAAGTATTTGTTAGGTGCCCATATTGATGTTACATAAGTAAGAATGAGGTAGATATAAGGATTGGTTGATTATAGGATTTATGAAAAGTGAAAGAACAATAGGTTCATTAAGATATCAAAATAACCAACAAGTAAAATGTTTACATAACCCTAGTATTTATAGGAGGGAAGCTAGGGTAACATTCCCTAGTCCTTTTCATGCTACTAACGTGGGCTTTGTAAGCCTTATGGGCTTTTACATGTTGCCCATTAACTTAAACATAAACATAAATATTACTTGAGCAACCTAGTACAAAATGCAATGACCAAGAATTGACTAAATACAAAAGTATGTTCCCAACAATCTCCCCCTAAGGGTCGGTCATCACGGTTGCTGGACGTCTTCATCTCTGTCTTTGACTTGTGACATGTATAACTTTTGACGTCTTCAAAAATGTTGTAAGATGAATGTACTTTGCTCTTAGTCTTTGTTCTTTGGTGATAGTGTAGTGATTGTGTTAAGAAGTTGTCTGCCGTTCGTCACTTCTGTGTCTGTGGTGGTTGTCCTCTATTCCAACATGCTCACACATCTTTGGACTTTGTCTTTGAAGTGCACGAAGTTCCTTAATATTCACATTGATCTTTGGTCTTCATATTTTGTAGATTCTTCTTATTGGCGTAGAATCTTTCTTTGAACTTTGTGGTGCTTAGATCTTTGGGGGAGCTTTCTTTGACTTCAAGATGTATGCATGAGCATGCTGGAATCTACCATCATGGAGGTGATATGTACCTGCAGGTAAACTGTTAGCAATAATCAACTGGTACGTACAGATAAGGAATTAGAGCTCGTCAACAGCATAGTGTAAAGACTCCTTCTAATCCTTATCAAGGCCGTTACCATGTCAGATACCCCCGAAGGAGCTTACGAGACCTACTAAGTAGCTCAATGACTGGGTGAGTCATTGGGGATCACTCCACGACTATAGACCGCTAAAGAACCACCGCGAACACTAAGCGTAACCCGAGTGGGGTTACCAAAGTGACCTGCTGTCAGGGCTGTTTGATGTTGACCCTGGCAGGAATTTCCGTTCAATCATTGAGAAATACATATGTAATTCTCTCATAAACGTTCTCGGCAGATTCCTAAGATCTGCGAAGGACTCGATAATTTATAGCTAGTGTCCATTGATGTAGAACACTAGTTGTAGAAATACTAAGTGTTCCTAAGAGATCTTTGATGTATCTCATGGCTCTAGACTCGATAAGTGCACTCTTAGGTTTCCTATGCGGAGACTAGGGAGGGGTCTCCTGCTTCAATATCAACCATCTCTAAGAGACAAGTCGATAGATTCCACCGGTTCCCCATGAGAATGAAACAATTTCTTTTAAGAGAACTTGAGTGGTTAAGAAGGTTTAGTGCATTGCGTCACTGGGTCCATGACGACTTTATCTTCAATACCGGCGTTGCCTTAGCAACAACCAGTAGCATACGAATTGAACCCGGTGTCTACCCTAAGGTTGAACATATGGAGGGCTATTTCTTTTCACCCTTTTCTTTTCTTTACTTTTTAATTCTTCAACTCCTTCTTTCCCCTTTCATTCTTTTCTCCTTTTTTCGTATCATACCTAAGTACTTCTAATTCTACCTATCGGTGATGTCCTTGGGTAGATCCCTCCGGCTCTGGCTGATCATAGGACGGTTTTTCCTATCTTAATCACCTTATAACTCTATGATTATCCGACAATTGCCATGAAACCTTTGATTGAAAATCTCTCAAAGTGTTTGAGATTATCAAATATTTTGTTTAACACTTTGAGAGTTTTGGGTTTTCTTATGAAGGGCTCCCCCTTCACATGTGCTCATAAGTAATTAATAAATTTGCACATGCGGGAGGAGCAAGCATTTTTTGAATTGATCCACTTTCAGTGAACAAAACCGATTCGAGACACGCTTACATCACTAGTTAGACTAGCTTGAAGTTATTACCCGGCCTGGTCAAGTCCACAGAAAGTTTCTCGAGACGGTACATTTCTACTAAGACAAATCCTTTTCGAGACACACTTACGTGGTTAGTTAGAGAGTTCCATTGTCAGCTTTTAGGTGACAACTAGCTCTAGTAACTAACTTGATGTTATTACCCGTCGAGGATAAGTCTTGTCGAGATTACTAACTTTCATGTTTCGTCAATTCCTGGGTCAATTCTGAGTCTAGCTCGCACAATATACAACTTTTAGCTTTTTGACTACTTATATTTTAATCACTTTTACATTTTCTCCCCCTCAAAAATAGCATATAAAATGATGTTTTTGATAATATTTTTAGATTAAAATACGCCTTTTTGAGTCTTATGGGTAGATTCACCAAGAACTTTTTATCTTTTTTTTAAGAACAAAGTAGTTTTGTTTGACAAGTTCTCCCCCTCAACAAGTGATTAGGTCTTATTAAGGTGAAATACTTGTCCTTTTGAGCAGAATTATGAAAATCATAAAACATTTGATTAATTCTACTCAAAAGTAAGAAGCCTTCGCTTCTTATATTAGGATTGAGGCACTGATGCGTACCTCAGGGTCTTTTCTTTACAAGTTCGGGTTGTCCACTGTAATGCATGCACAAGCCATTATGAATAAAAGTATTGACAAATCAAATCAAGATCTTACAAACTTCTACCATTCGGGTCTCTGAAACGTTAACACTGGAAATCCTGGTCTGCCCCCCACATAGCTTTCAAATCTCCTTATCTGATCCCTACGCTTCAGCCGGTTCTCAATCCTTGTGATGAATCTACAAGCTTGTCTGGCCTCATCGGTATTCCACCTTTTGGATTTGTACAGTGCAACATCATCTAGTCGGCCTTTGATTCCATCTCTGACAAACTTCAGTGTTTCATCACAGAACTTGTAGATTTCATCGTATGCCATGTAGCAGTTGCATCGGTTGACACTGCGATAGGTTCCAAATGCTGGCTGCTTGAGCAAGGTGTATTGAGATTCGTGTTGAAGGTTGGGGACATTGTAAAGGTTTGGTTTTGTAAGATTCAACTTCTTTTGGTAACTTTCCACTCCTAGTTGAAGATCTTCTACTCGTTCTTTGATGACTATGTGTCGCATGAAAATAAGAAGAGCTGTGATGAAAGCAAGCTGCATTTCTTTAGGTAGGTTGTACAGCTTTCCTTGGACTTTGAGTAGATACATGTCTTCAATGTCATTGAGGAGCAATCGTATAAAGTCTGACTCGGAAATCTCGTACTCTTTTTCATCTAGTCTTTTGAGCACGATCTTGTTGAGAAAGGAGTACCCAAAGTGAGTGACTGTAGAAATATACTGGATGGAGACAATCTTCAACTCACTCATCACATTTCCCATTGTTTGACTTAGTCTGCTGCTTCGATAGTACTGTGTTCGGTTTTCTGGCCAATGGTAAATCCCGTAGAGTGCATTCCGGTTTTCTTCTATGGCGTTGTTGAGGTATCTAGCTGCAGGGATTGAGAAGGTGAGTGACGTGGCATACTTCGTCTCTATCGTGCTTCCGTGTTGTAGAAATTCCAAGTCATTGTTGAAGAAGAATTTGTAAGGAATTCGTTCTTGCTTAGGCTTTCCAACCAGGGGTAGAGGTTTGGTCCAATCGGTGTAGTAAGGCCCTTTATTCTTTGAGTAGTAATCAATGTTGGAATCAGGGTTTAGCCAGTCAATGTCGTTTGACATTGCTCGGGCTATGTTTTCCAGGTGATACTCGAGTTCAACATAGTTGGCAGAGCGGTCTTTCAATAGGTTGAATGCTGCATTCTTGGCCCTTCTCAGCTCTTTCTTGCTCATTTCTTTTAAACCGTAGTCCCGTTGCAGAAGTTGTGCATATTCCATGGTTCGGCCATCTAATGGTGATTGATTTTCTGCAAGGGGTGGTTGAGCTTTGACCATTTCATCAAACCAGGAGTACTCAGCTTTTTTGTCTTCGTCCAGCCAATTGAGAATATTTTTGGGTTTCTTAGGTTCTTTGCCTTTCGAAGAGGTGTCAGGTTTGTGCTGAGGATGTTTGCGTTTCCTTTCTTTCTTCTTTGTTGATGAAGGTTCTGGTATGTCATCGGGCTGAGGGAAATCATCTCCGCCGGTGTACTCGAAGTGGTCCTGGGCTTTTGGACCTGAACCGGATACCTTAGGTTGGTGAGTTGACGTTGTTGTTGTCGGAGGAATGACAGGTTCTTTGTGTTGAGATGAGGGTCCTTCGGCTTGCTTTTGCTTCTTTGCCTAAGAGTTAGGATCTTTGTCTTCATCATCTCTTTGACGTTTCAATTTGTCGGCCTTTGTGCGGCATGATTCTTTGGACATCTTGGCTTGTAAAGCTTCCCAGACTTTAATTTCTTTAGGTGTCATGGTGAACTTACTTGCCAATTTGTTGAAGAGCTGAGTCTCTAATTCGTCCAGTGTCATCTCTTGTTGTGGTAGAGGTGTTTTGTCAACTTGGAGAGTGAATGAAGTAGTTCTGATCACTTTCTTGACAGCTTGTTCAGCAATCTTGGTGAGTTCATCTTTCATCGGCTTCAGCAACTCTTTTAATTCTGCAACTAAGTGTTGGTCCATGTACTAATTTGCTTGAGCAGCCAATGTAGCTTCCATGTCTTCTTGCACATCTGTAGCTAAGAAGGCATCCACCTTTTCATGCATTTCCTGAACTTTAGTCATTTGCTTTGTCAATTCGGCAACTTGACTAGCAAGTGATTCAACTTGATCTTCTAATTTGATTTTCTTCTTTTCACGAACTCTCTTTACTGCCTTCTTTATCAACTTTGATGCAACTGAGGCTTTAATTCTTGAAGGTTTCTTGATTGATTCGTCATGTGTTGGTTGTGATGCTGGAGGTGATGATTGAGAAGATTCAATGTTGGTGGAGGTATCCTTATCATCTCCTTTTCGTGATTCGGGTTTGTCCTTGGGCTCTTCTTTCTCTTCAGTTACTTTTTCTGCTTTAGCCTTTAGTCTCTGCTCTTCAGCTAACTTATCTGCTTCTTCTTTTAGCCTTAGCTCTTCTGCTAGTCTGGCGTCTTCTTCTTTTCTTTTCTTATATTCTTCTTGCAGCCTTAAATCTTCAGCAAGTTTTTCTGCCTCTTCAGCTTTCCTGCTCTCTTCCATTCTTATTGCTTCTTCCAGTTTGGCTTGTTCTTCTTCCTCAAGCCTTGCCGCTTCAGCTTCTTGTTTTCTCTTGAGTTCTTCCTCTTGAGCCTTTTCTCTTTTCTCCATCTCTTCCATGGTCATAAGGTGTGGAAAATCTGTATCCATATGGTCCTCATCATCTTCTCCCCTTTCTGAAGCATTTTGCATTTCTACGTCTTCAGGTGACACTGTTGGAGTTTCGTAGACGATCATTTCAACATTGGTACCTGTTCCCTGAGTTTGATCAACTGGAGTGGACTCAGGAATACTGCTAGATCCGCCATCCACGGTTGTTTGAGTAAACAGAGGCGGTGGAGGTTGATCAGCTTGGAAGGAGTCAATTTTGCTGTGGAGGAGACCTAACTTGAGAGCTCTTTCATTCTCTTCTTCCACCGACAGACCAAGGTTAGTGTGAGCCTCTTCTTGTCTTTCTTGTTCTTCAGTCAAGGGTTCCTTTAGCTTTTCACCCCTTAACCGTTCTTCTTCCAATTTAGCATCTTCTTCGGTCAATGGTCTTTGGATGAAGGTAGTTTGTTTTTCTACTTCTTCAACAAATTCATCAATACTTCTGTCCCAATCTTCGATAGTCATGTCTTGATCTTTATCCTATTTGCTGCTTGTATAAGCTTCCCTATAAACTGGACCTCTATCGGATTCGGTTTCTGAATCAGATGGTTTTGGAGAAGATGGTGGAGTGGGTTCAGGAACTGGTTTCTTGACTGGTATTCTAATCTTAAGTGATCTCTTGTGAGGCTTTTGAGCAGATTTGGTAGAGCTTTCGGAGCTGCCAGACTTGCTACTTTTCTTTCCTTTTTTCTGCATAAACGAAGGTAGAGGAACTTTGTCTAAGAACCCTACTTTCTCTTCCTTGAGAGCTTGAACGTAATACTTGTAATTCTTGCATTTCTTTACTTTATCATTCAGAAGACATGCGGGAAGTTTCATTCCTTGCTTACGTGTACTGGTATCAAGTCTCTTAATCTGCTTAAGAGTGGACTCATTTCTGAATGTATTCTTGTCTTCATCATCCAGTCTTGGAGGTATGTCGTCATACTCATAGAGGAAGCTTTGTATGAATAACTTGGTGAAACAAATGAATGGAATCTTAGTAGACTTGTGTTGTATATGCCAAACGATATCTTCCCAGATAATACTAGCAAAGTCCACCAACTTGACATTTGCCATAGCCCAGAAGAGTTTGAGATGTTGTAGTTTGGGGTGTTCGTGACCAACATCTCTGCCAGATAAAGACTTGGCAATTAGGATGTAAAGAGTTCTCCATGGTTGTAAAAGAAATCTTGTGTTGACCTTCGAGTGTCTAGTCACTACCTCTTCTGACTCATTGTATCCAATATCCCGTAACCATGCAATTAACTCTTCTTTATTTGGGACTGGGTGGTACTGTTCATCTGGACCTAGTTCGGGTAAACCAAGAATGCCACGAAGAGTATCTTTGTCCACAGTGACTTGTCTCTTATGAAGCATACATGTGAAAGATTGTTCGCCAAGGTCCAGTTGAATGGTGTGCCAAAATTGGTTAATGTAGAAGCAGGCCACATATGCAGTCTTAGTGAGCAGGATTTTGTACGGGTGATAGAGTAAAGCATCCACAGCTACAATGCAAGAGGATTCATTGCATGTAATTTTGTTGAAGTTGACCCTTAGGTTGTTCTTTCCAATCTCTCTGGTGTAATCTTCGGGAAAATTTTCTTCCCAAGTGAGCTTTGGTTCAGGTTCTGGTTCTTGTGGAATGTTTTCTTGTTGGGCCATCTGAATTGATCATACACAAACACAAACATTGTAATACAATAATTTGTTAGCTCATATATTCATTTACTGGTTCATGCATAATTGGATTGATCAGTGGGTGTTTGTGTTCAAAATGTTGTGATATGATAAACTTGTATTTATGATGTTAAAACTTAATAGAATTTGATCACAATCAAAGCACAATATGTGTTAACAAATACAAGAGTTTATACATTTGAAAAATTACAACACTTAGATAAATTTAAATGAATCAGTCAATGTTACGCGTAAGATATGGAAATCCTACGCATAACATTTCTTTTACATAAGTTTTATTTTAGGCGTAAGAACAGAATCTACATGTAACTTATATCTTATGCATAAGATTAAATTTTTACGTAGGCCAAGTCTTATGCGTATAGATAACTCTTTCGCGTAAGATTTGAGCTTATGCAAAGGTTTGAATCTTATGCGTAACTTATAACTTATGCGTAAGATAATCACATAGGCGTAAGAAAATCTTATGCGTAAGAATTACACTTTCGCGTAAACATTGTCTTATCCAAGACAAGTTTTTCAAAGGGGTCGAATCTTACGCGTAAGATTTCATCTTACGCGTAAGATGAGTTAATCTTTTGCGTAAGAACGTGCTGATTGATAATCACCTTCAAAAATTAAGTATCTTTGATTCCTGAAAAGTTTAAACACAACCACCAATCAATATAATATCCAAATGCAACCCAAACACTTTTATCACAAAACTTTTGCGTAGACATGTATTAGACAAACTTTTGCGTAAGAACGCAAGAACACCAAATCATAACTCATTAAAACAAGATTCTGGGTTGAAAAAGAAGTTTGGCGAGTGTTCAATACATACTAAGGAACATTAGACCAATTTATAACACCTTTTATCCACACAAACTCAAGATCATAGCTGCTAGTGCGCAAGAACCCTAAATCAAAGGTACTAGATCTAAACACGTTTATGATACAATTAAACCACCAAAACATGTTTTTAACCACATCCAAACACTATCCCAAGCATTTAATAGCAACTAAACATCATTAATTAGAAACCCCTAAAACCTACGTATGAACCCTAGGTACGAAATTCGTCCAAGGAAGTTTCTGGGTACGATTAAAGGTTAACAAAATGATTAGAAGCATCTTAGGATTAAATCCCATCAACCAATTCAATCACAAACACTTCAAATCACTTAGTCTAATTTTACGCAAACCCTAAAGCCATTTTAACGATTAAAGATAAAACTAGCTGTTGGATTAAGATGAAATTAAAAACCCTTGTTTAGAAACATGATCAAAACATTTTGGCACTTACAGATTTGAAGAACAACGTTTGGATTAACATGTTGATTGTGGGCCGTTGATGCGTTCGGTGGTGTAGTTAATGTGAAATCAGAACATTAGCAGGTGGAGTAAATGCTTAGGGTCAAAAGTATTTTGACTAAGGTTAATGCAAGTTTGAGCATATTACATCTTAAGTCCTTTAACCTTAATAGTATCTCAAACTCAATACATTTAGCTCACAATTTAACTTAAGTTAGTTACACCATGTATCAACAAAGAACAATTTTGGATATATTTGCCCCCCCCCCCCCCTTGACCTTAGGCCGATCTCTTTTTGATTTGAAAAATTGGTTACAATAGTCAAGGAGAGAAACCCGAAAAACCTTTTTAACAACACATTTAATTTTATAGATAGAAAATATTTTTGGTAAAATGCAAGTACGAAGTAAGAGTTTTGAAAATTTTAAAATAACCATAACTCCCCCTCAACACTTGTTTTTGAAATATTTTAGAAATTTGTAAAATAAAGTGTTGAAAAGAGAGGTTTGTACTTGCATTTAAAAAAAAAAGTAAATGTAGAAAAGATAAAATCTTTTTATATTTTTGTATTTTGTTTTTGGAAAAAATATTTACAAAGATAGTTTTGATGTTTGACAATCACTTGTGTTTTAAAAACTTTCCAGATCTTCTGGAGTCAAACATCGCATACCAATTTGGTGGACTAGATCAGCAAACCTTGAAGGAGGTAATGCTTTAGTGAGTAAGTCTGCCAATTGGTATTCAGTTCCCACAAAATATAATTCAATTGTACCCTTTTCGACATGCTCCTTGATGAAATGATAGCGGAGATCAATGTGTTTGGATTTGCAATGATGAACGGTGTTGCAGGAAATGGCAATGGCAATTTTGGAGTCACAGTAGATCGGAATCTTATTTAATAGGTAGCCGTAGTCCTTAAGTTGTGATCTCATCCAAATGACTTGAGCACAACAAGCAGACAAAGCTACGTATTCAGATTCTGTTGATGACAGTGATGTGCAGTCCTGCTTCTTAGATTGCCAAGACACAAGTTTATCTCCTAGAAACTGTAATCCACCAGATGTACTTTTGCGTGTGTCTAAACATCCTGCATGGTCAGCATCTAAAAAAGCAATTAGTTCAAAACCCGAATCCTTCAGATACCAGATTCCCAAGTTAATGGTTCCCTTTATGTATCGAAGGATTCTTTTAGCCTCATTGAGGTGCCTTTCAGTTGGTTTGTACTGATAATGAGAACACATGTAGACTGCAAATACTATATCAGGTCTACTAGCTGTGAGATACATGAGTGACCCAATAATATTTCGGTATTTGGTAGGGTCAACCGGAGTCCCATGTATATCAGCATCTAGTTTTTTGGTATAGGCCATTGGTGTATTATAAGTATCACAACTCATCATTCCATGTTTCTTTAAGATTTCCAAAGCATATTTGGACTAATTTAGAAAAATTCCATAGGGTGATTGATGAACTTGTAGTCCTAAAAAGAACGAAAGTTCACCCATCATGGACATTTCAAAATTTTTTTTCATTAAATTTGCAAAATCATTTGAGTAACTTCTATTTGTTGAGGCAAAAATAATGTCATTGACATATATTTGAACAATTAGTAAGTCCACCCCGTATGTTTTTGTAAATAATGTTGGATCCACCGAACCTTTAAAAAATTTATTGGCCAGCAAGAAAGCAGATAATTTTTCATACCACGCCCTTGCGGCTTGCTTGAGTCCGTAAAGAGCCTTTTTGAGTCGATAAACGTGATTGGGACGCTCAGGATCAACGAAGCCTTCTGGTTGGCTGACATAGAAAACTTGACGGAGTTCACCATTCACAAATGCCATTTTCACATCCATTTGATAAACAACCATGTTCCTATGAGCAGCATAGGCCAGAAAGATCCGAACAGCTTCAAGTTTAGCAACTGGAGCAAAAGATTCTTCAAAATCAATGCCTTCTTCTTGGAAGTATCCTTCAGCTACCAAGCGTGATTTGTTACATATGACAGTACCTTCTGCATCTAGCTTGTTTTTCCAAATCCATTTTAGCCCAATGACAAAGACTCCGTCGGGTCTTTCAACTAATTCCCAGACTTCTAATCTTTTGAATTGCTGAAATTCCTCTTGCATAGATTCAATCCAGTTGTCATAAGTCATTGCTTCTTTGATGTTCTTAGGTTCTTCTTGACAAACTGTCAGTGCATAGATGCAAGTTTCACCATCAGTGTGAAGTCGTTTTCTTGTCATGATTGGTGCATCTAGATGGCCAATTATTTGAACTAAGGGATGATCTCGAGTCCATTTGTGTGTCGAAGGGTGTAGTTGATAGGTATCTCGCATGTTAGCAGGATCCAAATTGCGTGTGGACGACTCAGCTATTTCAGGAAATGTTGGAGCCGGTGCAAACGGGTTAAAGAACACATTTGGATCATACTCTGCGGGTTGTGGAACTGATTGTGGTGTAGGATCTTCAGCCGATTGTCATGAGTTGGAAGCAGTTTGTTCTGCTGTTATGGGAGATGTAATTGGAGGACCGTCTTTCTCAACAGTTGTTGTTGTTTGTTAAGGTGAGTCAGGTACTTGAATATTGTCAGGTTGTGCAGCGGAAATGGGTGAGATTTCAGAAGAACGGTATTCAATTGTATCATCAAACAGTGGAGCAAACAGGGTTTCCAATTCTTTGCAGTTAAGAGGCAATGGTTCAGCTGAAAAGTTCGGAAAGTAAAGACGGTTGGATTCGGGTCCTAAGCTATTTTGCTCAGAAGCCATTTGTGTGAGTTCATCAAAATTAGCGTGAATAGTTGTCACAACTCGTAAATTCTGGTCTTTTCCCGAACTTTCAACATTTACTATTCATCGATTACTATTCATCGATCACTATTCATCATTTTACTATTCATCATTTTTGAGGTCAGTTTGATATTCTGAGAAGCGTTTTAAAATTTTACTATTCATAAAACACTATTCACCTCCGGAGAAAATTTGTCATTTATGCGTGGGTTGCGTCATTTTTGTAAACGTACGATTATCAACCTAATAAACGTTATCTTATGAGCTATTATTTTAAATAATTGATCCGACAATCCCAACTATGGTCTTAACACATTTTTATACTCATAATAATAATATAAAAATTTTATTATTAATTTACCCGGTGTTTTCAAATCAACTGTTACGTTTTACGGTCGGAGCTTATTACTTCGTCGGTTTGCGTTATTTCCATTCAATAATTTTTCTAACACCCGATGCTCATCAGGAATAATATTTTACAACTTTTACAACTTAGTCGTATTTTATTTTACCTCGTCACGGTTTATTTTTAGTTAACTCGGTACCCGATAACACCTAATGCATACATAAAACTAACTAATACATACACTTTTGGGGACAAGATCCTTAATTAGCCCCCAACCTTCCCCATTTTTTCTCACCAACTTAATTTAATGCTCACCAAACATTTGTCTAAGTATAAATTAAACTTTTCATCCATTTTAATCACAAAAATCATTTTTACAAAGGCAAGCAAACTTTTTCTCTTCATTTCTCTTGGGGTGTATTCGAACTAGGGTGTTCAAGGAGCAAGGAGAACAAATTTTACAAGATCTTGGTATAAACTTGATCATATAGGCATCCTTGTTGGAGTTTTGAAATAAAAACTCAAGGATTAGTAGGTTTTTCATCATCTAAACTCTCTAATCTTTCTATGTAAGTTGTCAAACTCTTTTCCATAATTTCTTCATGTTATTTTTATGTTCATATCATTTCATACAAGGTTTACATGCATATGTTAGTATATACCACTCATTTATATATATATCTAACTTTTGAACTCTAGAAATGGATTATAGTTAGATCCTTGTTAGATCCACTTGATTTATGATGTTTAGGAACCCATGACACCCTAAGAAGGTGTATGATAGGATTAGACTAGTTTTGTGGTGATTGAAAGTGGTTTGGTTGAAGTTGGAACTAGATTGGAACACTAGACATGATTTTTGAAACAATATAAAAACCTACTGTCCTTAAAATGAAAACGTGGCCAACTCAGTGGGTTTTGGGTAACTTTTGACCAAAGATTTAGAAAATACTTTTAAAAACGAAACTTTTGGCGAAAGAACGAACTAAAACGAGTTTATAACGAAGGAGATATGATTTTTGTAAATTTAACGACGAAAACTATTTTCTGAAAAACTGCATGCTGTTTGACAGTTTTCGACGGGCAAATAGAGACGTTAGACGTAACCTAGAGGAGTCGAGTTATCAAAAATATACTAGTATACACAAAGACGAATCCGTGGACATAAAGAACGTAGAAAACGAGCTTAAAACGACCAAGATATACACTTTTGAAACTAGGCGAACTATATATATATTTGACAACTTCTAATAGCACATATTCTCTTAAGTTATGGAAACACTATAAATCAACGCCAACACTTATTTTCAAGCTACGAGTGGTATAGGCTTCATGTGCATGTACATTCATCACATCCCCTCATAATTTAAGTAGATCGTATCATTCGTTCATTATAGGTCGCGGTTAGTGATCGTACCTCATTTCTGTGTGTCCACTTTTGTCATCGTAGCTATCGCACCAGGTGAGTCATAGCCCCTACTCTTTTAAATTGTTTTGTCAACTTTTGGGGGAGAATACATGCTCGTTTTTACTTGAACTATTACTTGACTCTTTAAACATGGTTTTGACTTGAACTTTATTATGAACTTTTGAACTTGTTTTGAACTTTGGAACTTGACTTGACTTTTGAACTTGACTTAAACTTTTGACACTAATGTACCGTACGTACTTTGACTTAAAGTCTCCCTTGTTCGGAGCAATGTTATAAAGTCTCTCATGTTCAGAGCATCCTAATAAATCTCGCCATGGTGGAGTGACTAATAAATCTTTGCCAAGTCGGTAAAGTGACTAATAAATCTCGCCTAGGTGGTGGAGTGACTTAAAGTCTCCCTTGTTCGGAGCAACGTTCTAAAGTCTCCCTTGTTCGGAGCGGCCTTGACTTATTATTGACCACGGGTGTTTGACTACTAGACTTAAACTATTTTAGCAGTGGGTTGTGAACACACAGGTTACAAGTCTCTTATGGCGGGACTTGTAACTGAGTGGATTTACGATGCCTTTGCTGTGTGATCATTTTTTTCTATAAACTTTATTTGTTAAACAAACTCTATGAACTCACCAACCTCGTGTTGACACTTTAGCATGTATTTTCAGGTTTTGATCTATGGCACGCTACAGGAGGTTTTGGCAGGGTATGGCATGGTCATAGAAGACTCTGATTATTTATATGGGGACCGTTTTAAACTATTTTAAGGGCCTACTTCCGCACTACTTTTAACGATGTAAATTCAACATTTTGATTAAACGATTTTATTCTAAATATTTAAAGTGAAAACCATTTTTGTACTTGTGTTGTGTTACCGATTGAGTTACACCCCAGCTACACGTATGCTTCCGCTGGACCCGATTCTGGGGGTGTGACAATAGTTTCTTGAATTTCTTTAGTACGATGATTCCATATCCGAAAGCCTTTGGAATTTTCACAGTATCCTACGAACACTCTGATGTCAGCCTTTGCTTTAAGTTTACCTAAATCATCACGATCATTTTTCGGATAACAAAGTGCTCCAAATACATGAAAGTAATTGATGTTTGGTTTTCTTTTGTGAACAAGTTGATAGGGTGTTTTGCGATGGCGTTTTGTGATCATGCAACGGTTTTGGGTGTAACATGAAGTTGAAACAGCTTCCGTCCATAAGTAATCTGGTAATTGAGCATTTATCAACATGGTTCTTGTAGCTTCCACTAACGTCCGGTTGCGTCTTTCAACAACACCATTCTGTTCTGGGCTTCGTGTAATAGATGTTTGATATTCAATTCCCACTTTCTCAAAATATGACCGAAGAGTCTGATTCATAAATTCTGTACCATTGTCAGTTCTGACCATTCGGACCGTGTTGCGTAACTGAACTTGAATTTTAGTGAGAAAGGTGATGATCATTGAAGGAGCTTGATCTTTACTTCGAAGAAAATAAACCCAAGTCCATCTGGAGTAGTCATCAACAATTACAAGTATGTAGCGTTTACCGTTGATACTTTGAACACGCATCGGGCCACACAAATCCGTATGAAGCAATTGTAAAACATGATTCGTACTGTACTCGGTTTTTGAAGGAAAATGAGCTCAAGTACTTATTCCTTGTTCACAGGCCGAACATAAGTGATCTTTGGTAAAACGAAATCTTGAAAAACCATCAACAAGTTTATGACGAGCAAGTTTAGTCATAGTTTTGAAATTCAAGTGCGAAAGACGTTTATGCCAAAACCAAGATTTAGTCGATTCTGCTTTGGAGAGAAGATATATCGGAGATGTAGCAATCATGTCAGACATTGATATGGTATAAAGATTTGAACCACGTGAGCCAGACATTATATCATTTCCTTGTAAGTCACGAAATGCAACTTCTAGATCCCCATCATAAAATTGACTGACTGAAAAGAGGTTGTGACCTAGGCCTTCCACATAATATACACGACTTATTTCAATGTTCCCACTTACATAGTCACCGTATCCCATAATTAGAGCGTAATGATCATTCTCGAATCTAACAGTTCTGATAAACTTTGAAACAAAGTTGACTAACAGTTTGAGATTGCCTGTCATATGTCGGGTGCATTCGCTATCAACAATCCAGAGAACAATCTGCAGCACCTGCATCACAAGAAGAAGACGAGGATGGAACAGAAGTAAGGGTGTAACCCAAAGAAAGTGCGGGTTCCTGTTGGTTAGAAGCACATGTATTCAATAATTTAGGAATCCATTTAAATTCTGGTTTATATTGTAACCAACGTTGGCAATTCCAACTAGTTCTCGCTTTCTTTTTGGTGAACCACTAGTTTTGGGCTTGTTCCTATATTTGTTCTTTTCAATTATGGGGGTAACTACAACATCATTAGAAACCGTAGATGGCGGTTTTCCTAATATAGACTTAGAGGCAATAGTGGGCCTAGAAGGAATGCCTGTCTTACGTTTCTTATGACGATTTAAGCGAGAATTAGCTACACATTTTGCATGATCACCAGATGATACATTTTTACAACAAAACACACAAGATGCATTAATATTCAAAACATTCAAAGGTTCATCATTCGTTACATTGAGATTTTGATTACAATTTGCCAGATTAGAATCTAAATCAGATGCAACATGAGTTTTATTCAAATTCCTAAGTTGATCTTCTACTTCTTGAGCTTCTAGTGTTCCTCTTTTACGTTGCAAGATCCTATTCTTCTTGTTACTTTTTTGCTTGGGTCTGCTAACGCTATTAGTGGAGACTAGTCTTGTGGAAGTGGATGGGTCAACATTAGTGTTTTGAACATCATTTCCCTTATCAGTTTTGTCTAATTGGTACAATTCTGGTGCTATCACAGTGGTGTCAACAAACTTTCCTTTTTGAAGTAGCTTAATTTTCTCTTTCAATTCAATGATGATGTGATTTTTTTCTTGAATATCAGACTCAAGTAAACCATTGCAATAATGAATGTGATCGTGGTTTTGTTGCCATTTGATGTTTTCAATTTTTAAATCCGCAATTTCTTTTTCATATTGAAGACATTTATTTTTGAACGACTCATTGTTTTTGCAAATCTGACAAGATTTTGAAACATTTTAACTTTGAAGTTGCAATTCCAGTTCAAGACTTTGAGCTTGACACCATTCAAGCCTTTGTTTGAGTTGACAAATTTCTTTTGAAAATTGTTTTCTCACATCATCATTGTTTTTCCTCATTTTATCATTTTCTTATTTTAATGTCTCAATTTCGGTGTTCAGCAAATCATTATCAGCACAGTGATCTTCCACAAGCATAGAAGTACCAGATTTATAGAGATCATTCATGATAATAGACAAAATATCAGCATTGAGAACTTTTTCCAAGAGTCGATCAGCATCATTTTTCAAAACTCTGTTTCTTTGCTTTTGAACCAAGATCGCATTTTCATTTGATTTGAAAACGTTTATCATTGATTTGACTTCTTTTTGAAGTTCCTGTTCCCAACGTGTAGCACAGTGACGGAGGTGTTGAACGATTAGCAACATTTGTTTTTGAAAAATATCTCTCTTTTCTCGCTCGTAAGCGGATTGAAAAGTTTCAATTTTTATTTCTGAATTACGTTCAATTGTTTCCTCCAAAATTCCGATGTCATCCATAAAAGTTTTGAATAATTTAAAACACGACAACTTTTTGGTAAAGGTGTAACTTCACCTGAAGATGGTAAAGGACCATTTATTTGTGCCACAGTTTGGACAGGAGCCGCATTAGAAGATGAAACATATGACTCAGTGACAAACCAAGATTTCTCAGGCAGTTCCTTTTGAGGAACAAAAGATTTAGAAATGTGAGGAGCTTTTGAATAATCATATGGTTTCCAATATTCCACTTGACTCATTTTTTATCGACTCTCTACTTCAAGTTCTTCCTCTTCCTCAGTATCATAAAAAATAGTACGTACAATCGTATCATCACGCA
Organism: Artemisia argyi; assembly: GCA_030686995.1. Classification (NCBI taxonomy): domain Eukaryota; kingdom Viridiplantae; phylum Streptophyta; class Magnoliopsida; order Asterales; family Asteraceae; genus Artemisia; species Artemisia argyi. The sequence continues at coordinate 138,546,487 of CM060686.1, forward strand.
TATATTCCATACTGTAAATTTTAGGATTTTCTTTGAACGCTTTGTGAAGAAACATTGATTTGTAATCACCAAGTGCAAAACCTTTATCGGGTCTCGGTTTCAAAGTAAATTTCTGAATTGTTGTGACAGAGCCCCCGATTTTGTAAACAACATTACGAAATTCTTTAAGTTGTTTTTCTAGATCGACAATTTCATAGATTAATTTTTCTTCATATTTCCTTTTTCGCACTTTATGTTCACAAAAATCCTTTTTGCAAATTGACAAATCTGTTTGTGTTTTTGAAAGCTATTTTTGAAGTTGTTCAACTTGTTTTTGAAGTTCACACTTTTCACTTTCGAGTTTTGAAACCAACTTTCCATTTGACTCAATTAAATCTTGCATTTTATGTTGAAGATCTTGTTCTTTATTGTAATATTCTTGAAAAGCTTTTTTCATGTTTAACCTTGTGTTCCAGATTTGAAAGTTGTATTTTACAACACTCAATATCTCTTGAAAGTGACGCATTTGTTTCTTTTAAAGCTTTATTTTTCTCATTACATTTCATGATTTGCAATGTTTGAGCAGTTGTTTGGACAACAATATAAGGTCAGGGTTTGGATCAAACAATGGTTCATGTTGTTCTACATGATCATGTTTATCATTCTCAATAGGATCATCAAATGAAACAACTGTGTCATCATCAAATATAACAAATGTGTTCATTTGTTCATCTTCTTGAGAAGATAAAGATGATTCAGATGGAACAACTTACGCCTTATCTGATTCAGAAGCAGAGGGTGATGCTATTTCATGTATTAGGCACGCATTAAGATCATGTACCTGAGACAAACCATCAGTGTCATACACTGGGCCTGAATCATTCATACGAAGTTCCTGCATGTTGGCCATAAGCATCACAGCTGCATTTGCTTCCAGATCTTCCATGTCATCATCGTTGTACGCATTTGCCATGAATCTGTTCTCCTGCTCAGTGAAATGTCCTTCTTTTTAATCTTTGAGAGCCATAAGTAATGCCTGCTTGTGAAACTTACTGCCCCGAGTTCTCGGTTTTGGACATGCTGTTGCAATATGACCTTTCTCATTGCAGTTGTAGCACCACACTGCATTCCCAGAGTTAGAGTTCCCAGTTGCAACAGTTTTATTACTTTTCTGAGTAGCACCGGAGTTGTTTCTGAACCCTCCATTGTTGTTAAACCTTTGTTCATTTCCAGAATTTCCCGAATAACCACCTGATCGTCCATAATTCCGATTCTGTATCTCAACCCTCCCATCTTGAATGACATCTTGATTCCTAGTGTTTGATGAAGAGCGAAGACGGTTGTTTGTCTTGTTTGAGAATTTGCTGAAGGCACGAGCAATGAGAGCAAATCCTTGATTCAACGTATTGAAGTCATCATCTTCATCGTCATTGGAGTTAGAGTAGTACATTGACTCACTGTTTTCATAGGGAACATGTTGATTAGATTCCTGTGAAGAATCATATGGGATCATCTGATTTGGAGTTGTAGGTTGTGGGTAGCTGAAGTAATTCTGTTCTTGAACATAAGCATGATTTGACATTGGAGGTGGAGTATACTGAGATTGAGCTACGAGTGCCAAAGAATTTGGTGTTGGTGGTGGTAAGTAACCTCCTCGAAGAGCACGCTCTTTCTCCACTTCAGGTTCTTGGTGTTTCAGAAAATCATGCAACAAGCCATACGCTGCATCATGAAGATTTTTTGTTTGATGAACGAATGTCACATACTTTTGCTAATCCGGACCAAGACTACCGACGAATTTGGAGTTCACTGCGATCCTTGGTACTGTAATTTTGTGTCGTTCCAAATCATTTACCACATTAGTGAAACGATGATAATAGGATTCAAGTAACTGCCCTGGTTCAATTGAGATGTTAGTGTATTCCATGTAGAGTTTGGATTCCATACCATCTTTGTTCCATTGAGTGCCTTCCATTAGGAGATGAACATGTTCCCACATAGCTTTAGCCGTTTTCTGAGCATCAACACTTCGATAAATTGGATTTGGTATTCCTTGAAGTATATAGGCCATGGCATACTCATCAGCTTCACGATGTAGTTTCTGTTCTTCTGTGAGTTGAGATTCTGGAACAGGTTTCTCTATAGGAGCACGTGGAGGATCAGCAGATGGATCACCACTTTCAAGTTTGGTTGGCCACTCAAATGGTCCTTCAAGTATCACTTGTTTCAAGAATTTCCCATGGGGTTTTTTAAGTTCAAGAAATCGTAAGAATCAACTTGACCACTGAACATAGTTCCCAGGTGTTAGCATTGGAGGTGTTTCAAGTGATCCTGCCTCATGTCTGGATTGCTGAGTTGTAATAACTTCACACATCTGATCAAACCAGTGAGGTTGTTTGGACGAATACTGATTGGGTTGTTGTGACATTGGATATGGTTGTTGTTGAGGAATGATTTGTTGTTGTTGCATCATGAGATATTGTTGTTGTGGATGAAACGGTTGTTGCTGAAAATGTGATTGTGATGGTTGTTGATACGATTGTTGCTGATGGTATTGCTGTGGCTAATACTGCTGATGTTGTTGTTGCTGAGGATGAGAGAAGTAGTAATGTGGTGGTTGAGACATATTTGAACACTTGTGTAATGTAGGATCTTGTACAAGATTGAAATGTGAGTTCCTTTGGTTAAAAACTCAATCCTTTGGTTAAGTTGAAAATCTTACGCGTAACAATTAACTTATGCGTAGACTTTAATTTTATGCGTAAGAGAGGATGTTATGCGTAAACTCAAAGTTTATGCGTAAGATACTCTTTTACGCGTAAGATTAAGCTTATGGGTAAGATTCAAGTTTTGCGTAAGGTTAACGAACCAAACAAATCTTTCAAACTTGTCCAAGCTTGAAAGATATCCTTAGTCGAAGTATTCCACTAACTTATCCAAGCTAGGGAAGTACTGAGTCACCGTTGCACGAAGAGAAGACCGTTGATGAAACTTTAAAAGTAGAATCTTGCAACTGACGCGTAAGATTTAATCTTAGGCGTAAGAATCCAACTTCTGCGTTGGAAATCAACTTTGGCGTAGAAATGGGGTATTATGCCTAAACTTATGCGTAGAAAACATACTTAAGCGTAGGAATGGGGTAATTTGCTTAAACTTAAGCGTAGAAATCCATCTTATGCGTAGGATTGGGGTTTTTGGCTAAAACTCACGCGTAAAAGTACCAAAAAGTACTATTGACAGCTTTAAACTTGTACTATACGAAAATCTTACGCGTAGGATGACCAGAAACATGTAAAAATCACTACTTTTTGAAGAAAAACACCTAGAAATAAGGTTCTATTGAGCAAATAACTTCACCAACACTTAGAAAACACTAAATATGAAAGATTTTGCTACCAAAACTAGTTTTCTAATATCAAAGAAGCTACAAAACTCAATAAACTAAGAGTAAAAGTACTAAAAACTTTAAAAAAAATTAAAACTTTATGCAAAATCTAAGCTTTTAATCACTATATCAACCTTGAAACTTGTCCAAGCTTCAAGATTTGAGTGAAAGAAACAAAGAAAAAGCAAAAATATAAAGAAATAACACCCTTAATCCCACGTTAACACCAAGAACAACACTTCAATCTCTATTAGGCGAATGATACCACTTGTTAGGTGCCGATATTGATGTTACACAAGTAAGAATGAGGTAGATATAAGGATTGGTTGATTATAAGATTTATGAAAAGTGAAAGAACAATAGTTTCATTAAGATATCAAAATAACCAACAAGTAAAATGTTTACATAACCCTTGTATTTATAGGAGGGAAGCTAGGGCAACATTCCCTATTCCCTTTCATGCTAATAACGTGGGCTTTGTAAGCCTTATGGGCTTTTACATGTTGCCCATTAACTTAAACATAAACATAAATATTACTTAAGCAACCTAGTACAAAATGTAATGACCGAGACTTGACTAAATACAAATGTATGTTCCCAACAGTATTTTATTTCAATTTCAACTTTTCTTTCAAATTGAGTCTAGGTATTCCATAACTAAATGCTTCATTTAGGATTAGAATGTATAATTAACACTAGAAACCAATAATTACAAACCCTCTTGCCATTTTGAAAAATTCATACACTCATTTTCAAATTTTGTTTATATACATTGTTGAATAATGCTACAAAAACTTGTTATAACATATCACATTATGGTTTTATAACTTATTAATCACAAAAACAAATTTTTCGGTGAAGTAAAAATATTATTTTTGTTTGATAAGAGGGTGTTTGGATCATGTCCAAATAGTGTAAAAAATTATCCAATATAACCTCTATAATACATCGTCATGAATATAAGTATAAAACTAGCATTTTAGAGTTGTCAAGATATATAATTCATATATATATATATATATATATATATATATATATATATATATATATATTGACATTTTGGTAGTAAATTTTCTAGATAAGGAAGCGTTTGGTTTAACTAGAAAAATAGTATTTTTGAGTAAAATTATAAACCATTCTTTTCGAAACAAATCATTTGCATAAGAAACTTGTTATAAATAGCTAGTTATACAATCTAATGTACATCTAGCAAATTTTCATGATATATTAAGATGTTTAAAGGGGCGTTTGGATTTTCCCATAACAACTTGATAAACATCATAAAATATATCTAACACAAGTTAAAAATAAAAATAAGGAACATGGTAAACTACTTCTTAAGTTAAAGGTCTTTAGAGTCGAAGTACGTTTACGTTCCACATATGTCATAAAAATATAAACATCATATTTTAACGTCAACTTTATTTTAATTTTATTTTGTTGTTATTGTATTCAGGTGAAAATGCCCAACGTTATTACCGAAGATATTTCCTTAACCAAAAACTATATTCCCAAAGTCTCTCAATTTCCCACCACCTCTCCTTCCATTGCTCATTTCTATCGTCAAATTGAAGATAGAAATATTCATGAAGGTCGTGTCGTACATCCCACTTACTATCAATCCGATTTCATCGATCGTATGTTCACAAATATCCGTTTTGAATGTCTCTTCCAAATAAATGAACCCATTATTCCTCGCTTTATTCTCGACTTCTATAGCCAAGTCAAGGTCCAAGCCGATGATTTTGGTTCTATTTTCATCTCATTCATGATCCAACATGAATTCATTACTCTAACTCTTGCACAATTCGGTCAAATCCTCCAAATTCCTTTCACCGGTCAATCCGTTTTCACAAATGAATGGGATCTTTGTGCTCTCCAACGTTCTCGTCCTACTCATGGTCCTTATGTCTCCAAAATTCCATCTCTCAAAGATATTCGTCAAATGCTCGGGTTGGAATGTGAAACTGCCACCCAAAGCATCAAGTCCAAATATGTCTCTATTTTTGAAAACCAAATTCTTCTTAAAGAATTAAGGCCCGAAATGGAGCATTGGGAAGAACTAGTTCGTGAGAATGAGTTCGGTTCCTAAGGACACCCTGACCATCTCCCGGCTTGTCTCGCTCATATGTTGTATTGTATTGTTGCCGAGCAACCTTACAATTTGGCTTACTTCTTTATCAAGCGTATTGAATGTCCAAGAGCAAATCCTAAAGCTATTCTTCCGTATGGTATGTTTCTCACTCGTCTCCATAAGCATGTCATAGAAAACTATCCCGATCTCGATGATAGTATTTATCAATCTATCTATCTGACATTCCGTCCTCTCGTTCTTACTCAAACCAGCAAAACTTGTAGTGATAAGGTTAAATCTCATCATTCTAGCATTCTTGTTTCGTTCTCTTGTCTAAAGGATGACGATGAGGAGGACTTATAGTCATTTGCCACTGCTTTTTTTGGGGTGCTAGGAAAGAAAATATAGTGATGGTGACTGTGAAATTGGCTTTATTACTCTTCTTGAACAATTTGTAATATGTTACTTATGTGCTATATTTTTGATATATATTCGGAAATTAATATTTGTTGCTATGTTTCTAGACATATTTGAACTATATTATTGCTGACTTATTATTATTAATTGCTCTACATGTATGCATGTTTTTATACTTGCTTTTAATCTATGCTTGCATGATTAGTGTATGATTACATATATGCTTCTCTAATAGACCAAAACTAAAATAAAATGTTCCAATAGAGCTTGCTGCAAATACAAAACCAAAATAAACCATTTTTAGAAAATTTTTGAAATTTGGTCATCAGGGATTTTACCAGATGTGTGGCTCCCTTAATTAACACGGGCGGCCCCTTTAATTTTAAAGGGGCCGGCCAAGAATTAAGGGGACCGGCCACCTGGAACAGTTTTTACAATGTTTTCTTTTGCAACTTGTGACTCCTTTTGCTAGTCCCAGCTACCATTCCCTTAAAAACTAAACTAATTTTGAAATCTAACAATGCAATTTCAAATTAATTCTACTTCTAAACATGATTCCATGCTATATAACCCTTATACACCTCTCATCCACACTCCATTATCATCACATTCATCAACCTCAACCCTATTCATCATGTCATCACCAAAAACCACCACCTCCAACAAAGCCAAGAAACAAAAGCTTGTTATCATACCACCAAAACAACTCTTTATTGATCTCACTAATGAAGACAATACCACTCCATCACCACCACCTCAATGTTCATCTCCTAGTGCTCCAAATGCACCATCCAAAACACCATCAACACATGGAACCTCCACCTCTTCCATACCATCATCATCATCCATCAATGACTACATCAACACTCACCTATCACCTCCACCAAGAATTCCACCACCACCACCTCATGAGAATGCAACCTTAGACATCACTCTTTCATTATCACCCATCACACCTCTTGATGCACAATTTTCACCATCACCACTCAATCCACCAAACTTCAATCCCATCCCATGGAGCTTGCTTGAAGCTCATGGTGATACTTGCCTTTGTTGCATCCATAACCGCACCATCATCTTTGACTTAAAAGATGAAATCCACTGCATGTTTTCATATCCTGAAAGCTTGTTCCCTCAACCTCAACCAACAACATCCACACCTCCACCACCAACATCAACCACACCTCCACCTCCATCAACATCAAACACACCTCCATCAACTCCATCATCTCCACCTACAACATTCTCCTCCTAAACTAAGCATGGCTCATATTTGGAAAATAAAAATGTTTAAACCATTTTGATGGCAAGCTCTAGGAAAAACATTTCTATTAGAGTTTTAGTTGCTTGTAAGCACTTAAGGCTTTAGTTTATTAGTTGTATTATTCATGCATCTTGGATGTATGTTGTTTGTATTTTCATCAAATTATTGAAGTGTTTCCTTCCATGCTTATATTGCTTGTTTTATTTATATATATAATATATAATTATTGCATGCATATATGTTGTATGTTCTAAATATTTTTGCAAGCATTCCATATCTCGACTTGTCTTGTAACCTTAAAACGAGGGGGAGTACACATCAAGGGGGAGCTCATCCGACTTCGGGACAACCTTTTTGATGTTCACAAAAAGGAGGAGAAGTGATATAAATTCACTAAATACTTGCGTATATAATAATTTTTGATTTAATGAGTTTAGATTTTGTAAGTATCAAAAAGGGGGAGATTCTTGATATAAATAATGCGTAAAAATGTTATTAATATTTCTCGATATCCCTATGTTTTGACGTCACAAAATGTAAAATCATTACGTAAATAAGTATTTAGTGACAAAATATCATTATATCCAACTAATTCACTTAAGGTATGAATAAACAAGTGCCTAATACATTTTATGATCAAAGGAATGTTTATTTACTAATTACAAATTATATAAAATGGTATAAACATTTTATATATTTAAGAAAAACACTTTTGGTAATTAAAGGAAAATGTTTATTTCACAATAAATAAATGAATTCAAATTTTTAACCAAATTCAGTTAAATTTTCACCAAATAAACTTTCCCCAGAAAAGACAAAGAAATCAGGCCATTAAGTGGGCGGCCCCCTTAATTATAAGGGGCGGCCCCCTTAATTTTAAGGGGGCCGACACACAATTAAGGGGGCCGGCATACGCTCCTCTGTCAGAACTCTTTGCCTATAAATACTGGTTCAAATCTGAAATTTTTCCTCACCTTTTGCACTAAAACTTTCTATTCTAATTCTCTCAAAACACCTTTCTAAATCCTTTGATCATAAACATATTAGTTTTTGTTTCAAGTGATCTAATCCCTCATTATTCAAAGTGCAAGAGAAGAATACTCCTTTCATCTCAAATCAAGAAGTATTGAAGATTAGTTGTGTAGCTTGTATTTATTGTAAAGTTGTGTAGTGATTGTAATTGGTAGATCTAGGTGGGTTTGTAAATCTAGTCTTGAAGAAGTTGTGGTGTGAAGTAGAAGTAGTGTATAGTCGTGAAGTAGTAGTGGTGTGTATAAGTTATAAAGAAGGCGTGTAGTGGTGTGAGATTGGTTCTAGCTACTATTAGGACTCGACATCTAGCTTAGTGTCGTTAATTGGTGTAAGCGAAAGTTGTGTAAGGTTTCTCCTCCAAAAAGGGAGTTTGTTGACATAGTGAAGAAAACTATCGAGTAGGTGACTCGAGGAGTGGAGTAGGGCGAAGAGGTGCTTCGTAGCCGAACCACTATAATTATCATGTGTTGTGGTTTGATCTCTCTATCTCTATCTTTTCTTTACTTTCATATGTACGTTATAATTATTTAGTTAGTTAGATTAAATTGTTTGTGTTGTGCAAGTGTTGAAATTCACATAAATATGAATCGAAGTTTTTATAAAACAAAGTTTTTAATATCCAAATTGACGTAAAACTATTCAACCCACCCTTCTAGTTTTCCACAGAAACATATATTTCACTATTGATTACTTTATTAAAAGCATTTTTGACATCCATTTGTTTAAGTTTAATCATGCGACTACATGCATATGCAAGAAGATTGCGAAAAGACTCTATTTGTGCAACTGGGGTAAAAATTTGATTAACGGTTTTTTCAACTTGATCAAGATCATTTATTACTAATTTAGCTTGATTTTCACAAATTGTTCCATTTTCATGCAAGGTACTACTGAAAGCCCATTTTAATTCTAAAAGGGTGCAAGCATTAGGTAATGGAACTAATTCCCAAACATCGTTACGTGTGAGTTGATCTATCTCAATGTGCATTGCCATAAACCAATTTTCGTTCCTAATAGCTTCCTCAAAACATTTTGGTTCTATAGTCGATATGAATGCAAGTGTATTGTTTTGAGCTTGTGCTATAAAATCATTCTCTAAATCATTTTCATCGTTATGATCCATTATTTCAACTAGATTAGTGTGATTAAAATTTTGACTTTGATCAATATTCTCTCCTAGTTTATCTTCTAATAGCAAGCATGTTTCTTCGTCAAAACTTACATCAAGTGTTTTGATGATTTTAGAGGTCTCCTTATTATAAACTTTATATGCCTTTGATGTATGTGAATATCCTAGGAAGATTCCATTATGTGTTTTAGATATTATGCATTTACAACCAAAGATTTTAAAATATCCTAATGATGGCCTTTTCCTCCTAAGAATCTCATAAGGTGTTTTATTTCTTGTTTTAGTGATTGATGTCCTATTCAAAATGAAGGATGCGGTTTCTATAGCGTGACACCAAAACTTTTATGAGATAGATTGTTCATTAAGCATAATACAACACATTTCTTGCAAGCGCCGAATCTTTCTTTCAACAATCCCATTAGTTTGAGAAGTGTCGGAAGATCTGAAATTATGCAAGATTCCATTTTTATCTCAAAAATCTCCAAATTGCACATTTTTATAAAAGTTCCCACCAAGACTCGTTTGAATAGATGTAATGCAACAACCATGTAGATTTTGTAGGCTCTTTCCTAAGTTCTTGAACTTTTCGAAAACTTCATTTTTAGATTTCAAAAATTCTATCCATGTATACCTTGAGAAGTTATCAACAACCACCAAAGTATAAAAGTTTCCTTCATAGCTTTGCGTGGTTGATGGACCGAATAAGCCTAAGTGAACTAATTCTAAGACCCTTGTACTTGAGATGTTATCATTATTAAATTTTTGACTTGCATGGACTTGACTTCCTAATTTACATGCATTGCAAGAATGATAAACATAATCTAGCTCAGGTAAATTTCTAACTAATGCTTTAGAATTTAACTTAAGAATTACCTTCATGCTAGCATGTCCTATTCTTTTATGCCAAAGTGTAGAGACATCACCAATAACGCCAATGGGGGGGTTTAAAATCCATTTCAGTGTGTAGTTCACACGCATTGTTTGTCATATACATGTCTTCTTGGTATACCTATAAAACACACATGAAACTCAAACTCTTGGTCCCCATTTTCTTATGGGTCCATTGAGGTTAGCATAGAACACTTCTATGTTATACATTCTTGGATCTTGGAGTAAGTTACAAAGTATCTTAATTCCAAATTCGGAGAATATTTTCCAAGGAATGTCTTGAGAAGAGGGCTTAGAAGTATTTGGTCTTAGAGGTCTTTTGTTTGGGTAAAATTTCTCTTTCCTATTAAAACCCCTTTTCTTTTGAGGAGAGTGTTGACAATGATACTTGTTTTTTGAATAAGTCTTGTGTGTTTTGAATGTATCATACCTACTATGAGTGATTGGTTTGTAAAATTGTTTCATCTCATTAACACTTAAAGTTGGTACTTGAATACCATATGAATTAGAAACATGTGTTTGAGGTATTCTAGGTATAGAATTAGGACACGACAAATTTTTATTTACTTTAGTGTCTATTTTTGATTTCTCTAAGCTTTCAAGTTTTTCAAGATCTTCCTTATCTTGATATGACACTTTATTTTCTATGTCTATGCTACTTTTCTTAAACTTTGAAAAACTCATAGCTTCATCTTGAAGTTTAGACACATCATTGTTTAAAGAGTCAACCACATGTGTAAGTTTTTCACAACTTAAGCATGGTTCAACCACCTCTTTGGCTTTAATCTTCTTAATTTCAAGTTCAAGCTCATTTGCTCTACTAGCTAGTTTATTTGTTTCTTGTTGTAAAATGTGTTTCTCTCGAAGTATAGCTTTTATTTTTTTTTAATCCAATCATTATTAATTCTTATTATTTCAAGATTATCTTTTTCTAATTCACTAGCATTTAATGTTTTGTTTGAACTAAAGGGATCTAGATGTACCTTTGGAGACCCTAAAGCCATGAAGCATGATTCATTCCTTTCTTTGTTATCTTCGTCATTGCTATAACTCCAAGTGTCTTCAAATCCAATCATTGAGTTCTCAATGCATAGATCTTCATAATCAAATGTATTCACCCCTAAGAGCACATGGTTCTCTTGATCCATGGATCTATACTGAACTTTACCAAAGATCTTTGTTAGGATTTTAGATTTTTGGAAAAGAAGTTTTTGATTTAAAAGGACTTCTCGGGAAGGTTTTAACACTAAAAAACTTGAGTATTCTGCTCTGATACCAATTGTAGAACCGTAGAGGGGGGTGAATACAGTTTCTTAGGCTTTTAAGATGTTTAAAAACTTTAAGCCTCAAAGAAAACTAAGTGGTTGTATAATCAATCCAAACAACCACAAACACAACAAAAGTATATAAAGCGAGTAAAGAAAGACACCACGATATATACTGGTTCGGGATGGGGGTTTATACCATCCGTACGTCCAGTTGCGAATCCGCGACTCCGATACTATTCACTAGTATAATCCTTTCGGTGGACTACAAACCGTTACAATTCACTCCACCGATATTCACCAATATCGTTGCTCACAAAGAAGGAGTTACTCCCACGGTATTCCGCCCTCGGAAACCACCCAAAAGAATCTCGCGATTCGACTTCACCTAAGGATCACAAAGATCACTACCAAGACTTCCCACCGGAAGTATCAAACCCCAACTAGATCCCCAATGATCTAGGCTTGGTCACCAAGACACAAGACTTCCCTTACAAACAATTGAATGAATGAATATGAGTTTGTTCAACCAATCCCTAACCTAACCTAGAGACTCGATTCTAGTAGAAAGGGTATAGATAAGAAGACCCTCGACACAATCACAAGAGTGGATTAGGTTCTTGTGATTCTTCCCTTGCAAAGAGATGTGTTCTTTCAAAGATGTTAAAGTGAAAAAAGAGAACACAAGATTAGAGTTAGAGATAAAGATACAGATTGAGATAGAAATTTGAGAGTGTTTAGAGAGAAAGAATCTAGAGAGAAAGAATAATGGTAAGGGGTGCGGAATACAAGAGGCAAGGGTGGAATTTATAGGCTAAGAACCCAACTTGGGAATATTTTACCGAGGCCGGCGCGCTGCCCACGCGTTGACACGTGGGTGGCGCGCCAGATACCCTGGGAAAATTTTCCCAAAGCTTTGGGTGTTGGCTTTATAAATACCTTACCTTGCTAAACCTCAATTGTACTTCACACTAAACCTTAACATTAATCAATCTAAGGTTTACCAACTCAAATAGCCAATTTGGAAAATATTTTGGGAAGTGTTTATGAGAAAACAAATTACCAAGGGTATAAGGTGTAGATAGGGTAATTTGGAAGGGTTTGAAGTGTTATTCATCACATGGCATAGAAAAGAGAGAAAGAATATGCCAAGGTATATTCCAATGCTTTGGGGGGGGGGGGGGAAGAATGTGATGGAGGGTTGAGATGAGATGGTTTGAATTGGATGGCTAGGATCAAAGGGAGCCTCCCTTGGTTTTCAAATTATTTGGCATGTGTTGAATATGGATGGTTGGGATGTGTTGATTTGAAATAGACGGCTAAGATCAAAGAAACCTAGGTTTAGATTGAGAAGGGATATTCCAAAGGAATATGTTTTGCTTGGGGGGAAAGGGAAAATCAATGGTTGAGATGGTTTTGGTTTGAAATGGATGGTGAGGATCAAACACATGTGATGGAATAGAGATGAGAGGTTGGATGAATGGTTGAGATGTGTTTAGTTTGAATTCAATGGCTAGGATCAAAGAAGCATCCTTTGGAATTCAAACAATTACCATGTATGAAATATGGAGGGTTAAGATGTGTTATAAGGGGATGGATGGTTGAGATGTAGTGTGTAAGGGAATATGTAAGAGTGTAAGAGATTGTATAAGAGAATATTTGATTTGGATATGATTGGATATGATTGGATTTGTCTTTAGTAAAAATGAGATTAAGAGAGAATTAAGAAGTAATCTAATTGTCATTAAGAAGAAAAGGTTTAGACAATTAAGATTATAAGTTAAGAAAATCATAGGTTACTTATAAGTTCAAGTAACACTACGTCGAGAATCCATAGTTTCATATCTCGTGACTTTCCACGACTCGAAGTTCTCAACTAATACCTTGGTTTAAACAAGTTAAGTGCTTTGCCTTGATGTAAAGCATAACCCAAGTGGGAAAGGATGCGTTTACGCAAAGTGACCTTTTACTTAGTTTGACCAATAATGGAGTAAACCCGTTACGTAATTAGAGAAGATGTAAGCATGGATATGAGCATATGGATGCTTTAACACAATGTTATGTGAAATATATAAGCTCCCTAAGTTTAGAAAAGCCTTGGCTAGAGGCAATAGTTAGAAAACATGAGTTGGCGTTTTCCCGTAAATGGGTACTTTAAAAGTAGGATCTCTCAAGTCTCAAAACTCGTTTCGAGTGTTCTCAATTAAGCACATAACATATTCATACCTGTATTGAAAGATCCACATTTGTCAGGTAAGGGGAAAGCCAACTTTCAAAATTCGCCCAGAACCATACAATGTCCTGGCGCGTCACCTGCGCGTTGACGCGCTGGCAGCGCGCCAGGAGCAGACATTGGCTCCGTCGATTTTGAGCTAAGGTTTGTTATTTTATGTTTTTCGATGGTTTATTTGTCATCATTAAAACAAGAAGAGATCTTGATCATGTTGCCTCAACATTGAGCTTGCCGATCGATCAATTTCTCGTCCTCTTGGCATTGCTGAGGACGTGTTCATTAAAGTGGGAAAGTTCCATTTTCCGGCCGATTTTGTGATTGTTGACTTTGATGCCGATTCAAGGGTCCCTTTAATTCTTGGAATGGGATTCCTTAGAACTGGGCGTGCTCTCATCGATGTATTTGAGCAAGAAATCACATTGCGTATTGGAACTGAAGCAATCATCTTCAACCTCGATCAAATTTCAAGGTACTCCTCAAATTATGATTCTGAATCGGTAAACCGAATAGATGTCATTGATGTTGCTGCTGAGGAGTACGCTCAAGAGGTTTTAGGCTTCACTGATAATTCTTCGAGTGAAAACCTCACTCCATCTTCTCATCCCATCATTGCAAATTCTTCTCCTTCCCTCACTCCGTTTGAGGGAAGTGACTTCGTCTTAGAAGAAATTGAAGCCTTTCTCAAAAGTGATTCGCTTCTCGATGGAATCGATAACCAAGAGATTGACCCTGAGAGAGATATTCTCCTACTTGAGAAATTATTAACCGAAGATCCCTCTCCTCTTCCTGTTCTACGACAAACACTTCATAATGAGGAAATCAAATATGTTGAGAAAACTGATGATTTTCCTGAGGTCGAGCTCAAGGACTTACCACCTCATCTTGAATACACATTTTTGGAAGATGATAAATTACCCGTCATAATTGCTAAAGATTTGAGTGATGAGGAAAAGACTGCTCTAACAAAGGTTTTGAAGTCACATAAACAAGCAATTGCTTGGAAACTCTCCGACATCAAGGGTATCAACCCGGAATTTTGTACGCACAAAATTTTAATGGATGATGACTTTAAACTAGTAGTCCAACAACAAAGAAGGGTTAATCCAAAAATACACGAGGTCATCAAACAAGAAGTTTTAAAACTTCTTGATCCCGGTTTGATTTACCCTATCTCGGATAGTCCTTGGATTAGTCCCATCCATTGCGTTCCAAAAAAGGGTGGCATTACTGTTGTCACAAACGAAGAAAATGAGTTGATTCCAACTCGATTGGTTACGGGTTAGCGTGTAAAGACCACTTTCCTCTACCCTTCATGGACCAAATGCTCGAAAGACTAGCTGGGAATGAGTACTATTGTTTCCTTGATGGTTTCTCGGGTTACTTTCAGATCCCCATTGATCCACAGGATCAAGAGAAAACTATCTTCACATGCCCTTATGGAACCTTTGCCTATCGACGCATGCCATTTGGCTTATGCAACGCTCCTGGCACGTTCCAAAGGTGCATAATCTCAATCTTTTCCGACATGATCAGAAAAACAATGGAGGTATTCATGGATGACTTTTCGGTCATTGGGGATTCATTTTAATCATGTCTCTCCCATTTAGACAACATGCTCAAACATTGTGAAGACACAAGGTTACGTTTAAATTGGGAGAAGAGCCACTTTATGGTCAAAGAGGGCATTGTCCTCTGCCATAAAATTTCAAAAAACGGGATTGAGGTTGACAAAGCCAAAGTGGATGTCATCGTAAAAACCTCATCCCACTACCGTCAAAGGTGTTAGGAGCTTTTTAGGTCATGCCGGTTTTTATCATAGGTTTATTCAAGATTTTTTCAAAATCGCCCGGCCTATGACCCATTTCTTCGAGAAGGATGCTCCTTTTATCTTCTCACCCGAGTGCATTGAAGCTTTTGAAACTTTGAAGAAAAAGCTTACTGAGGCACCGATTCTTGTTGCCCCCGATTGGGACTTGCCCTTTGAACTTATGTGTAATGCTAGTGATTATGCAATAGGGGCAGTCTTGGGGCCACACAAATCAAAACACTTTCAACCGATACACTATGCAAGCAAAACGATGACCGAGGCTCAAAGTCATTACACCACCACTGAAAAAGAACTATTAGCAGTGGTGTATGCCTTTGAAAAGTTTCGGCCGTACTTGATCTTAACAAAATGCATAGTGTTTACGGATCACTCGGATCTAAAATATCTCTTTCCAAAACAAGATGCAAAGCCGAGATTGCTCCGTTGGGTTCTACTCCTGCAAGAATTTGATATCATTATACGTGATAAAAAAAGAGCTGAGAACCTGGCTGCTGGTCATCTGTCCCTTCTAGAAAACCCTCATTAGGATGTTTTTGAGAAAAAGAAAATAAATGAAACATTTCCTCTAGAGAGACCCTCAACGCGGTTTCTTTTCGTGGAGATTCGACTACCCCATGGCTTGCCGACTTTGCAAATTACCATGTGGGTAACTTTTTTGTGAAAGGGATGTCGTCCCAAAAAAAAAAAAAAAAAATCTTTAAAGATTTAAAACATTATTTCTGGGACGACCCCTACTTATTCAAAATCTGCACGGATCAAGTCATCCGGCGGTGTGTTCATGGTCAGGAAGCCACTGAAATTCTCAAGGCTTGCCATGATGGTCCCACGGGGGGCCACCACAATCCAAACTACACCGCCGAAAAGGTGTTTGATTCCGTTTTCTACTGGCCCACGATTTATAAGGATTCCCAGGAATTAGTCAAATCCTGTGACGCTTGTCAGTGTCATGGGAATATTTCACAAAAGAATGAAATGCCACAAAATGCGATTTAAATCTGTGAAATCTTTGACGTATGGGGCATTGATTTTATGGGGCCATTTCCGTCATCTCATGGAAATAAATACATACTCGTGGCTGTTGACTATTTGTCAAAATGGGTTGAAGCAAAAGCTTTACCCACAAATGATGCCCGAGTTGTTGTGAAATTTTTAAAAGCTCTTTTTGCTCGATTTGGAACTCCATGTGCTATAATTAGTGATCGTGGTACGCATTTCTGCAATGACAAATTTGATAAAGTCATGCAAAAGTATGGTGTAACTCACCGTCTTTCTACTGCGTACCACCCTCAAACAAGTGGACAAGTAGAGGTTTCCAATCGAGGAATTAAAAGAATCTTGGAAAGAACCGTAGGTGAAAATCGCGCATCTTGGTCGGACAAATTAGATGATGCACTCTGGGCTTTTCGTACTGCATATAAAACACCCATTGGGTGTACACCTTACAAGCTTGTGTACGGAAAAGCGTCCCATCTACTGATCGAGCTTGAGCACAAAGCCTACTGGGCCCTCAAGCATGCAAACTTTTACCTCCAAACAGCGGGTGCTCATCGCAAAGTTCAGCTGAATGAATTAAATGAGTTGCGCGATCAATCATACGAGAATTCTTTGATCTATAAGGATAAGACAAAGAAGATTCATGACTCAAAAATCAAGAACCGTGTTTTTAACGTTGGTGATCGAGTCCTTCTTTTCAACTTACGGTTGAAGATATTCTCAGGGAAGCTTAAAACCCGCTGGACTGGACTATTCACTATTGCCAAAGTTTATCCATATGGCACCGTCGAGTTATCTCAAAATGACGGTCTAAATTTCAAAGTGAATGGGCATCGTTTAAAGCATTACTTTGGAGAGGACATACCATCCATGGTTGTCCCAGATCTTCAAACTTTCCCCAAGGACAAATGAATTCGGGGATCGAGTCAAGCTAGCGACTCGGTGAACAAAAACAGTAGCTCAAAATGGGTTTTCACCCATATCTCTGACTTCTTTCTCTTTTCTAACACCTAAGTGTGGGGGAGTTGCCCCTGCTGTTTTACATTCTAAGTGTCGGCATAATAGCCGGTACTTTGAATATTGAGGGCAATATTCAATTCTAAGTGTGTGGGGGGGAATTATATCGTATTTGTCACATGTTTTGTACCCGTTAGTGCCCTAATACTCCCGTTTTGCCCAAAATTTAATTTTTTTTTACTTGGTGGAAGTTTTTGGCAATAACATAATAAATGGTTATCAGTCCACCATTTCTAATAGAAGGACTGGCTAATCCAGGAGCAAACGGCTCTTGGTAAAGATATCTCAAATCCATTGATGGCTGACAATTTGCCGAAAATTGTATGGTATTCAACTTACCATATCCTAAAAAGTAAAAGAGTTGGCTAGCCCGCAAGGTTATGGCTTGTGGTAAAGGCAGTGGAAAGCCATAATTGGTAATCAACTCACCAAGATGATGACTGTATTCCATCAAAGAGTTGGCTAGTCCAAAAGTAAACGACTTCTGGTAAAGACAAATCAAATCCGTTGATAGCTTATGGTTTGTTCAAAATCATACGGTTATCAGTGTACCATAGTTCTTACTTGAACTAAAACATTTGGCTACTCCAAAAGTAATGACTTTTGGTAAAGAGACTTCAAATCCATTAAATTTTCATAAAAGATTGCTAGGGACTAGCAATAGTTTAGTGTGGGGGATTGATGAGTGTGTAAATACTCATCATTTTTGGTCAAATCTGAACTGCAAAACATTTAAAAACACTCAAAAATGCATCAAAATACTGAAAATATCCCAGGGATTGTGTTTTATATGTTTCAGGTGCAAAATGAGTAAAAACAAATGAAAAACGAAAAAAGTTTGCATAAATGGCAGTTTCAGTCCCCCAACTTTCAAAACTTATCAAAAACAGTCCCTAAGCATTTATTTTGAAAGATAAGTCTACCCAAGTCCTTTAAAAGTCAAATATTATCAAAAATGATCATTGGGTAAAAAGTTTCAAAAGTTTGCAAGATTGGTCCCAGAAGTTTCATAATTGACAGAATAGGTCCCTGGGAATTTTTAAAAAAGTTTCATAATTGATCATTGGGTAAAAAGTTTCAAAAGTTAATTTTGGTCCTTGGAATAGTAAGCTTGGCATGATTGGTCCTTGTGACTACTTTAGAGAAGTTACAACTTCAGTCCCTCAAAAATCAGAAATTACAACAATGGTCCTTGTGTTTTGCTACTTAACCAACCGGACCCATTTAATATCCTAAACCCAAAATCCAAATCCATTTCAAAACCAATCCACCCCCTAAGCCCAACCGAAGCCCAATCCCCGTTTAATATCACCCAAGGTCAAACGGTCAACAACGGTCAAACGGGTCAAACTCCCCGTCCCCTTCCCCCTAAATCCTGCAACCATGCCCCCCTACTCCCTCCTTTTTCACCAAACCCACTACCAACACTCTCACCTATCTCTAACCAACCCTCCTCCTCATTAAATGCTTCACCAGTTCCACTAATCTTTCCCAATTGCTATTACCCGTTTTGGCACCAAAATCCTAATCAACTGCTAGGATTGAGCAATGATAAAATTGATGGTGGGGATATGGTCTTGGGTCAACAAGAAGCCATGGGGAGTACCAATTTGCAACAGGAAAGCACATGGAAGCTTGGATGTTTTATTTTTCATTCGTAGTATAAAGTAGTAGTAGTAGAAGCCACAAAAGGCATGTAATTTAGTTGCTTAGTCTTTTGTAATGCTTAATTATTAGTTGTAATCAGTTTTCAATTAATGAAAGTCATCTTTTAAGTTTATCTCTTGTTTCAAATTTTCAAGTTTCATTAAGGTACTTAAATTATCATTCCAAGGTTTGTTGTTATAAACCATTTACAAGTTAATATAAGCTCAAAAGTAAGCTTACAGAAGCTTTATAAGCTTTTGTATCAAACATAATCTTAGTTTCATAAAAATTATCAAAAATATAAAAAATAAAAATAAAATAAAAAAATCATGTTCAAAGGTTGAAGAAGGCTGAAGCACAGTAAATAGTGGGTGGTTGTGGGTTAGAGATTTCTGGAAACCATTAGGAAGTGGTGTTTGGTTCTGTTTCATTGAAGATTGCTTGGAAGGCTTTGTAAGCTTTTTATTTTTAATTTTCATCATCTTAGTGTACAAGTGTTTTTAGTTGTTTATCTGTGTCAATTTAGCTTTTTACGTGTTTATTAGATAAGTAGTGATCATTAGGCTGTGGTTTGGATTCATTAAAATCAAGTTCCATTAGTAATCTGTGTTTAAAGTGGTGTTTGGTTTGTCTGTGTTGGAGTGCTCAAGTTGGTTTCATTGCTCATTTGTTGTTCATACATCATACTCAGACCCTTAGCACACCAAATCAACCAAGTTTTTAGTAGTTACAACCCTCAAAGTCAAAATCACATAAAATTTGGCCTAAAAACCTTCTGGGGTGGAATTAGAAAGACATAAGCCTCATTTCAAGTTACTAGTGTATGCTATAGCTTATTTTGGCCTTATTACAGCTTAACTAACCTGAATCAGTCATAAAATCAAAATCCAAGTTCAATTTAGTCAACTTTTCATGTGCATGTAAAAAGTCAAATTTCAACTTTATGCAGAAAATCCAATTTTCCAAGAATTTTTGTGATTTTTGTGTTAAGACTCAGAATTCAATCTTTTTACATGTTAAAGACCACCAGCTAGACTTTAGGAATCAACCATTTGCTTATTTTTGTGATTTTTATTTGTGGCTTATTTGATAGCTAAAACAGGCCTGCAGGGCAAAGGGTTGCCCTGCACCAAGGCACAGTCCAAATGGCCCATTTTCATTAGACCATAGATTGCTCATCAGTGGAACCCACCTCCTAGTTTTTTGCTTATTGGAAAGCCAATAAGCCCAACTTCTAGGACAAAGGCTTATTTCATAGTTACTGGCTTATTTATTAGGGTTGCAAGTCCTATTTGTTTTGTCCAAATCTCATACTTGTGCTGAGTATTCAGGTTTTGTCCAAAGCCCAACTTCTAGGACAAAGTATTTTTAGTAATTTTTTCAGATTTTTCTCTTTTCATTTAGTATTTTTCATAATTTAAATTAGTTTTTATTAATTAATAATTAGATAATAATTAATTTAAAAGTCAGAAAAATACAAATTTAATTTTAAAATTAGTTTTAGGTTATTTTAGATTTTTCCAAATTTTATTTTCATTTTTCTAGTGTAATTTCATAATTAGTGATAATTTAGGTTAATTTAAATAGTTAAAAAAGTAATTAGAAAATAGTTTTTAATTAATAATTATTATATATATAGTGTAAAAATTAATTTTCTTTTTCTAAAAATTTTCCTTATTTATTAGGATTGTAAATATATCAATTTCATATCCGTAGCCTTTTTATTTATTCAGATTCACTTTTTATCGCGTACGTCAGTATCAGTTTGTAATTAAAACGTACGTGATTTGGTTTTTACGCGTTTCTTTCTAATCTAATTTCACGTAATCAATCACATAGATTTCCTAAGCTATTTCATTTCATAATTCTTTAATATTTCTCATCATAACCCTTTCCTGTGAAAATCACCCGATCACAAGCACGCTCAAATACAATTTACACCTCATCCGGACATAACGACCCGGTGATACCCTGTACTATCCGGAAGTATTGACCTAGACAGTTTGATCTTATTGACCATTCTCTTGGTTAATTTAGGTTGACCGTTCCGGGCCTATCATTTCACTTGTCCGAGGACATGATCTCAAATAGGAAGGCGTGGAGAGATAGGATTAGATTTTGTGGTTAATTTTGGGCTAGGTTTGTCGAGGGCTTGGGTTTGCTGTGGATTTTTTGGCTGTGGTGCCTCTTTCTTGCATTGCCCATTGCTTTTTGTTGGTTGGGGCACTTTTGCTTGTTCCCCCTTTAGGCTCTAGGATCTTTGTTTTGCCACTCTGCTTGTCTTTGGTTTTGCTCTGCTTAGTCTTCAGGCTTTAGGCCCCGGTGCTTGTTTCCTTGCTTTGCCCCGTTTGCTTTACCTTAGCTTTAGGCTCTTTGCGTTGCTTTCTTTATTCTCTGTTGCTTTTTTTGGCCTTGCCCTTTTTAGCGCTTCTTCTTTCCTTGCATGTTTGCTTTGTTGGCTTGTTTGCTCGCTCTTTTCTTTCTTTTCTAGTGTCTCTTTTGGTGTGGTTTTTGGGCTGTATGGTCTGTCTTTTGCTTTGTTTGCCTTCTTGCTTTTATGCGTGTTGTCTAGCTTTTGCTTTTTTTGTTTTTTTTCTCTGTTTTGCTTGTTTGCTTGTATGCTTTTTTATTTTGATATATATATATATATATATATATATATATATATATATATATATATATATGAGAGTTAATGTGAAATCAAACTTGAAGTTGTAAAAATAAGATCTAGTCTAAAGAACCATTAAAACCATTTTATAAATAATCATATTAGCAATAATACACAAAAAATAAAGTATTAATACAAATTAACATTTTAGCAAGTAATAATCAACTGATACATGAGTTTTGATTATCGATACACAACTATAAATTTACATGTCGAATCAAAGTGTATCACCTTAACCTGATACATTACATGTCAAATCAAAGTGTATCACCATGGTTTCGTAAATTTAAAAAAGAAAACCATCGGAACTTTAACAATTTTAGGTGTACTCAATAAATTTTTTTATTTTATTTTAGCGAGAGTGTCACTTGTCAGATTTTAGTTGGATCTTATTTTTACAACTCTAAAATTGATCTTATTTGATCTAGATTCTATATATATATATATATATATATATATATATATATATATATATATATATATATATATATACTAATGTTTTGCAAACTTCTGATGAAACTGTTAAAATAAAGTTTGAACAAGAAGATTTGGATAATGCTAATGCTTTAATAAGAAGAAGCAGGTCTAATAGATCTATATTTTCTAGTCATCTAGATTATGAGGTTAATATACCTTCTACAGCTAGAGCATCTACTTCTCAAATAAGAGAAGAAAGTTTTCCACAAAAAATTGAAAACCTAACTATTAGAAATAATATTGTTCAAGGAAATTATAATGATGAGGATAATATTACTCCTTCTGAAATGAATTTTTCTATTTAATGAATAATAAAGAAAAAATTGATTTTTCTCCTGGCTCTTCAGCCAGAATGATTATTTCTCAAGAATTTAAATTACCCAAATGGGAACCTTTTAGAAAATGGTTTTTTGAAAATTACCCAAAAGAAGACAAAAAGAATATGCAAGAAAAATTTTATAATCATTTATCACAAGTTAATAAAATTATTTATTTTGTTCCATGGTTCATTCATAATTATCTTATAGATTACATATCAGTTTTAGAAAGTGATTATAAAATAATAAATGGTCAAAATTCTAAACAAATTTTTCCTCCACAACAACCCTTTGTTATAAATAAAGAAGATGTTCATATACATTTTTCAGCCTTTCAAAAATTATTTCAAAATGAAACTATATCTATTACAACTGGTCATGTTAACCTGTTAATACAACAACAAAATTTTTCTAATATTTATTTAATAGTTTTGGGAGAACAAATATTTTCTATTCATAATAGAGTTGAAACTCTTATAGGTCAAATTAATCAATTGAAAAATGAAAAACAAAAAATTACTAAATGCAATGATGGAGCTAGTTGTTCACACGCAGTTGCTGGTATACAACCACCTCCTGAAATAGAAAATTTTAAATTAAAATCAACATTAGAATTACACAAATTAATAGAAAATGAAATAAAGGAATTAAAATTAAATATTATTGATGATAAAGACGAGGGGTCTGATGAATAATATAAAAATAAAATTAATGAAAATATTAATAAATTGGAAGGATATAATAGTAAATATGCTAATAAGCCTTCTCAAAAATTATATTATTATCCTAGACCTACTACTCAAGATGTTCTTCATGAAGAACAGGAGTATGTTATCAATAATAGTTATAGTGGTAAAAATATATATGAATGGAATATTGATGGTTATACAGAAAGACAAATCTATAATTTAGTACATCGTATGATGATGTACTCTACTATTGCTAAAAATAATGGTAATGATGATAAAACAGTTGCAAAAATGATTATAGCAGGTTTTACAGGGCAACTAAAAGGATGGTGGGATAATTATATTATTAGTCAAGATAAACAAACTGTCCTTGATACAGTTAAAACAGAAAATGGTGTTGAGACGCCTAATGCAGTTTATACATTAATTGTTAATATAATTGAACACTTTACTGGAAGATGGTCTGATAATTCAGAAAATATTATAACTCTTCTTAATGGATTAAAATGTCCCACCTTAACTTCTTTTAGGTGGTATAAGGATACTTTCCTTAGTAGAGTTACGGAACTTCCTGACTCTAATACTACCCATTGGAAGTCAATTTATAGATGGCTTACCTAATTTATTTGCTGAAAGGGTAAGAAATACCCTTAAAAAAGATGAAGCAACTATCAATTATGATAGTTTTACTTATGGCAAGTTAATAGGAACTTGTATTCAAGAAGGTTTGGCTTTATGTAATGAAATAAAGCTAAATCAACAAATTAAAACTCAAAATATTAATGAAAGAAAACAATTAGGCCATTTTTTTTATCAATTTGGAATGGCTTGTTCAACTTCTGTTGACAAAAAGTTGTATAAATCTTCAAAGGGAAAAGAGTTTCTAAAAAATAAAAAAATTTATAAAAATCCTTCTAAATTTGAAAAAAGAAGGGAAAAAAGGCAAATGAGAAAACAATTCCGAAATAATAAACCAACAATTACTTGTTATAAATGTGGAAAAGTTGGTCATTTTGCAAGAGTCAAAAAGAAAATTAATAATCTTAACATTGATGAAGAAATTAAAGATAGTTTAAAGAAAATCCTTCTAAATTCAGAATCAGAAAATGAGAATTCTTCGGATGACTCAGACAATTCAGATTCTGAGATAAATTGTAATTGTTTAAAAGAGGAAGATTTTATTTCAGAAAATGATTATTCTGAAGATTTTTATAAATATCCATATCTGGATTTTTATCAGAATCTTCAGAATAATCATTTTCTGAAATAAAATCTTCCTCTTTTAAACAATTACAATTTACCTCAGAATCTGAATTGTCTGAGTCATCCGAAGAATTTTCATTTTCTGATTCTGAATTTAGAAGGATTTTCTTTAAACTATCTTTAATTTCTTCATCAATATTAAGATTATTAATTTTCTTTTTGACTCTACATTTATTTGCAAAATGACCAACTTTTCCACATTTATAACAAGTAATTGTTGGTTTATTATTTCAGAATTGTTTTCTCATTTGCCTTTTTTCCCACAAATATATGAACCCAAATCAGTCATGAGGATTCTATTTACGATAAGATCCCAAGGTAATTACTTCAAACCACAGTCAATCAACCACAAGTCAGTCAATGATAAAATACCCTTAACACGCCATTCAATCGGCTAAACTGGGCTGGATCACGACTATGACATGGTTATTATGACATGGTTATCATAACACCTGTATGGGCTTGTTATCGACCTAGACTTTGGTTGGCTGATATATTTGAACATAACAAAGCTTTAAAATAATATAAGATTCATGGAGTCTAGTTATATGTTTGCTTAATGTTAGTCAACATAAGGATTCAAGCTGCCGTTAGGTTAAACAAAATAAAAAAGAAAACTTACAAAGATTCTGGAGGTTTAGTCGGACGATTCTTTATTATTCCAAACTTTATTACACCAAACTTTACTACAAGTAGTCGGTCGATTAGTCGAACGATTAGAGAGAGAGAGAGTGAAATATTACAAGTGGTTGTAAGAGTGATGCCCTCTTTCTTCCTATGATCCTTCTTTATATAGAAGGAAAGGCTACTATTACAGACGTCATTGGTTACATCATTATTAAAATGGCCGACAGGGAGCAATTATTTTCCACTATCTTTATTCTCCAATCTTCTGCTTTTCTGAGGAAGATTCTCCCTTTGAAATACGTTTAGAAACTGTATTTTTAATTTCTTCAAAAGGTATTTCTTCAGTATCTTCTGGCTGGGACTCTCCTGCTAAACAATTGTATTGATTTTCATCTTCTGATAAAGTCTTCATTGAAGAGTCTGATTGTTGATAATCAAAGTTTTTTATCAAGTATTCTTTTATCTCTTTAAGATATACTTCCAAAATTTCTTCTTTAGAAATATTTCCTCTTCCTTGAATCTTTAATTTATCAACAATTTGCTGGTAAGGGGTTGGATTATCCCTTTTCTTTTTGAACTCATATTGAGCTTTGTATTCAGAAGTTGTTCATTTTATTAAATCAATTGTTTCTTTGGAGTATATCTCTCCATTTTCCGGATCTTTCAAAAGCATTTTTTTTCCAAAATTTTGTAAAAATATTCTGGAAGGATTTGAATAGATGGACCATATGAAATCCACCAGTTTATAAACCAATTTGGTAAAGACTTATTATAAATCTTTGGACATACTTTAAAAAACCATGAATGTTTCTTTTTGGGATTAATATATAAAAAGGTTTTATAAAAACTTTCAACATAATCCCAGTAATTGTATTTTAAAGCAATTTTCTGAATAGGATGTATAAATTCCTTTTCTTTTAGAGTACTTAAACCCCATTCTTCTTCAGATATAACCTGCTTTATTAAAACTTTATTAAAATTATAAATATTACTATTTTGGTCAGTAAAATGTCTGACTTCAATTGATCATGTTGATATGAGTATATTCTCATAATATGACCTTGATTTATACGCATATGCCGCACATGGAACATTATCAAGGTATCTGAACATCAAAATTCATGGGTCATTCCCTGATTCAAAATATCTCATAACATCTTGGTATTCAAGATCTCCTTATTTGGAGATTAGCAATATTCATGAAGATCTTCATTATCTTCTTCAATAAGAGCATTGGCATAGGAAGGAATATTTCCTTCTTTATTTTTTATGAATTCCAAAAATTCTCCATATAATGGATCATTTGGACCTGAAATTATTGATGAGGATGCTGATTCAGCAATATTGCTAGCTATTAGCCTGTTATTTCCATGTTGAACCAATATATTATTGGCTCCTCCTGTTTTTCCACCCCTATAAAGGTGGCTACCTCTTCCTCGAGGAATCATTACTGCAAAATTTCACGGGTTAAGAAATCAGGAAGAATATTTTCTTTCCATTTTTTATATTCTATTGTAAAATCAAATGGAGCTAATTGGGCTTGCCATCTAGCATACATTTGCTTAGATACATCATGTTTAAAATCTTTATTAAACATAAATTTAGCTGCTTGACAATCCGTTTTAATTAGAAAATGTTGATTATATAAATCTTCTTGAAATTTTAAAACACATTTTATTATAGAAAGAATTTCTTTTGCCACAGTAGCATAATTCTTTTGGGCATTGTTCCATTTCCCATAATGAAATCTAACTAAAATTTCTTGTTTATTTTCTGGGTTTATTTGTTTCAAAATCCCACCATACCCAATATCTGAGGCATCAGTTTCTAAAACTTTATTCCAGTTTGGATTTGCCAATGATAAACAAGGAAGACTAGAAACTTTTGTTTTGATTCTTTGGACTGCTTGAGTATGCCTTTCAGTCCATGGTGAAGGAGTCTTTTTAAATCTATCATATAAATTAGCTGTGTCCTTAGCAAAATCTTTATAAAAAGCCGAAATATAATTTAAGCTTCCTAAAAACCTTTGTAATTGAGTTTTATCCAATATTACATCTGGAAATTTAGATGCAAACTCAATACTTCTATTTATAGGAATAATTTGACATTTTTCTATATTATGACCCAAAAATCTAACTTTTGTTTGAAAAAGCATCATTTTTTGTTTTGAAATAACTAGGCCATTATTAATAATAATTTTTTCAAATATATCTAAATGTTTAAAATGGGATTCTATGTCTTTTGAAAAGACAAGAATATCATCAATATAAACAATTATAAAATTACTAAATGGATTGAAAATATCATTCATAATATTTTGAAATTCAGAAGGTGCATTTTTAAGACCAAATGGCATAACGTTCCATTCATATTGTCCAAAGGGGACATTAAAAGCAGTTTTATATCTGTCATTTTCATTAATTTGGATTTGCCAGTATCCTGACTTTAAATCAAATTTTAAAAATATAATAGCATTATAAAGTCTATCTAATAGATCCTTTTTATTAGGAATAGGATATCTAATCCATTTTAAAACTTTATTTAGGGGTTTATAATTTATAACTAATCTAGGAACCCCTCTTTCTTATTCTGAATGTTTATTAACATAAAAAGCAGTACAAGACCATTGAGATTTTGAAGGTTTAATTAATCCTTTTTGTAATAAAGAAGCTATCTTTACATAATTCTAATAATTCAGGTTTCATTTGACCAGGTCTTGCTTTTGTAGGAATATTATTTTCAGAAAATCCTTCCTCATATGGGAGACTAACAATATATTTTTTCGGTTCCAAAAAGCATTTGGATGATCATTACAAATTTTTAAAGAGAATTTATTTACAATCATTTGTATTTTTTCCTTTAATTTAGGATTTTAAGTTTTTCTTCAATAGTCAACATATTTATTTCATCTTTAAGAAAACATATTTGTTTATTTTTTGTCATAATTTGATCTTTTAATTCTGAAAGCATTTTAGTAACAGATTGAGTTATGAATTCAAATGTTATACTTTTACCATTAAAAGTCTCAGTAATTCCATCTTTATCAACCTTTTTAAGAGGAAATATTTTGTTTATAAAAGGACTTCCCAAAATAATTTGATAAGTCATATTTTTTACTAATATAAAATTTGTAGGTATACAAACATTATTTTTACAAATTTTTGCGTTTTGTAACTTATAATTAATATGTATTTTTTCACCACTTACAGTACCAACTGAGTGTGATGTTTATATAAAATACTTTGTAGAAATTAGTCCTTCTTTGACACAATTTAAATTTGCTCCACTATCGATCAGAGCAGTAAATTCCTTAATTTCAGTATTATTAATAAGTAAAATTACTTTTACCCACCATTTTTGAGATGTTATCATTTCTAAGGTCTGAAGAACATCATTATCTTCTTTTTCAATTATTTCTTCAACTTTACTTATTTCAACCAAAGATTTTCCTTTTTCCAAATTAGATATTCTATTATCAAAATTTTATTTTTATTTTTTAAATTATTAATTTCCTTTTTAAGATTATTAACTTCTTGTAATAAATTATTAAGAGTAACTAGAGTATCAATTTTTTGTCTTTGTTGGAGCATTTTATTTACTTCAACCATAGAATATGGAGTATCATCTTGAACTTTTTCATTATTAGGTGTCACAACTCACCATTTCAGGTCATTTCCCAAACTTTAAAAAAACACTATTCATCAAACACTATTCATCGTTTTACTATTCATCATTTTCGAGGTCAATTTGATATTCTGAGAAACATTTGAAAATTTTACTATTCACTGAACACTATTCATTTCCGGAAAAACTTTCACTATTCACTTACATTACTCATTTCATCGTAAATTTAGTTTATGGGTATTCAAATTCGCGTAACCAGATTGGTTTAGGTGCGAATTCATTTCATTATCATTAAGGACCTCTCATACGGACTAGAATAGTCTGCATATCATCATAATGTCATTTACATGCTATACCACTCTTAGGATTTTCAAATTAATATATTTAGTATATTTAACGTTTTACGTATAAGTATTTATAATTAAACGTTAACACGCGATTAATAAATATAACGAATATATCTAAATATTCCCACCCTGGTCCCGACATATTTTTATATCGCTTATAACATCTTAAAAGTTATAAAATTCATTTACCCAGTATTTTGGAAATTTATTTTATTTGTATAGTAAGTTTATTAATATTACGACGGTTTTCGTGAAAACTAAACGATAATTATCCAGACACTAAATAATTGTACCCAACATATTTTTATCATTTTTATAACTTTATTTTGTCCCGATTAACTTCGTTAATATTTATTTCTAGCAAACCCGGTACCCGATTATAACTAAACTAATTAAACACTACAAAATATCTAATAAAACTTCCCTAACACACACCATATATTTCTAAGAAGCAAAAATTGACTTCTCTTCCTCCTTTCTTCTCCAAAACCCACGGCAACAAACCAAACCACACCAATATCCATTTTTTTTTTCAAAGTACAAGTTTATATCAAGTTTATATTGTGATTATTGTTGGGGTTTAGTAATATAAACACAAGAATTACAAGGTTTTCATCATCTAATCATCCCAATCATCCGAGTAAGTTTATAAAAATTTATTCTCATCATTTCTTCAAGTATTTATCATGATCATATGGTTTTCATGTTATTTTTCATACATATGCTAGCTTTTACCACTTTATTTTGTAAACTTTTAAACTTTGAAACCCTAGAAATATTTATTTTTATTTCCTTGTTAGATTAACATGATTAGTGGTGATTAGGAACCCATGGCACCCTAAGAAGGTGTATGGTAGGATTAGAATAGCTTTGTAGTGTTTGCAAAAGATTTGGTGATGTTAGAAACTAGTTTTGAACATGGAAAATGGATTTAGAACATATATTTATACATTCTGTCCCATTTTTGTAAACCCAGAAAAATCAGGAAATATAAAGTAAACTTTGGCAAAAATTTTAGAAAATACTTTCAAAAACGAAGCCGTAGGCGAAAGAACGGGTTAAAACGAGTTTATAACGAAGGAGTTATGATTTTTGCAAGTTTATTGACGAAAAGTATTTTTTCTGAAAAAGCATGCTGTTGGACGTTTTTCGTCGGACAAAACAAGGCTTTGGACGTAACTCGGAGGAGCCAAGCTTTCCAAAATATATTACTACATACTAAGACGTAACCATGGATATAAAGAACAAGTAAAACGGACTTATAACGACAAAGATATTCACGTTTCAATATCGGCAAAACATATATTATTTTGACAGCTTTTGACAAAAATAATATTACAACTACGTAGTAACTCTAGATTTCTAGAAATATTAACCAAGTACCTAAAATCATAACTAATGAAGTATTAGTGAATACAAGTATATTTTATTACTACAAGACGTTATTTCAAGGATTACAAATCGAGTATTTCAACACTAACACTTATATATACGATATATATACATGTCGACTAGTTTTATTTTCTAGTTGCCTTATTTTCCTAAGTTTTGGAAAATGTATTAATTTGATATCTACAAGTATTTTCCAAGTTAAGAGTGGTACAGGAAACATGTGCATGGAAAATTTCAACACCATTTCATAATCTAAATTAGATCATCATCATCAATCATATTAGGTTGCGGCTAGTGTGCGCGCCTTGTTTTTCAGCTCATTACATGTTCATGGTACCATCACATCAGGTGAGTTTTCATAGCCCCGTTTTCAATTCAATATTTTGATTTCAAATCCCACGGGGGAATACATTGCATCAATCATTTTAGTACGAGCCCAAGTACCAAAACATATGTACATTGCTTAAGTTGCCATACCAACATGTTAAAGTCCCCTATTTATTATCATGGACCGTTAATTTGCCGATTAAGCGAGAGTGAGTGGATAGATCTATTGAGGGTGACGCCTCCATCCGTGGTAGTATTTACCAACAGTAAGCGGATGCATTTCATGTCTGTCACATTTGAGTGTTCTGGTAAAACATTCAGGAGGGTCATATATTTCATCAGTCTAGCTTCGGGGTCATGAGCTTAAGGTCTATTGTACTATTTTACGTGACTTTTGTCATGCACTTATACTTGTGGTGGCCGTACAACATTACATTTTATAAACCTATGGAATTCACCAACATTCGTGTTGACGTTTTAGCAATGTATTTCAGGTTATTAAGGTAGCTCATGTGACATGCATTTGGACCTTCATGGAGTCGCGGAGTCGACGCGTCTCACTATTATTTCATGCACTTATGTAAACGTTTGATCTAGTATGACTTGTTTTTCATAAACTTGCAACACCTTTTGGGGACCTCATATTGTAAACTCTGGATTATTTCAATGATCAAACGAAGTATTTTCCAAACGACACTTTAGGTCGTTCAATGTAACTGTAACTGTGATGCTATGACAGACACCCCCAGGCATTCCATTCCGTTGCAAGTCAGGTAAATTGGGGGTGTGACAGATTGGCATCAGGGCTAAGGTTATAGCGAACTAGGATGTATCTTGGACCCTAGACTATAACCACATCATCATAGCATCTCATCATTTCATCATAAGTGCATAATCATGATACATGTTGTTTCATGCATACCCTGTGCGAGTTATTTATACTCATATTCGTATATATATATCATTTTATTGACCTGGTTCACAAGTGACGTGTCTTCAGATACTCACCCTGACATCCTTTTATCGGATTCCGACATTGAAGATGCCTTGTCATCTTCCACTACCATTATACCACCAGTTTCACTTACACCATCATTAGCACTATTGATTTGCCATAGGAATAGGGTTTTCCTATCATTCATCCCATACATAGAATGCCGTTTGGTAGAGTATTCAGACTTAATCTTAATGGACCTATTAGGATGCTTACTTCAAGGAAGACAGTGTGTTTTCTTTCCTTCACTAGTAGAGCACCCACTACTCAGGTACTACCACGACCATCAGTTACTTATTACACTACTGGTCGTCCCACAGTGCGTACTTCAGTTTTACCTCATAGATGTCGCGAGGTAGCGCGAAAGAGGGTAGTACTCCATTCACTATTATCACCAACATCTCCTAGCTCACCACTAGGATCTCATCGTTAGCAATTCTATTATCATCATCTAGGGTACTATCATTATCATTTTCCTTTTCCATTCCCACTTGCCATGAACTAGATAACACCTAGTAGATAATACCAATATCACGGACTCAACAGGAACATCCGCAGATTCTTCAGGAATGGTTCAGAACCTACATTATCTAAGATTTGATCGATGCACAACTTCAGACACCACTTCAGGACTATCTCGACCTTATGATGCCACAAACCTGATTTCACACAGAGGGACACCAGGAAGTCTCTAGACCAGACTTATATCCTCACTAGCTTTTACTATTATTCTAGCCACAGAAAGTGTGGGACATAGTCTAAAGAACTTGTTGTCTTTTGATTGTTGTACTAACAAATATATCAAGTGTGGCTCTACTATGTAAGGAATGGTTGTGCTATTTATGATATCGGTTCACGTAGACCAAAATTTTCATGTATTATATTCATGTGTTGTGAATATGATGACTTTTATTAACTATATATTCTCATGGTCTCTTTTGATTTGATGAAGATAGATTTAAGCAAACCACTCCAAGCATGACGCAAGCTGCTGTTGGACAAGTCATTGCCAAGAACATAGCCACCGCCCTCACTAAGGAACTTACTCACGTGGAATTTATGGGGTGCAATCCTCCCTCCTTTAGCGGAACTAGAGACACAAAGGAATTTCTCAAGTGGTTCGAAGAAATAGAAACAATATTTCGATGTGGCGACTGTCGTAAGGAAGACAAGGTTAAGTTCGCCACATGCACTTTTCAGGATCATGCCCAGGAATGGTGGACCAAACATATTAAGATGGTGGGAGTTGATGCTGCTTACTCACACTCTTTGGAGAAACTAAGAAGGATGATGGATATAACATTTTGTATAGGAAATGAATTACGAGCAATAGAACAGGAAACACTAAACTTTACCATGGTAGGAAATGATGTTGACGAGTACACTTCTCATTTTTATGAATTAACACGACTAGGTCCTGCAATGGATGAACCGGAAAGCAAGAAACTTGAAAGGTACATCGGGGGACTCTCCCATGAAATTCGTATGTTGGTCATCGCATGGGAACCCGATGCCATGTCTGAAGCTATCAAAATGGTGATCGAAGCAAAGGAACTTATAGTTCACACCAAGACATCAGGAAACAATAGTGACAATAAAAGGAAGTGGAACAACAATCTAGGTTGCAATGCTGCTCAACAATCACCCAAAGGACAAGAAGTGAATAGAGCCTTTGCTGCAGGACCGCACACAAAGAGAAGGTATACTGGAAATTTACCTTACTGCAACCTGTGTAATCTACATCACCGAGATCATTGCAGTGAACCGTGTTGAGTGTGCAAGAAGCAGGGTCATCAGACTGTGGACTGTAGGAAACTCACAAATCAGAGGATCCCAGGGAGTTGCTTCAAATGTGGAAACTTAGGGCATTTCAAGAAGGACTGCCCGGAGCTAAGGAACAAGGAAAATCAGGAACTTGGGAATCAAGACTGAATCGCTCGAGGAATAGCGTGAGCTGTTGAAAGAGAACCGTCAGGATATTAGCAACATCAAGGATAACAACAATGCTTCAGCAGGAGGAGCCTTGTTTCAATATATAAACCGTAGTTCGAGCCCTTTAGGGTTGTATCTTTCCTTTTGTACTTACCGTTGGTACGATGACATAACCTAGTTGTATTAAGCACTTTTCTATCCAATGTAATATCTATCTTTTGTTACCTCTGTGATAATCATAACCTTCGTTTACTCCATTTTTAATCCCAATTGCTCAAACTTCAATCGTTTCGCAACATTTTATCATTGTCTTATTAGGGATTAGGCTGATTTCGTTTTTGACGAATTAGTAGACTATTACCATTTAACAAGATTCACCCACGTATCCAATACACCATTCAAGCTATTTTACTATCATATGGGGAAACTGTTTTACAAAAAAATTTCTGAAGTAAGCTATTTTATTACCATCCTATAAATTGATTTTTCTGTCATTACACCAAGTATTTACTGTTATTACGCGAGGCAATTTTCATGTTACTTGAAAAAAAAAAAAAAAAAAAAAAAAAAAAAAAAAAAAAAAAAGAAAAAAAAAAACATCAGGATACCATTTTTAATAACAATGCGTTGAACACCATCTAAAACTTTTGAAAAAAGTTATGATATTTTGACAAAATCTAACATCGCATCATTAGTCCTCAATTATACATAGCCTGATCACCTATGTAAAATTCAGGAAGGATTATGCCATGAAGGAAATAATTACCTTTTCAAAGGATTGTTAATAACAATCTTCATTTAAAAGTGTTGTAAACGAAGGAACTCTTTCATAAACATCCCTTTTGAAAAATCCTACCTGGATACTTACCCCACCAGCCACCCATTCAGACATTAAGTTGGATTTTCCCATTGACTTCCCTAGGAGAGACTTTCCATATCAATTACATGCAGGATTCCTCTATACAATAAAAGCAACGAAGGGATTACAGAACTACTAACCAAGACTAGAAGTATATAGTGAGAGAATTCATAACTCAACAACAATCCTAAGATACTGTGAGACCATCCGAATCATCATCTCTGACTTAGTTGTCAAATTCTATCATCTAAAGGTACTAGTTAGACTGAGCTACAGGATTGAACTCAATATAAATGTCCGCAGGACAACACAATAGAAATAAACCAAGCTTCTAATTGAGACTGTAGAGCATTTCATTTAAACATGGCCTCATCCATACATAAACTTTCCTGCAGTAAGTTTTCACAAAGGACAATTGTTTGAATCAAGAATATCGATGTAGATTCCTCTAAGGCATTATGTCTCTAGAAATTTCAGATAACCTCACCTTCATACCAAGAAAGGGATCAAACCAGAACATATCTCCTTATCTACATGGGAAAACAGAATAGACATTCATCGACACAACATCAAGTGATACCTTTACCTTGCCAATTACAACGATAAACCATTTCAGGACTTAAGTTAGTCTAAATATCTACGCTTATAGTTTTTCCTAATACCCACTAATAGATATTATCCAATCTCAGGAACTAAATGTTAGACATCTATGCATTTAAGCGAACATTTCATATTCTATCATATTATCCTTGTTAGTGTTTTCACTTTTAAATAAAGTTGATTTGAAAATCGCGTTTACATAAATGACATACCTTGTAGAAAATGATTTATGAAATTCCTATTTTGAACAAGTACGATCCTTTTTGGTCAATATTTAGCAAAACCATCCTACAATGAGAAATATATAGACATCAAACTTTGGTAAACAGTCTTAATCACAACAGGTTTGAAAACAGTTTCCTATTTCATAACTACTGGATTTTGAATCATCAAGAAAAATATTACTCAGTAAATCATCTGCTCCATTTTTTTTAAATTCGTTATTTAGAAAGAGATTTCAACCAAAACTCACAATCGCAAGACAAATTTCCAAAACTAATCACTCTGCTACATCGCTTATGCATTTAGGATTTTGTGACTTGACAATAAAGAATATTGGAATATGTGATGAAGGAATTAGGAGGAACATCACAAATTAATCACGAACTTCAGTAGTGGAGACCAAGCCTACTAGGCAAAGAAAAAAACATATGTCTCATCATCCATTGAAACAAAACACAAGGAATCAAATTGTTACCTATATTCTATCCCTTTCAGATAACGCCAAGTTCGAAGGCCCGAACGTTGTGGAATTAGTCACAAAGATTTATTATACCCATTTCAGTTATTCCTGTTAAGGAAACCGATTCACCTTGGACTTCAAGCAATCATTTCAGGATTTCCTTCAAAAACCCATTTAGATGTAAACATCACCTATCATCCTCAGACCGATGGTCAAAGCGAGAGAACAATTCAAACATAGGAAAGTATGCTCAGAACATGAGTGATTGACCCTAGAAATGGTTGGACTAACCATTTACCATAAATCAGATTCTTTTACAATCATAGTTATCGCGCGAGCACAAAGACTACACCATTTGAGGCACTCTATGGTCGAAGTGCCAATATCCATTGACGGATCGAAATTTTGAAACAGCTCAACTCATAGTCCAGTAGGCATTCATGAGATAACCAGGAATTTTCTACAAGTCAAGAATCAGTTACAAGTTCAATAAGTTGTAAACCATTAAAACTTCAAGTTGGTAGGCAGAGTTATGTTGAAAGTTCTGCCTAGGAAAGGCATGATATCATTCAGAAAACTTGGAAAGTTACACCCGATATACACTGGACCATGTAATATTTCAGACAGAGTAAGCCTAGTGGCCGTCAGACTTGAGTCTTATTAGAGAACAATAGGATTACACAACCATGGATCATCACCTTTTCACCAATACGTCTTCAGAGACCAACATAAACTGAACTTCAGGACGAAGTTCCTTTTAGAGGGGAAGACTGTCACAACTCACCATTTCAGGTCATTTCCCAAACTTTAGAAAACACTATTCATCAAACACTATTTATCAAAATACTATTCATTGTTTTACTATTCATCATTTTCGAGGTCAATTTGATGTTCTGAGAAATATTTGAAAATTTTACTATTCACTGAACACTATTCATTTCCGGAAAAATTTTCACTATTCACTTGCATTACTCATTTCATCGTAAATTTAGTTTACGGGTATTCAAATTCGCGTAACCAGATTGGTTTAGGTGCGAATTCATTTCATTATCATTAAGGACCTCTCATACGGACTAGAATAGTCTGCATATCATCATAATGTCATTTACATGCTATACCACTCTTAGGATTTTCAAATTAATATATTTAGTATATTTAACGTTTTACGTATAAGTATTTATAATTAAACGTTAACACGCGATTAATAAATATAATGAATATATCTAAATATTCCCACCCTGGTCCCGACATATTTTTATATCCCTTATAACATCTTAAAAGTTATAAAATTCATTTACCCAGTATTTTGGAAATTTATTTTATTTATATAGTAAGTTTATTAATATTACGACAGTTTTCGTGAAAACTAAACGATAATTATCCAGACACTAAATAATTGTACCCAACATATTTTTATCATTTTTATAACCTTATTTTGTCCCGATTAACTTCGTTAATATTTATTTCTAGCAAACCCGATACCCGATTATAACTAAACTAATTAAACACTACAAAATATCTAATAAAACTTCCCTAACACACCTCATATATTTCTAAGAAGCAAAAATTGACTTCTCTTCCTCCTTTCTTCTCCAAAACCCACAGCAACAAACCAAACCACACCAATATCCATTTTTTTTTCAAAGTACAAGTTTATATCAAGTTTATATTGTGATTATTGTTGGGGTTTAGTAATATAAACACAAGAATTACAAGGTTTTCATCATCTAATCATCCCAATCATCCAAGTAAGTTTACAAAAATTTATTTTCATCATTTCTTCAAGTATTTATCATGATCATATGGTTTTCATGTTATTTTTCATACATATGCTAGCTTTTACCACTTTATTTTGTAAACTTCTAAACTTTGAAACCCTAGAAATATTTATTTTTATTTCCTTGTTATATTAACATGATTAGTGGTGATTAGGAACCCATGACACCCTAAGAAGGTGTATGGTATGATTAGAATAGCTTTGTGGTGTTTGCAAAAGATTTGGTGATGTTAGAAACTAGTTTTGAACATGGAAAATGGATTTAGAACATATATTTATACATTATGTCCCATTTTTGTAAACCCAGAAAAATCAGGAAATATAAAGTAAACTTTGGCAAAAATTTTAGAAAATACTTTCAAAAACGAAGCCGTAGGCGAAAAAACGGGTTAAAACGAGTTTATAACGAAGGAGTTATGATTTTTGCAAGTTTATTGACGAAAAGTATTTTTTCTGAAAAAGCATGCTGTTGGACGTTTTTCGTCGGACAAAACAAGGCTTTAGACGTAACTCGGACGAGCCAAGCTTTCCAAAATATATTACTACATACTAAGACGTAACCATGGATATAAAGAACAGGTAAAACGGACTTATAACGACAAAGATATTCACGTTTCAATATCGGCAAAACATATATTATTTTGACAGCTTTTGACAAAAATAATATTACAACTACGTAGTAACTCTAGATTTCTAGAAATATTAACCAAGTACCCAAAATCATAACTAATGAAGTATTAGTGAATACAAGTATATTTTATTACTACAAGACGTTATTTCAAGGATTTCAAATCGAGGATTTCAACACTAACACTTATATATACGATATATATACATTTCGACTAGTTTTATTTTCTAGTTGCCTTATTTTCCTAAGTTTTGGAAAATGTATTAATTTGATATCTACAAGTATTTTTCAAGTTAAGAGTGGTATAAGAAACATGTGCATGGAAATTTTCAACACCATTTCATAATCTAAATTAGATCATCATCATCAATCAATTAGGTTGCGGCTACTGTGCGCGCCTTGTTTTTCAGCTCATTACATGTTCATGGTACCATCATATCAGGTGAGTTTTCATAGCCCCGTTTTCAATTCAATATTTTGATTTCAAATCCCACGGGGGAATACATTGCATCAATCATTTTAGTACGAGCCCAAGTACCAAAACATATGTACATTGCTTAAGTTGCCATACCAACATGTTAAAGTCCCCTATTTATTATCATGGACCGTTAATTTGCCGATTAAGCGAGAGTGAGTGGATAGATCTATTGAGGGTGACGCCTCCATCCGTGGTAGTATTTACCAACAGTAAGCGGATGCATTTCATGTCTGTCACATTTGAGTGTTCTGGTAAAACATTCAGGAGGGTCATATATTTCATTAGTCTAGCTTCGGGGTCATGAGCTTAAGGTCTATTGTACTATTTTACGTGACTTTTGTCATGCACTTATACTTGTGGTGGCCGTACAACATTACATTTTATAAACCTATGGAATTCACCAACATTCGTGTTGACGTTTTAGCAATGTATTTCAGGTTATTAAGGTAGCTCATGTGACATGCATTTGGACCTTCATGGAGTCGCGGAGTCGACGTGTCTCACTATTATTTCATGCACTTATGTAAACGTTTGATCTAGTATGACTTGTTTTTCATAAACTTGCAACACCTTTTGGGGACCTCATATTGTAAACTCTGGATTATTTCAATGATCAAACGAAGTATTTTCCAAACGACACTTTAGGTCGTTCAATGTAACTGTAACTGTGATGCTATGACAGACACCCCCAGGCATTCCATTCCGTTGCAAGTCAGGTAAATTGGGGGTGTGACAGATTGGCATCAGGGCTAAGGTTATAGCGAACTAGGATGTATCTTGGACCCTAGACTATAACCACATCATCATAGCATCTCATCATTTCATCATAAGTGCATAATCATGATACATGTTATTTCATGCATACCCTGTGCGAGTTATTTATACTCATATTCGTATATATATATCATTTTATTGACCTGGTTCACAAGTGACATGTCTTCAGATACTCACCCTGACATCCTTTTTGTGATCAATTTGGAATGGCTTGTTCAACTTCTGTTGACAAAAAGTTTTATAAATCTTCAAAGGGAATATATATATATATATATATATATATATATATATATATATATATATATATATATATATATATATATATATATATATATATATACAATCAATATTGAAGCATTTAATTGGTTCTAAATGAGGAATGATCTGTAATGTCTCAAGCATGGCTTACAACTTCAACTTCTAGATACGATTAATAAAGTTCTCAATAACTTTATTTGATAAAGTTGAATGTTAATATCTATAAAACAAATCAAGTAAAGACTAATTTATGTGACAACATATTGTCACTCTGTTCGTTAGATGGGTTACATATAGTTATATAGACTACCAAATAAGATTTATTGCAAAATCCAATGTATTCATAATTTTTGTTTATAGTGTTAACATTCGTAAATTAGACCTTTACAATTAAGAGTTGTTTATCACACAATATAATACGAGATAGCACAACGATAAAAGTCAAAATCATGGTAACAGATTCAAATTACCCCCAAAACCTTTTCCTTTAATCACATCTCCACATAAAGCAATTAGACATGAAAAAGATGTGAAAGATGAATAAAGTAAATATTTCGAGTGTCAATTTATTTATAGTTATCTGTGCTTGCGAGAACTTAAAAACAAGCCAAAAACATTTCACATTCAATTTTGTATTTTAATCGCAGTCATCACACA
Organism: Artemisia argyi; assembly: GCA_030686995.1. Classification (NCBI taxonomy): domain Eukaryota; kingdom Viridiplantae; phylum Streptophyta; class Magnoliopsida; order Asterales; family Asteraceae; genus Artemisia; species Artemisia argyi. The sequence continues at coordinate 138,587,008 of CM060686.1, forward strand.
ACAATTTTATTTCAATTTATATAATGAAACAAAAGGCTTCGTGTTGACTTATCAACATAACACGATCAAAAACTCCCTCTAATAGCAAAAAGAACCTATCTTAAGATTGTAGGGTAAAAGTGTATTGCTATTAGAGATAAATAACCAATAATATAAAATATGAAGTGTAAAAAATGATACCGCTAAATCTTTTGCGTGTATAGACTCAAAGAACACAAATAAGAAAAATGTTGAGGCCTGTGATGAACACAGTTTCCTTAAGACAGATTCGTCCTTTCCACGGTGCTTGAGAATCGTGAACGTCTATCTCCCAGGATACAACAACAACGGATAACCCCGTTAGCACAAACGTGTTATCAAGTCGAACCAAAAACGTGCATTCCCTCTATTACAAACAAATACACACAAGCTCAAGATTAGTGGTGAACAAAGGAGAGGAGTGAGTTATTTTATTTTGGTGTGTATAGACAAATGAGAAAAACTCTCATTTATAGGGGGAGAAGAACAAGAAAACGGTCACATTATTAATCACACTAATGGCTCATGAATTCGAATAAAACCATAAAATAATTTTATCCTTAATTCACATTAGTATGTTTAATGACACCATCAATTGTCATTCAACACTTTGACCATATTTTCCAACAGAAACAGATTAGCTCAAACGGGTGAGCACTCCACATTTCTCTAATTCGTATCCGAACATGATATGAAATTTCATTAGTCTCATAGTAAATTAACATTACTTAAAAATTAAAATAATCGATGACACTAAAATCACCAACAAATAATTGCAAAACTTTTAATGGGATAGTTGAGAATGAACTTGTCAACAAGTTACAAGTCGTTTAACATTGAAGCTTTTTTACGTTTGCTAGTGATCCAAATGGAATATTAACTTTGCATCATCACTCAGACTATCACTACTAAGTTTATAAACTAATACTACGTAGTGAACTAGTTCCTGACTTCCTGTTACATCACGAAAATGAAAAAGTCATTTGAATTACTACATGAAAGCATTTTCGACCGTCCGAAGGGAGGGTGATGGCCGAGAAAGTGAGTGCTTTCTTGATGAATCGAGTCTCTACACGGTTACTACTATGAAAATTAAATGAATGTTCGAGTGCGTTTGGTATCACATTATGGGAATGAGACTATGACTATGAAAGTGATTAAAGGTGTTTGTTTAATTTGAAGGAACCCATCACTATGGTAATGAATAATAAAAATGTTTCATACTCCATATACCTCAAAAAGGTAAGGTATGGATCCTTCATACCGAGAGGTCCACCACTACTATCAAAATCATTCCTATTGTGATTAATGGCGGCATACCAAACGCACCCGAAATTTGTACTTAAATATATTCCGGTTTTGAACTACTATAATATATGTTTAGATATAAGATCATTTGAGGACCAAACTTTGTTTACATATCAAGGGATCAATCCCCACCTTCCATTCATTTTGATCTAATGGCTATGATTAAGCAAACTAATTTATATTACAAGGGCACTTTCGTCAATATATAAACCATATTTTAAAGCTACCCCTCTTTTAAAGACCATATTTTACACACACAAAATGTGTGTTTTCTCTCCTCCGACGTTTCAGTGCATCTCACCTAACCTCCATAACCAAGTCAAATCCCTAATTTCACCATTTAATTCATCAATCATTCATCAAATTGATCTCTGCTCTATATCACCATTATCATTAGGTTAATCAACAATCACGATTTATATAAACAATCATGACTTAATCATCTATGTGGTTGCGACCGAGGGAGATGTTACAGAAGAGATTATTTCGCATACGAAAACATTGATTAAACGCTGAACGCTATTAGTAAGCTTATAGTTACTAACTTTATGATTTTGTTCAAGTCTAATTTTGAGTTTCTGATTTTTGTGAAGTTTTATAACTGTATATCATATGTTGTTATGAATCAGTTTGAAAGTTATTCGTTAAACACTCTGTGAATTTATTGAACTAGTTGATATCTAGATGATCGGACCTTATGCCGTTTTAAGTGTTTAGATAATCTCTGAATGTGTAACTGAATTTGTTTTGTGAATCGCTCCGTGAATGCATTGAATGTAAGTCGAAATAAAATGATTCTAACCGGTTAATTTTGATTGATGGTAAAGTATACGTGCGTATAGTAACTGTATTTGTATGAGAGTGTTTAACGAGTTGATTTATACATGAATGGACCTCATGCCGTTTAGATAACTAATGAGTAACCGAATATGTTGTGGTGTTTGCTTTGAATGTGAGTTGAAATGAAGCGGTTCTAATTTTGATCGATAATGATGTATATGGACATATTATCACTGTATTTGTGAGTGTGAATTAGTTGATATCTAGATGATCGGACCTTACACTGTTTAGATGAATTTGTTGCAAATAGTTGTGTTTTTGCGTTGGATGTAAGTCGAAATGCAGCGTTTCTAACTAGTTACTTTTGATCAAATATATCACATGTGATGTTGAACTAGTTGTGTTTTTGTCAAATATATCACATGTGATGTTGAACTAGGATTAGAAACTTTTGTGAACTAGGGAGTAATCGGGTTGACAGCAGGTGGCGGTCTGCTAGTAGTAGCAAAAATATATCACATGACACATCCCCACCCTCCATCATATGAAAGTTAAGCAAAAATATAATGCATGTAGCAATCATATGAACTATCAAAATAAACACTCCCAGAATCTTCGTTGCATTTTATTATGTGCTGATGCATACTAAAGATGTGTTTTATTCGTCTTTGGATTTGTGAGTGAGAATTATATTATTCAACAAACAATATACTCATTGTATATATTGACTTTTGTAGCACTTTTTGTAGTATCAATGCATACTAAAAGAAGATAGATTGGTGGAAGTTGAATACAAAGAGACGAGTTTTATCACAAGTAGTTTGAATCTGATAGACTTTGTTGGTGGTGATGCTTCGTCTAAAGACTCATTTACGAATTGAAGAGGATAAGTCTAAGATAAGGGATGACAAATGGAATAGAAAGCACCCGGACAGGTCGACTCATGACTGTGACCATAAAAGACAGGGACAGAAATGGCGAGAGGGACATATGGAAATCTGAACATGTCAGTAAGAGGCCTCAAAATGTAAATGATGAACGAGATAGAGACCAAGATAAGGAGCATGATTCCAACAGTTCAGAGAAGATGGAAAAGAAAAAAAATCTAAAACTCGCCATGAAAAATTAAAGTTGAGAAGCAAACGCTCTGAATATTAAGTCTATGAGACATGAGATACATCTGCAAGTCGGCTATTCACCAAGGCTGCTGTTAGGACCATCTGTCACCAACTATTTCTTCTCTGATCGCTTCACCATCTGTTAAAAATGAGGTGTCCTCCTAACAGCATTCCTTCCTTCCCAAGCCAGCTTTCGGTTAATGATGAATGCCTCTGTTGTCAGCTTCTGAAGCAGATGTAATAAACTGAACTGGCTTTTTCGATCTTTTGGTTTCAATCATGTATCAGTTGTATTTGTAAGTATCTAATTGCTAATTCATAGACATATTTTGCATGCATATCTCAAAAAGAAACGATGGTAATGCTTATCACTTTTCATTGCAGGTGAAAGGCCTAAAAGGCGGTTGTGGACCCCGAAAGACTATGTATGTTGAAGCAACTGTAAGACTACTAACTATATATATATATATATATATATATATATATATATATATATGTGTGTGTGTGTGTGTGTGTGTGTGTGTGTGTGTGTGTGTATGTGTGTGTGTGTGTGTGTGTGTGTGTGCACTTATGTTTACTTTTTTCTCGTCTCATGAATTCAGATGTATATATATGTGATCTAAGCTGGTATGAAGTATATCATATATGATTTTAGCTTGAGTTAATGTGTTTATAATCGAGGTTATTTTGTTTGATGTATCATATGTGATATCACATGTGATATTTCATTTTGTTGGATGTATCATATATGATATGAAATTATCACATATCATACATTCTGTTTTATTTGATATATCATATGTGATATCATATGTGTTTTTTTACTTTTTGTCATGAAACAACTTATTTATATTTTCATTTTTTTAATTTTTTGTTTTTTCTTACAGATATGTGCAAAAAATCTATAATGACACTGACTTTAAAGAACGACAAGGTCTGGAGCAGCTTGTTGGAGTTTCAAAGCCGCTTGTAGTTGTTATTTAAGGAGAGGAAGAATTGGTTAAAGAAGAAGAAGAGTTGTTTCAAAAATAAGAAGGCTTTGGTTCAATGATAAATTCATCAAACTAATTGATTCTTTTCGCATGTGATATGCTTGAAAATTCATCAAATTAATTGATTCTTTGTATTTTACAACTTAGTAACAAACTATCATATGTGATTTTTTTTCAAAAATCATATATGATTTAACATGATCATCACTAATTTATCAAACCATTATACTTGATGTTTTCTATTTTAATGCATTTATTTACAAGTGATTATGAATGTGTGCAATAAAACTTAAACAAACTAGATATAATATCGAAATTCACATTTGTAAATGTTTTGCCATTTTTATTTCAATATAAACATCATGACATAATACCAAGAAAGTTAGACCATATTAGCAAGACATTGTACCAGTTACCAATGATTTACAAAATTGTCGGTAGATGTCAAAACTCCATACAGAGATTACAAGAAAAAACGAAGAACACATTTTAAACGTGAAATGAATATTCATGAGCTTCTTTATTGAGCTTCTTGGGCCTTTGGATTCTTGTAATCTTAAAAGCAGATTATCATATACGATATCATACACATAACTAACTTTTACTCACCAGGAGATGACAGACTTGCTTGTACTTTAGTTTCAAGCACATTATCATATATGATATATTATAGTGTTAAAAAAGTTGGATTTCAAGCACATTATCATATATGATATTATACACAATACCAACTTTGTAGTACTCACCAGGAGATCACAAACTGCTTGTATTTTATTTTCAAGCACATTATCATATATGATATAGTATAAATGCTTAAAACCTAGCTTATATCATATATGACGCAATACATAATTTTTTACAATTTTTTCAGGAAACTTATCATATATGAATTTTCACTAACAGGTCATCATCAACATATTTTCTTCATAAACATCAACATACTCGATCTAAAGCTTACTTATCACTATAAATCATCAAATTTATAACCTAGGAATCAAAAGTAAACATAAGTGCACAAATATATAGTTATCAGTCTATATACATATATTTGTTAGGCCTTCCTTCTCACTTTACCGATGATATGTTGATGGAAACATTTTAATTAGCATAGTCACACATGAACTATTATCCTATTGACTTGTACATGTATCAAACTAGTACACTTAAAGGTCATATGTCAGTTAAATTTCATTTTCTTCTTCTTGTTTCTTCCTTTTCGATTCTTTTTCTTTCTTCCTGTTTGCTTCTTCTTCTTTCTTCCCTTTTGCTTCTCCATCTCTTTTCATTTTTGCTTCTTGCTTTTTCCTTTTGTCTTCAGCTAGCTTTTGTTCGCTGCTTTCTGTTTCTCTAAGAGTACCCAGCTACAGTTTCTTTTTACCTGCATCCAAAAATATATAACTTTTTATATACTATCATATGTGATTTATAACTTCAAATATTATCAGTATTTATTATGTTATATCACATGTGATATATAATAACAAAAAGTGTACTAGTTTCTTTTCGTGGTTTTTGGATCTAGTAGATGTATTCAAAAACGACAATGAAGATACAGTTTTTAAAGCTTCTTCTACTGCATCAGATTCTTTTGGTTTCTCTTCCGGATCTACATTTTTACAAGCATATATTTCAATAATCATATATGATTTAAACTAGTATCTTCGTTTGTACAAATAGATTAATATCATATGTGATATATACTATAAGCAGACCAACTATTATATGTCATATTCCAACTCTTTACCGTAAACTAAGCATTTGGCTTCGCCATAGGGTATTCTTATAGCTTTGCCGTACTCTTACACTATGACTCTATTACAAAAAAATAACTTCCAATCACCCATTTTGTCTTTAAAATCATAATAGCAACAACAAATCCTTTCTAAACATTGAAAACCTAACTTTTAATCATACATTTCTCCATTAACATCATAATAACATCAACATAATCTATCCTATAACTGAAAATCGTACTTTTCATCACAATAGCATCATCAAAATCCCTATAAACAGTGAAAACCAACTTCTAATCACACAGTTGTTTATTAAAAACACAATCGAACTAATAATCACATATTTTCAGAATGAAATCACTATATCTTAAGCATAAACTCTATGAATAGTACGCTTCATTATTTTCAGAATAAAATCACTATATCTTCAACAATTGAACATACATACATAATATGTTCATCAAATTAAAAATAAAAGCAAATTTATAAGAAGTTTTTAGCAAAAAAAATTACCTTGAATTAGAGGTTGAATCGAAGATCGAATCGGATTGTTTTCAGTTGTAAAGTTTGTAGTAAACCATCAATTATCGATAGATTCATCCATCTTATTATGATATAGTGTTTTTACTGGTTATTTGATTAATTTTTTTGTTTGATTTCCGGTGAATTTAGTAGATCCGGCGTGTTTAGTGGTGGTTTTTTATCGGATTTTTTGTATGATTAGTGTGTGTTTTTAGTGTGTGTTTGGTGAGAGCAGTTATGATGAAATGAACGGTGTTATTTGGATTTTGGTGTTATTGTAAGTTTACAAAAATGCCCCTCCGTGTTTTTTCTTAGTAGTAAGTTGTTTAATCTCAGCCATTGATCAAATTTAAATCAATAGTTGGGAGTTGTCTCTTGGTATGTGACTATTTTATGGTTTGTAAAATAACTCAACTCATATGTTTATTTTAATACTTATAAAGTGTGGCAATTCTTAAATTATTGAATTCCTTAATACTTAATGAATTAAAAAAAACACGCACTTTTTATTTTAAAAAACACGGGTTTTGCATTGTAGGTCGAACCAAAATTATATGATTTCGCAAGTATAACTATTTGGCGTTATATACCGTCACTTTGCACGAGTATACGTCTAGTTTATTAACATGTATACAATCTTTTCGATCAAGCAATAAAGATCTCTGTCATTTCGTTATTATTAAATTTGACGAGTTGCTTTTTTTTTTTTTTTTTTTTTTTATCTCGATTTCAACTAGAAACATGTCTCACGGTCAAAATAAACATTAAAAGTTAAGAATTATATTAACTTTCGAATTGCACGCTAGCTTCAGTTGTTTTTGTATACAACTGATATTGCATGCATTCGGAAGCATAATACTAATCTCAACACAGTTGGTTTGTGTATATCATACTATATAAACTAGCCACATTTTCTTTCTTCAACCAATGTGGGATAATTGTTTTCAAAAATGAAAATACTATGGTACCTAAATACTACGAAGTATTTGCTAATCTAATATGTACCATCTATAATATTATATATAGTCATCAAAATTCATTGATTTTTTTTTATCTTTTGAGGTTACTCGATTAGATGAAACGCGCGATGATCTGAGCATTTTGGGTACATAGTTTGGAAGAATAGGAATGCAAGAGTTTTTAGGTCAAAAGTGCTAGATGGGTAGTTTCGAGTGGTCGGTTTTGTGATTTCATCAGTTGTGTAATCATTTGCTTAAATTAGTTGGGTCATGGATGGTTGGGTCTGGTTGCTTGAGAATTCATGCGACACTTTTTAATTTATCTGTTTTATTTTCAATTAACCAGGAGATATATTATTTGATTGGTATGTTTAAATAATGCTTTCATGCAGGTCAACACATTTGAAATTTGATATTGAAACATATGGTTTAAACAAGTTGTTTAGTATTTCGTAATTGAAATACGATATTTGTTCAAGATTTATCACACCTTCATTAAGGAACAATTGGAACAATTAAAAGGAGATAGAAAGAGATTGACAATTTCATGTATTCTCAGACAAATTGGCAAAGTAGTTGTTTTCTTAATGGTTTTGACTTCTTAATGAACTTTGACTTTGACACTTGTTGATATTTTATGGACCTTCAATGGTGTTAACTCCTTTTTGTTATTAACTGCCATTAATTGGAAATTTATTGGTACTAAAGTTTATAGGCTGTGTTTAAATTTATGCTAGACTAAACATAAAGGGAGATGATTTGCATATTCAAAAAAAATGATTGGGACACTCCAATTATTTGTATTTGAACATTTATATTTTCATATTGGTGTAAGTGTACGGATAACTTGAATAACTGTAGAGATATAAATGACCAAACACAATTAATTAGAGTGTCCCAATCATTTTCTTGAGTATGCAAATCATCTCTCATACATAAAACAACGATTAATCCTTGATGACTATGCTCAGGATGTTTGTCCAAGCTTATTTAATCAATTTATAAACTTATTGGAAATTTGATAAGCTCCCAAACTTTTTACATGTCCTCAAAAAAGCAGCTTATGGAATTTTTAATAAGCTTAAAAGCCCATAAGATAAAACTCAAACAAACACCCCTAAGTCTTTATTAGTAGGAATATTAGGCCATTAAGGCTCTCTTCATGATTACAATAATTGAATACTACCTTCATCCCAAAATAAATTTTATGTTTCTATTTTAAGATGTTCCAAATAAATGTCCTTCTGTTGCATCAAATCAAAATTGAGTTCAGGGTAGAAATGATATTTGATTAGTGGATAGTGTAGTTAGTTGGGGTGTAAATCGGGTCTGGTTGGTCGAGTTCAGGTCAATTCGGGTGGGTAAAAGTCAAGTCATGGCTAAAAATAACATATCCGAACCTGAAGCTATTTGAATTTGGGTTAGTCAGATTTAGGTCAATTAGGGTAAGGTCCACTAGGGTTCGGGTTAACTCAAATATGAGTGAAATGTAGTAAAATTTATATTTGTACTCGTTTAAATAGATAACCTTAAAAATTATATTAAAAAATTAGACAAAAAACCTTCATTCAGGTCGATCAGGTCAACCCGATATCGAACCCTATTTGTACTCGGGTTACTCGCGTTGACACGATAAAATTTTTGACACGCATTACTTAACCTGAATAGGCTTAACCGGGTTCGGGTTCAGCTTCAGGTTCGATCGGGACAGGTTTTTGACACCTCTACTAGTTAGTGGAGTTTATTTTTTATTTATTATTATTTTTTATTTTTTTTTTAGCTCTGTGCAATTTAAAAGTGAATATTTATTTAAAAACAGAGAGAGCGGTACATACGTCTTCCTTCTTAAAACATTTCAAAAAATTTAAATAAAAAGTACTAGAGCATATAATTTGTATTTAGCTTCCAGTGCAAGTGAAAGCATATGTAAAGCACATGATGATCATATATGTTGTGTTTATATTCCTACCAACCGAACATAAATGATCAACAAGTACAAATAGTACTTCAAAGCAGATTATCAAAAAAAGTGATGAAACATTTCACTATAGGTGTAAGCAATATCTATTATACTCAAAAAATAGTTGAGCAGCTTGTATTCATCCGGTTATTATTGACTGTTAACTTTGCATATAATTGTCAAACATATATCCTGTTCTTTAATAAATCTAAATTTCCATATTTTGTTCTTTTGCGGTTTTTATAAGAAAGTGGCAACATGTGGTTTTCGAATCCTTACACATTTTGTGAAGAGAGAACATTATTTTCTAACTATTGTATGATTTTGATCCAAAAAGAGCACTATATAATTGATGAAATGTATGCCAAAATGGACATAAATTAATCAATATGTGTCAATAAACTTAGTTATATACACTTTTTTACCTAATAGAATATCAACCTCCGCTTTGCCATTTTGTTTCGATTTCAAGTAAAAACATTTTGGTGCATGTAATTTTTCCTCCATAATTAGTTGGCTAAAAATTCCACGTAAACCAGGAGGGATCCATTTTTCACCTTTTATGTTCATGAAATAGATAATTAGCCGATCGAACAATGTCTCATAGGTGGATCCATTTTTCACTTTTTATGTTCATGAAAGAGATAATTAATTAGCCCACAGGCAAAACAAACGTTAAAAGTTTAAGAATTATACTAGTCATTCAGGCCCGTGCGTTGCACACGGGCTCTATCTAAGTGTTCATAGTGTAATGTCAAGCACTAATTTTGATCATGTTTGGAACTATCATGTTTTGGTGATGGTCGGATTTTGTTGGGCTTTATCTAGATGTTCATAGCGTAATGTTTGTGTAAATATACAACAATCTATAACTCGTGCTATCTCGTGACAATTTTATTGATTGTTGGAAAAAATTTGTAAATGTTTACGCAACGGTAATTATTTTGTTGATTTATAGTTTAGTTCTTTTAGTTGTGCTTTGATGAGTGCTCAAACACTCATCGTTTTTGACGTATTTAAACTGCCAAAACATACAAAAATAATCAAAAAGATATCAAAATACTTAAATTATCCCAGGGATTGTGTTTTATGTGTTTTAAAAGCAAAATGAGCAAAAACAAAGAAAAAACGTACAAAGTTTGCAATATTGGCAGTTTCAGTCCCTCAAGTTTCAAAACTTGTCAAAATTAGTCCCTATGCATTTATTTTGAAAGGAAAAGTCAACCCAAGGTTTTGAAAGTCAAAAATAACAAAATATTACACTTGGGTCATAAAGTTTCCAAAATTACATGTTTAGTCCCTGAGTTTTCAAAGTTGGCAAAATAGGTCCCTGGGAAATGTTGAAAATAGGAAAATGGCAAAAATGGTTTTGGACTTTGGATTTATAACATATTTGGACCTTGGAAGCAAATTGGAAAAACAACAAAATCAGTCCTTGTGTTTTGGTACAATTACAAAATTGGTCCTTGTTACAACACAAACCAACCGGACCCTTGTTATTCAAACCAAACCCAAAATCAAAATAAACCCAAAACCAAACCTTAAATCCAACCCCTAGGCCCAGTCCACCCAGCCCACTCCCTTTTTAATATAAAAACACCCCGGTCAAACCTCCCAGTTGACCATCATCCCCTTCCCCCCAACCGTATCCCACAAAACTAGGGAAACTCTCCCCCTCCTCTCACCTTTTTCACCAGCCACCCCCCCCCCCCCCCCCCCAATAATAAATGATGCTCACCAACCAATCCAACCCCCACCATCACCTCATTAAATGCCACCACCAGAACCACTAATTTTGGTGCGTTCCATTTTGGCGCCAAAAAGCTAATCAACAGCTCAGATGTATCAAAAGCTAATTGGACGGCTGGGATTTGGTCAAGGAGTCAACACAAAGATATTGGGTCTATCAGAATTCAAAAAGGAGCCATGTGGAAGACTTAGGCTTTAATCTTTATGTCGTTTATATATATGTAGCTCACTTAAGCCTTTTAGTATGTGTAGTTTTTAGTTTAAGTTATTGTAGTATCTAATTATACTTATGTAATCTCTTTTTAAGTTAATGAAGCATCAGTTTTAAGTTTACTCTCTTTTACAATTTTTCAAGTTAACTTAGAATCTCAAATCATTATTCAAAGTTTCTTATTGATATATAGTTGTTTATTTACTCATATAATCCATCTTGTATCTATTTTACATAAGTTTTCAAGTTGTAAAAGGTCTTTACCTCAGTTTAAGAAAAATAGCAAAAATAACAAAAAAATAAAAATAAAATAAAAATTTGTCAGAAAGAAGGAGTTAAGCTTGGAGCACTGTGTATATGGGATGGCAGTGGGTTAGGGACTTGTGGAAGTCACATAGGATTGGTGATTGTGGTTCTTTGGTCCTTGGCAGTTGGCTTGGAAGGCTTTTGTAAGCTCCAATTTTTTTGATTTGTACTCTTTTAAGTATTTTAGTATTACTTGTTGCTTATTATTGTTTACTTTGCTTATTTATAGCTTATTGGACTAGTTGTATTCAGTAGTTTGCATTTGTGTTTCACTAAAACCAAGTTTAGTAATTGTCTGTGTGTTAAAAGGGGTGTTTGGATTGAACTGGTTAAGGCATTGTGGTTGTTCTTAGTTGTTACTTATTGTTCACTCAGCTCACTTAAGTCCTAAATACACCAAATCAAATCCTTTTTTAGTGGTCACAACCACATAAGTCAAATCACAACCAAAATCATCACCACAGTTAACTATGGTGACATTTAAGTTTTAGATTTCATAAAATCAACTCACAAGTTTGTGTTTTTGCTTAAAATGGTTGTCTTTTAGCTCAATATAACAGATTCAAGCAACAAATAGGATCTGAGTTTCATAAAAGTCAAAATACCAAAGTTTTCTTAAAAGTCAAAAGTTCATCATCTCAGAAAAACCAAAAATGGCTTGAATTTTCTAGATTTTTGTGTTTGATATTAGACTTTGAAATTTGTTGTGGTAATAGTGTATCAGTAGAGGTATAAGATCCTATGTTTGTCTCATTTTTGTGATTTTTCTACCAGCTTGTGCACAAGCTCAAAGTGAGCTGCAGGGCAAGCTCTTGCCCTGTGCACAATCTCAGTTTCACCCACCTAACTTGAGTGGACCCCACAGGGCTACTCAGTGGGTCCCAGACCTGGATTTTTAGCTTATTGGAAAGCCAATAAGCTAAGCTTTAGAACCCTGAGCTTATTTGGTGGTCTAGATCCCATTTGGTAGGGCTGCTAGTGCTCTAAAGTTTGACCCCCATCTGAGTTAAGTTGATAACTCAGTTTTGGTACCCAACTTTCATCCTTCCCCCTGATCTCATCTGTGGGACCCAGAGGGTATACCTTGGCTTTTTAGATAGCTTTTCACCCCAGCTTATTGGTTTAATACTTTTTAGATAACAATTAATTAAATAGTCTTAAAAATATATTTTCATTTCTAAAATTAGTTTTATAGTATTTTAGATTTTTCTAAGTTTAATTTTTATTTTTCCAAGTTAATTTCATATTTATTTATAATTTAAGTTAATTTAGTTAATTAAAAATAATTAGAAAATTAGTATTTAATTAATAGTAATTATAAAATTAGTGTAAAAATTAATTTTAAATTTCCAAAAATTTTCTCTCATCATTAGGTTTGTAAAAAGTCCATTTTCATACCAGTAGCCTTTTCAGATCACCTCGTTCACTTTTATTCATCGTACGTTTGTTCGCGTTTTCAGCAAACGTACGATTTTTGAGTTTTAAGTTACTTTTTCTCAATCTAAGTTCCAGTAATCATTCACATAGCTTTCCTAAGCTATTTCTGTTAATAATCTCCAAATAATTCCCACAACAAACCTTTTCTGTGAATAATCACCCGATCACAAAGCACGCTAAAGTTACAATTCACACCTCAACGGGATTTAACGACCCGGTGATACCTTATATTACCCGGAGCATTGATTTAGGTTATTTGACCTTGTTGATCATTCCTTGGTCAATATAAGTTGGTGGTTTAGCATCAATCAATTTTTGGCGCCGCTGCCGGGGAGGTGTGCGCGTTTCTGCAGCGTCTTTCGAGATTAGTGTTATCTCACCATCATCACTGTACAAATACCACCACTTGTGTAAATTTTCAAATCAAAACATAAAAAGTCATTAACACTTTTCCTAAAGTGTTAAAACACCAAAAAAAAATTAAAAAAAAAAAAAAAAAAAAAAAAAAAAAAACAACAACAACAAAACATTTCATAACGTTTTCTGATTCGGTTTTCTTTTAAAAGGTGATTCTTAAAAAGAGAAACGATTCTGGATTACGGGACGATAACAAAAATATTGTCCAAAAAGTTTTTATCCCTAGTGCATGCGCACTCGTTCACAATCGAAACGAAATCATCAACTAAGAAACGTAACTGAGTTACGTCCTATTGTTGAGGATCCAGTTCCGAAAATGGACGGAGACGACAACCAAGAACCACCCAAAGATGATGCAGCTCCTGATCTCCGAACGATGGAGGAGTTGTGTCAACCCACAATGCAAGGGAGGGGAGGACCCATTGCCCCTCTTAATATTGCGGCCACTGATTTTGGAATTAAACATCATATGATACAACAAGTCCAGAATTCATGCCAATTCCACGATTTACCGGGTGACGATGCAAACAAGCATCTTGATAAATTCCTTACCGTCACTCAAAACATGAAACAGCATGGTGTCTCCGATGATGCCCTTCATCTATCTCTCTTTCCCTATTCTCTAACACATCATGACACTGCATCGTTTGATCGACTTCCGAAAAATTCAATTCACACTTTCGAAGAGATGGTCACTAAATTTTTGTTGATCCCAGTTGAGCTTAAACGATCTTGTATAGAAGTTAACTTGATTAAACACTTAAGCTAATATGCGGAATGTAAAAGCTTAACTTAAGAAGAATAATGATTCTCTTTCAACACTTCAATATTATTAATACGAGCACTCAACAATGCTAGGGTTTTACAACCTTGAAGTGAATAAAAAATACGTACATAAACTAACCCTAGGATCCTCCTTTTATAGACTAAGGAATCCTACTAGGTTTACAATACCTTTCTCTACACGATAAGAATATTCTAGATAAATATAATATTTACACAATCTATTCTATATTTATCTAAACCGTATACATCCTTATCCCATCAGCAGTAGATTCTGTCAGCAGTATTTAACTTCAGCAGCACTTTGACATCAGCAGCAGAATCATTACTACTAGCAGCAGTTTCACTCAGCAGCAGTTTCACTCAGCAGCAGTGTCAGACCCAACAATTTTTAGCCAAATACTTTCCACCATCCATGGTTACCAAGTTGCGTAATGACATTAGCAACTTTCGTCAGCTTCCCAACGAATCTTTATTCGAAACTTGGGAACACTATAAGACTGCGATTGATCGGTGTCCCAACCACAATATGTTACAAGTCACCATTATAGATACCTTCTATAATGGTTTGACCTTGAGACACCGAGATATCCTCAATGCTGCTGCTGGAGGGACCTTTATGAAAAGGCGTCCCGAAGAGTGCTACGACCTCATTGAGAACATGACTGCTCACCATAATTTCTAGGATTCCTCAGCCGAGAAGGAAGAGTCATGTAAGTCTGCCACTTCAGCATCCTCATCCTCTGAAATAGCAATTCTCGCTAAAAGGATGGATGATATCTTTATGGCTGTGTTGAGAATGATCCAAACTATGCAAAATCAACAAGTTCAAAATCAACAAGCCAAAGCTGTCAATCAAAGTTGTGAAACTTGTGGAGGTCCACATCCCTACTTCGAGTGTCCAACCACTGGTGGTTACACTCCATTTTCTTACTTTGAATTCTACTATCTCTGTCCATTCAGAATCATCCTTTGAAGGTTCAAACATAAGTTTAAGAGCTCTCCACATAACATTATCAGAAGAAGTTATGATATGATCAATTTTATCTATCTCATACTTTTTACCATCAAACTTCTCAGCTCCAAACTTTGCCTTGTATAACTTCCACAAGTCTTCAACATCCTCTCTATCAAAGTAGTGTAACATCTGTTGAAATCTAAGAAACCTGTGAGTCTTACCATCAGATCTCTGGACATCATGAAATGCTCCAATGTGAGTATCATATCCTGTAGTTACTTTGATAATAGGGTATTTGACTCCTAATGGTTTGGCATCAACTACTTCAGGATCTTCCATCTTGCCAACCATAGTGTAACCCTTCAATTGTTCTTTTTGATGCTCAGAAGGAATGTGATCAAGACCATGTTTAAACTCATCTCCTTCAGGCATAGAACTGCTTCCTTCTCCAATCTTTCTCTTCTTCTTTGCAAATGACTTATGAATAACACCTTTTCTTTTACCACCTTGCACAGAAGAAATAGTATTTGCTGCATCAATATCAAGCTGTTTTACATCATCAGCTTCTTGAATATGCTCTGCTTCAGCTACTTTTTCAGGTACTAACTTCTTGTTCATCTGAGCAATTTGTTCCAAATCCTCAGCACATCCCATAGCATAAAATGTATCTGTTCTCCTCTTAGCTTGTTGATATAAGTCAAAAACTTCTTTGTCAGAATAAGCTTTCAACTGTACCAATGTCCATCCAGCCATATTCTTTAGATACCTTTCATATTCTTTTCTTTGTTGTTTAACAGTTGGACCTTTAAATATCTTTATCTTTCTTCTAGCAGTAGCATTTTCTTTTCTCTTCTTTGTAGTAAACTCATTGTACCAAGATTGCACATTAAAAGTTGGAACTTCATTTTCTTCAATCTTGATCAGCTTATTGAGTTCAATATCAGCAGCCATTCTGATCTTCTCACTTATCCATTCTTCATACCTCTTTAATCCTTCAGCCTCTTTCTCAGCTAACTGTTGTTCTTCCATATTAATCAACTCTTGTTCTCTAAGTGCAGCAGCTGTATCATGTTCAACTTGTAATGCCTTAGGCCAAGAATCAAAAGGTACATCAGTGAAATCAATTCCTTTATACATAATCCTTGGTTTTTCAACTTGCTTGCCCTTGCCTTTATCAGTTGAAGATGAAGAAATAACCTTCTTTTGTTGAGCAGCAGGTTCTTTAATAACAATCCCTTTTTCAGGTTTTCTAGGTGCTGATGATTTGATTGTTGTTGTAGTTTGTTGTGGTAGTAAAGGAGTTGATACTGGTGTAATCTTCTTGCTCAACAATACCATGGCTTCAGCAGCAGCATTGTCTCCAGACCCAGCAGCAGAGTCTTGTGCATCAGCAGATCCACTAGCAGCAGAGTTAGTAAGATCCTTAGCAGTAGATTCTTGAGCAGCAGAGTCAAGACTTTTGTCTCCCAACTTCATCAATGTTTCACCCATCAACCCTGTTGCCTTCACTAATTGCTCAGGCTCCAAAGTTGTAAGTTGTTCTACCACCTTCTCTTGTGTAGCAATCACCTCTTCCATAACAACCTCATTCCCTGATTTATCAGCAACCACAAAATCTCCAGCATCCTGAGGACTTTCAACATCCATATCACCAATCACTGGAACCTCCCCTGAAACCATTCCATCATTCAAACCCAGAGCACTATCAGCCTTTTCCAAATTTGCCTCCCCTGAACCCATTGCCTCTTCAATCCTCCCCTGTTTGGAAGCATCCTCTTCCAAGTGAGTAGAAGCATCAGGAGAACTAACAACCTGAGAAGTGCCCACTTTATTCAATCTTTTCAAAGAGGTTGAAGATCTTGATTTCTGAAAGTTCTTAATCTGTTTTTGCAATTTGATAATAGTCTTGTCCTGATCAGCAACAACAGATGAAAGATTAAGAACTTTGTCCTCCAGGGTAGTACATTTCACCCCCAAGTTGGCACAAGTAACCGTCAATTCCTGAATGAGTTGCATAATAGTCTCATCACTTCGACCTGTATTACCTAGTCCGAGAGGTGAATCATGGACATTGTCATCATGTACAAGATTTTCCGTCAATTCATGGGTCACTGGCCTATCCTCATCACTTCGACCTGTGTAACCTGGTCCGAGAGGTGAATCTTGGGACATAAACTCAGTATCAAACCTAGTTTGATCAGCTGAGCCCCCTGTATTTGCCATTTGGCTAGGGTTACCATCCTGAGAATTTGATTCAGAAGAATCATCATCTCTAGATGTTGCCTTGGTTTAGGTCTTAATGATGTTATCACTATCCTGCTCTGCTGCTAAGCTAGAAGCAGTAGTGACAGCCCTTGCCAACATGTCCTCTTCATCACCTAGGACAGCCTCATCTGGTACAGCCATACTAACACTATCCTGAGGTAGATCAGTGTTCTTTTTAGTGTTCCTACGGGTATAGAGTATTTTAGGTTGTGTAGCAGATGCACTAAAATTGGGTGTGTGATGGGAGTCAGTGGGATTTCCTGATCCTTCACCCTGATTATTTTGCACAAGTTGCACCATAAAAGGTGTAAGATTTGTATGTGTGCCTAAAAAACCTTTTCCATGTTTAACCAAGAAAGTAAAAGTTTTAGAAACCAATTTTGGAGCATCATAAGTAGCAACATGGCCTCTAAACTTTGTAAGTTGTTTTTGAACAAAGAGTTGTATAAACCTTGGATAAAGCAAATATGAACCAGACTCTTTTATACTTTGAAACATCCCTTCCAAAATCATTTTTGAAAAATTGAATGGTTTACCTTTGCTTAGGCATACCATTGCAGAAGCAATAGTAGTACTAAACTCATGCCATCCAGAAGTTTTAGGACTCAAACAATGAAGAAGAAGATGTATCAAAAACTTGTATTGAGGACAGAGGAGAGATTTTTGAAATTTTAAATTTGTATGATTCCCCTCATATCCCAAATCTTTTAACCCAGCAAAAATAGCAGAATTGGCCAGGCAAGTGGTCTCTGTTTCATCATCTAAGAAAAGGGTTTCTCTTATTAATGATTCAGATACACGAACCTTTTGCCCATCTACTAAGGCACTAACATGTTTTTCCCCATTCATAGTTTTGATTTTAGCGGTAAGCCAAAACTGTTTGATGTGGGAAGCAAATATAGTAGGATTCACAGTGAGTGCATACCTAAGAGAAGTATCATTCAAAAATTTTACCATGTCTGTGAATTCTTCATTAACTGATTTAGCATCCAAAACGACCACACTGTTGTGTTGCTTTGCCCAGGTACGAAAGCAATCCATGAGTTAGGGTTTAGGGAAATTGGGGATAATTGATTTTGAGAGAAATAGAGTGTTAGGGTTTGTGATAACTTCGATTTGAAATATGAGAAAACCAATTAGGAAGATCAATTAGGTTTTAAACAGATTGAAGAAGTTACACATACCACCCTCACACTTTCAACCGTAGCAACACAATAACACTAGCAGCAGAGTTATATAACTAGCAGCAGAGTGAAATATCCAGCAGCAGAGTTGACAAAATAAGCTTGGTCAAAAAGTCAAGAATCCTCAGCAATTAATGCGATGATATTCCGTAATCCCTATAAAAACGGACTAAATCTTTTCCCTAATTTATCACAATCAAACCCTAATCGCAATCAAAACACCAATCAACCAAATCAAAACGTCAATTAACCCAAATCAAATCAACCAATCATGAAATCAACACCCGAAATCATCAATATCTCTTCCGATTCATCATCTGAAGATGAAACCCCCTTTGAAACTTATGTACCTCCCTTTCGTCCTCCTCATAATGGTTGTAGAACCAAGGAGCAAGCAAAGAAGAGAAAGCATGATCTCCCTGTCTTTAAAGATCTCCTCAGTTTGAATCAAACCCCAAGCACTTCTAGGGGTAAAGTTGTGATGTCCCCAAAATCTCCATCGTCTTCAGAGTCATCAGAAGACACAGCTTGGATCCCTATCAGGCAACCATCTCCAAGGGAGCTTGTTTCCCCTTTCATCTATACTTCATCAGATGAGGATGAGCCTCCAAATGAACCACCTTCCACTCCTGAGAGGCCTCAATCATCAAGGCCACGACCAAAGAAGTCCTCCAAGACAAAGAAGACAAGGAAGACAAACTCTCCTCTTCCTAAGGAAAGAAAAATTGTACTTGGCCTTCCATGCCCTAGGAAGTAGTACTTGTAGGTTTTAATTTCATCTTAGATTGTTGCACTCTTTTGTGGTTTCAGAAGTAGTTTTAGAATTTCTCTTTTGATGTATAAACTTCTGAACTTGATGAATGACAAATGTTCTTCTTTTGTTGTCATAATATTGTAATTGCAAATCATCATTTAGACTTATTCCTGCACAATATTAGACCAAACACCACAAAACAAACAAACATATGCACTAGCAGTAGAGTTAGAAATAGCAGCATAGTACATTCCATCACAAACATAAGCAGCAGAGTAACAAGCAGCACAATTCCTTTACAAACTTGTACAAAACAAAGAGATAAGTTTTTCAAAGATTTATCATACCAATGTTTGCAATTAAAAATTGAAACCTCCCCACATCAAAGTGTTTAGTGAGAAGATCAGCAACATTGTTATCAGTATCAACTTTAACAATTTGAATCAACTTCTTTTCATAGCAATCCCTGATAAAATGATGTCTTGTCTCAATATGTTTTGTTTTAGAATGAAAAACAGGGTTTTTAATTATGCAAAGTGTGCTGTTGTTATCAATATGAATTTTGGTATTCATGAAATTGTACCCATAATCCAATAATTGATTCTGCATCCATAGAACTTGTCCACAACAACTTGAAGCAGCCACATACTCAGCTTTAGTTGTAGAATTAGCCACCACTGTTTGCTTCTTGCATTGCCATGACACCAATCTGCTTCCTAAAAATTGACAACCCCCTGTTGTAGACTTTCTATCCAAAGAAGCTCCAGCATAGTCACTATCTGAATATGAGACCAAATCAAATGGTGAATCCTTAGGATATCAAAGGCCCAATTTTGGTTGATGCCTCAGATATCTAAAAATTCTCTTTACTGCATTGAGATGTGATTCCTTGGGACACACTTGAAATCTTGCACAGGCACACACAGCAAACATGATATCAGGCCTTGATGCTGTAAGATACATCAATGAGCCAATCATAGACCTGTACAAGTGTATATCCACTTCCTTTCCATATTCATCCTTCGTCAATGGTTTATTGGTTTCCATGGTAGTCTTGGCAGGTTTAGCATCTTCAAAACCAAATTTCTTCAAAATATCATTGACATACTTATCCTGACTGATAAATATACCATTTTCTTTCTGTGTAACTTGCAGACCTAAGAAGAAGGTGAGTTCTCCCATTGAACTCATAGCAAACTTGTCCTTCATAAGCTTTTCAAAACTAACACACATAGCTTTATTTGTAGACCCAAAGATGATATTGTCAACATAGATTTGAACCAGCAGAATGTCATCCTTTTGTCTTTTGAGAAACAGAGTTTTATCAATCTTTCCTCTACTAAACCCAGATTCTAGCAAGTATGTTGACAAAGTGTCATACCAAGCTCTAGGAGCATGATGTAAGCCATACATTGCTCTATTTACCTTGTAAACTTTGTCAGGATGATCAGGGTCTTCAAAACCTGGTGGTTGAGACACATAAACCTCTTCTGTAATGGTCCCATACAGAAAAGCACTCTTCACATCCATTTGATACACTACAAAGTCTTTGTATGAAGCATAAGCCAAGAATATTCTAATTGCTTCTATTCTTACCACTGGAGCAAATACCTCATCATAATCAAGGCCTTCTTGTTGTGTGTATCCCTGTGCTACTAACCTTGCCTTATTCCTTATGACAATTCCTCTCTCATCTCTTTTGCATCTGAAAACCCATTTTGTGCCAATCACTCTTTTTCCATTTGGCAGTTCAACCAAAGTCCAAACTTCTTGCAGCTTAAATTGTAGAAGCTCATCTTGCATTGCTTCCACCTAACTTGCTTCTTGTAAGGCTTTGTAAGTGTTTTTGGGTTCAATTTGAGAAAGAAAACATGCAAACAGGCAATTTTGAAGATCTTTATGACTATTTCTTTGATGCAGAGATCTGGCAAAGAAACTTTGATGTTGAAGATCTTTCAGTGCTTTAGTCATCTGTCTAGTTTGAATAGATGATTGTGGATCACTTAAAATTTGATCTTTGGGATGATCCTTGTGCACTCTTATGGTAGTTGTAGGACTAACAGGAATATTGAGTTCCAAATTAGTAAAATCTGCAGCAGCTCCAAATAATTGACCATTAAGTGCATCATCATCTGTGTCATAATAAATATTCTCAAGAGGAGGCATATTTGGATCATCAGGATAGATAGAATCAGCAATAGGGCTACCCTGAGAGTCCAAATGAGGAAACATTGAAGTAGCAGTAGAGTTAGTAGGCTTGGAAGCAGAATGTGGTGGAGCAGTAGTTGTATCTTTTGGCCTAGCAGTAGAGTCTGATGAGTCAGCAGCAGAGTCTTCTGGTGTTGTAGGAGAGACATTAACAACTACTTTGGGAACCCCATTAGTTTCTTTTTCTGCTTCAATAGGTATTTCAATACCTGCTTCAGTTTCCTTAGGTTTTTCTTGAGTAACAACATCTTCTTTATATCCTGGATCAGTCTGAAAGGGTAGTAGAGTGACCAACCTTTAGTTTCTCAACCAAAACAAATTCTTCTTGTGGTTTATTAACACTGGCAATAACTGGTACATAATTCATTGTTTTGGTAAGCATATCCACATTAAACAGCCATTCTGGTCCTTTTCCTTCAGGATTGGATGAGTTCTCAGAAAACTTAATATGCAAATTCTCCTCTACATGTTTGGTTCTCTTGTTATATACTCTGAAAGCTTTACTAATCACAGAGTAACCAACCAAATTTCCTTCATCAGCTTTTTCATCAAATTTGCCTAGCTGATCCTTAGTGTTCAAAATTGTAACAGGACATCCAAATGGTTTGAGAAAATCAATCAGTGGCTTCTTTCCATGAAATAACTCATATGGACTCTTATTATGAGGCTTGACTACCTTACTTCTGTTCTGCACAAAGCATGCAGTGTTCACAGCTTCAGCCCAAAAAGGAATAGGTAGTTTTGAATCAGATAACATTGTTCTTGCAGCCTCAATAAGTGTCATGTTTCTTCTTTCTGCAACACCATTCTGTTGTGGAGTTCTTGCTACACTATATTGTCTAAGAATTCCTTTCCCCACACAGAATTGATTCATCACACTGTTCTTGAACTCAGTACCATTGTCACATCTGATTATCTTCACCTTGTGATTGTACAGGTTTTCAAATCTTGTAATAAATGCCTTGAGTATTTCTGGAGTTTCATCTTTAGTGGCTAGAAAGAATACCCAAGTGAACCTGCTAAAGTCATCAGTGACAACAGACAATATGACTTCTTATTCAAGCTTTTTACAAATACAGGCCTAAATAAATCCATGTGCAGTAGGTGTAAAGGCTCAGTATTTGTGGTCACAGTCTTGGACTTGAATGAAACTCCGTGTTGTTTACCCTTTTGACAGGCAACACAAGTTTCACAATTTTCAAAAGTCTTTGTAGGCATTCCTCTGACCAGATTTCCATTTACCAATTTGTTCATGGTTTTGTAGTTCAGATGTCCCAATCTCCTATGCCATAATTTGGACTCATCAACAGTGGCCTTTGCAATTAGACAAGTCAAAGCCCTCTTAGGAACAATGTTCTTAATATGGTCACTGTATATATTCTCATTTCTAGGGACCTTCAAAAGCACAGATTTGTCATCTGGCAAATGATAGTCAGGAGAAAGGATCATACACTCAGTGTCTGTAAATAGAACAAAGTTCTTTTTGTCACATATTTGTGAGACACTAAAGAGTTTAAACTTAAGTCCTTTCACAAGAAACACCTTCTCAAAGTCCAAATTTCCAGTTTTTAGAGTTCCTCTTCCAACAATCTTTTCACCTTTTGGATCATTCCCAAAAGCAACATAACCACCATCAAAAGCCTCAAAGTCTTCAAGTTGAGACTCATCTCCTGTCATGTGTCCAGAACATCCACTGTCAACAATAACCATATCCTTAAGCTCATCCAGTAGATTGACCTGCACATGAGAAGTAGAGACATTAGTTCCTCTTGACGACCCAAGCCATTACTGACTTGGATCTGCCCTGTGCATCAACATAATCAAATTTCTTTAAATCACTTGATGCACTACTATTCTTGGAAACAGAATTTGAATCAATAGTTTTTGGTTTCCAAGTCCAGCAAGCTGAGGCCTTAACAGCATAAAAGTGATTACCAACAATTGTATTTGTTAAAACTTTTGGCCCAGAAGTAGAAAGTTTTGTACTAGCAGCAAGTTGCTTACTAGCAGCAAAGTGCATATTAGCAGCAGAATGCTTACTAGCAGTAGAGCCAGTAGAAGAACCAGTTGTGGTTTTGAAAACACCATTTGTTTTAGCAGCATAAATAGATCTAGTTGCACCAGATCTCAATAAAACAGCTCTTGGAACCATGTTTCTATTAGGATGTGGGTGAGTTTGTTTAGTTACATATTTGTGATTCACCCTAGTATATTGATTCCAAACAGGCTTTTGGTGTTCAGGACATCTAACAATCAAGTGGTCAAAGCTACCACACTTATAACAAGCCTTCTTTTGTAATTGAAACTGATTACCTAATCTGTGTGAAACTAGGTTGTTAAAGTTTCTCTGGTTACCCCTAGGCTTATTATTGAACCTTTCCATCTGTTCTCTAGGTACCTCATTGTACTCTACCATTTTCCTAGAGAAGTTATTTCCTAACACAGGTTTGACAAACTTAACCTGTTCAATTTTAGGTTTAAACTTTGTAGGAATTTCTTCCTTTTTCACACTTTGTTCTTGTTTAACCTGTTCCTCATCACTATCACTATCAGAATACCAATCTTCTATAATAGGAGCTTCAGAAAATTTTCTAGCCTCAACCTTAGGTGTTTCATTAACACTTGTGCTACATTCACCTACAGGTTTTTCAATATTTAGCTCACTAATGAATGATAGTTCTTTTCCTGGTGGAGCAAAAGCACTTTTGGCTGGAGGAGCCACTTCATTATACCCAATTCCACTACCTTTTCTCATCAAGTTATTCTCTATAGATTTATGAACCAAATCAGAAGCATATTGTTGTTTTTGTACTCTTACTACATGTTTATCTTTTTCAGCAAGAGCTTCCTCTTTTTCTTTTTCTGCTTCTTCTAACTTATTTTTAAGAACTTCTACTTCACTGTTTTTCTTAAAAATTTCTATATCTCTGAGATTAAGTTGATCTACATATTCCTTCTCACACTCTTTGAGATATTCTAACCTCCTTTCAACATTTTGAATACCTACTTTGTAACCTAAGTTATCAAGTTTTAGGTGTTCAATTTCTCTATTTAAACTCTCATTCCTAGACTTAAGTTCTTCTATAGTGTCAGCACAAGATTTAAAAGAACACATAGATAAGTCTGAATCATTTGATACCTAAGAGTCAGATCCTGATGATGAACCATAGGCCATAAGTGCAAAGTTATGCACCTTGGGTT
Source organism: Artemisia argyi (assembly GCA_030686995.1). Taxonomy (NCBI): domain Eukaryota; kingdom Viridiplantae; phylum Streptophyta; class Magnoliopsida; order Asterales; family Asteraceae; genus Artemisia; species Artemisia argyi. The sequence goes on from CM060686.1 coordinate 138,611,871, forward strand.
GATCAACAGCTACTAAAGAGAAATTTGGTTCTTCTTCAGCCATATCACTCCAATCATAATCTCCCAGTCCATCACAAGATACTAGTGCAGTCTTTGATTCTTTAGTAATCTTCTTTGTAGCATCAACATTCTTCTTTGGAGCTCTACACTCTCTGGCAAAATGTCCCTTCCTGTTGCAATTATAGCACTCTATCTTTGACTTGTCAAAGCCTGGACTGTCCTTAGCTTTATGCTTGACTTCTTTTCCAGTCTTCTTCAAAACTTTCTTGCCCTCAAGGTCAACATAGCCATTTCCCATTTAAGATCAATTTCTTCAAATTCAGGATCAATATAATCCAGATCTTGATTAATGACATGTGACCTTATATTTGTTGTGAGCTCAGCCAAGAATGCACACAAAGCAATATCACTGGTAGAGATCTTATCATTTGAACTAGCAGCAGATCCATCAGCAGCAGATACTCCATAAGCAGTAGAATGAGAAGCAGAGTGAGATTCTTGAGATCCTTTTCCTTTAGAGGATACAAAGGCAAGATTTTGAGTACCAGAAGATGAAGTAGAAGAGGTAGATAGTTCTGATTCATACACTCTTAAATTGTTGTAGAGACTCTCCAACTTCATAGTTTCAAAATCAGTTTTATTCCTCTACACAACTGTGTGCATACTCCATTCAGGTGCAAGACTTCTAAGAAACTTTAGGTTTACATCTTCTTGTGGAACCACATAGCCAACAAGCTTTAGATGGCTAACCAGTTGGTTTAGCCTGTTGTATGTGCCAATTATCTTCTCGCCACTTTCAGAAGTAAAATTCTCAAACTGATGCTTCAGCATGTTTTTCCTTGATTTCTTAGTAGCATCATTCCCTCCAAACCTGAATTCAACAGCATCCATCAATTCTTTTCCAGATTCACAGTCATCAAAGTCCATTTGGAATTCATTAGGTATTCCCATTAAGAGAATACTGTGTGCTTTGATTTCCATCTTCCTTACTGTGTTGGCTTCAGCAGACTTAATTGGTATCTCTTTCCCATCAGCACTCTTCTCAGGAACAGAATCACCATTAACAATCACATTCCACATGTTGAAATCAATCATGCGAATGTACTGTCTGATCCTTCTCATCCAAAGCTCATACTCAGAAGGATTCAGCATGGGTACCCTTGAAGCAGTCACCATATGAGTTTCATCACCCATCTTAGCAGTTGATTTGGAACAGCAAACTCTTAAGAAACAAAATCTTCTTGATAATAACTTCTAGATCACAAGCTCTGATACCACTTGTTGATCCCAGTTGAGCTTAAACGATCTTGTATAGAAGTTAACTTGATTAAACACTTAAGCTAATATGCGGAATGTAAAAGCTTAACTTAAGAAGAATAATGATTCTCTTTCAACACTTCAATATTATTAATACGAGCACTCAACAATGCTAGGGTTTTACAACCTTGAAGTGAATAAAAAATACGTACATAAACTAACCCTAGGATCCTCCTTTTATAGACTAAGGAATCCTACTAGGTTTACAATACCTTTCTCTACACGATAAGAATATTCTAGATAAATATAATATTTACACAATCTATTCTATATTTATCTAAACCGTATACATCCTTATCCCATCAGCAGTAGATTCTGTCAGCAGTATTTAACTTCAGCAGCACTTTGACATCAGCAGCAGAATCATTACTACCAGCAGCAGTTTCACTCAGCAGCAGTGTCAGACCCAACAATTTTTAGCCAAATACTTTCCACCATCCATGGTTACCAAGTTGCGTAATGACATTAGCAACTTTCGTCAGCTTCCCAACGAATCTTTATTCGAAACTTGGGAACACTATAAGACTGCGATTGATCGGTGTCCCAACCACAATATGTTACAAGTCACCATTATAGATACCTTCTATAATGGTTTGACCTTGAGACACCGAGATATCCTCAATGCTGCTGCTGGAGGGACCTTTATGAAAAGGCGTCCCGAAGAGTGCTACGACCTCATTGAGAACATGACTGCTCACCATAATTTCTGGGATTCCTCAGCCGAGAAGGAAGAGTCATGTAAGTCTGCCACTTCAGCATCCTCATCCTCTGAAATAGCAATTCTCGCTAAAAGGATGGATGATATCTTTATGGCTGTGTTGAGAATGATCCAAACTATGCAAAATCAACAAGTTCAAAATCAACAAGCCAAAGCTGTCAATCAAAGTTGCGAAACTTGTGGAGGTCCACATCCCTACGGCGAGTGTCCAACCACTGGTGGTTACACTCAAGAGAACGTACATGCTATTCAAGGTTCCTATAATTCGGGAGGTAATGGCTACCAACCACAAGGGGACCGCAATCTTCTTAGCTATCGTTCTAACAATTTCCTTGGACCACCCGGTTTCAATCAAAACAATAATGTCCAAAACAACCTTAACCAGAACCAAAATCAGAATCGAACAAACCAAGGTTACCAAAATTCAGGAAATGTCAATCAAAATCAAAACCAGGGTTTCCATCAAAATCAAAACCAAGGTTTCCAACATCAAGGAAACTATAATCGAAACCAAGGTCAAAACAACTTTCAGGGAAACAACTCTCACGGATATGGCAACCAAAATCAGGGAAATTTTCCAAAACCACGGTTCCCATCAAAATAACCGGGGCTAGAATTTTCCCAATCAAAATCAAGCCATCACTCCAACTACTCAGCACTTCCCGAATCCAGCTCCTCCTAACCCAACTCGAGTAATTGTTCCGACCGGCCCATCAAATGATGAGTTGTTGAAACAATTCATGAAATCTCAGGAGGAGATGAACAAAGTGATAATGACTCAGATCGCTTACATCAAGAAGTCTTTAAATGATCAACCCTCGGGCTCAGGAAAACTTCCGAGCAATACGATCGCTAACCCGAGGGGCGATGTTAAGGCGATCACTACCCGAAGCGGTGTTTCATATGATGGACCCACGGCTCCTACTACCTCTTCTTCTCTTCCTAAGGTAGTGGAGCGTGAGCCTGAGGAGACAACGGACAAGGTGCAAATTACTAGCCCACGAAGTACCGCACACGTCCATCCTCAGATTGTACCAGAAACTATACCAAAGCCAGGAGTTGTCTTTGAACCACCAACAACTCCTGGAGAAAACCCTAAATCCAAATCTTCACTACCATATCCATCTAGGTTACAAGACCAGAAGCTCCGCGAAAAAGCCAATCATCAAATGGAAAAAAAAAATCAAATTTTCCGTGATATTCATTTTGATATCAGTTTCGCGGATGCTCTCCTGTTGATGCCTAAATTCGCATCGACAATCAAAAATCTGTTGAACAATAAAGAGAAACTATTCGAAATGGTACGAACTCCACTCAATGAGAACTGCTCTGCAGTTCTTCTGAAAAAGCTTCCCAAGAAGCTAGGAGATCCGGGAAAATTTCTCATTCCATGTGTTTTTCCCGGAATGGTTGAGTGCTTCGCCTTGGCCGATCTAGGTGCAAGCATCAACTTGATGCCTTATTCAATATGGAAAAAGCTCTCTCTTCCAGAACTCACCACCACCTGCATGACTCTCGAGCTTGCAGACCGCTCAACATCTCGTCCCCTCGGCATTGCCGAGGATGTATTTGTAAAGGTGGGAAACTTCCACTTTCCAGCGGATTTTGTGATTGTTGACTTCGATGCTGACCCACGAGTTCCTCTCATTCTTGGAAGAGGATTCTTAAGGACGGGTCGTGCGTTAATCGATGTGCACGAAGAGGAAATAACTCTTCGTGTTGGTAATGAAGCAGTAACGTTTAACCTCGATCAAACTTCGAGGTACTCCTCTAATTATGACGCCGAAACGGTTAACCGAATTGATGTCTTTGATGTTGCGTCTGAGGAGTACTCTCAAGAACTTCTAGGTTACCTTCCGAGTGGCAGTCCCACTCCATCGTCTGAGCCTGTCGTATCCGACTCTTCCCCTTCTCTCACTCCTTTTGAGGGAAGTGACTTCCTTTTGGAAGAGGTCGAAGCTTTTCTCGCCCAAGATAGTTCAATTTTGGGTAAATTTGATGAGGACTATCTTGATCCTGAGGGGGATATTCTTTTGCTAGAAAAATTGTTAAACGAAGATCCATCTCCCCCTCTTCCTCCAAAAGTACTTCATGAAGAGGAAGTCAAAAATGTTGAAATAACTGATGACTTCCCTAAGGTTGAACTTGTTGGGAATTAAATAATCAGAAGAATCAGCATAAAGGTTTAAGGAAATACATCAAGTATGTTTCTACTGATAAAGCACAAAGCACGTTTCCACTGATGGATTCTGCTGAAGAACGTTTTCTACTGAAGGTGTTTCTGCTGATGGATTCTGCTGATACTACTATGACTCATATGATTCTGCTGATACTTTTATGATTCATACGAACAGGTGTGTAGATAAGTACGACTTATTCTACTGATTCATATACAAGATAATATCTTTGTTGTAGTCATCAAATTGAACACTCCAAGTGAGTTGTAATCTTAGATACATGTTGTATCTTAATGACTCACATGATAAGTCATCAAACTAGCTCGAATGAAGCTTAGTCATAAGCTAGTATTTAGATGAGTCATATAGTTTGTAAAAGATCTTTCCTTGGACTATAAAAGGAAAATCTTAGATATGTATTACGTGTTTGACGTGAGTGCAGAAAATACATACATGTGTAGAGATATACATAGAGAAAAACATTAGAACAAAACACAAGATTCAAGGTCTTTGTAACCCTAGTGATAGTGAAGATCACTCGTATTATTGTTAAATAATATTGAATCGTTTGGTGAAATACTTTCATTGTTCTTTGTTAAATATACACAAGCATCACAGTTCCATTTTCAATAATCTTCTAAGTATGGTTAAGTAGATTCCGCATACTTAATCATATTCACTCAAAATATCATATTACACGTTAAAAGGTCCAACACCTATAGTGTGTAATCACGGTCAACCGATCCACTCAGTTGGTATCAGAGCTTGAAGGTTGATACTTTTGATTCAGAAGAAGAAATGGATACAGAATCTATTCAAACAAACGTTGCTGCAAAGTTGCCAGTTCTCAAACAGAATGAGTTTGAATTGTGGAGGTTAAGAATAGAACAGTTTTTCCAGGTGCAGGATTACACTCTCTGGGAAATCATTGAAGATGGAAACTCTTTCAAACCTACAACCTCTTTATCAACAGTTGAAGGTAGGGAAATTTCAGTTGTTCAAACTATCCCTACAACTGCTGATGAAAAGATAAAGAAGAAGAATGACCTCAAGGCCAGAAGTATGCTGATGATGACCATTCCAAATGATCAACTTATAAACTTCAGCAAATTCAAAGATGCCAAGTCATTATTTGAGGCAATAGTTGCAAGATATGGAGGGAATGAAGCCACAAAGAAGACCCAGAAAACCCTTCTCAAGCAGCAGTTTGAAAATTTCTCATCAACCATGAATGAATCTCTTGACCACATGTTTACAAGGCTACAGAAAATTGTGAGTCAACTTGTTGTTCTTGGGGTTGATATACCTCAAGAAGATTTAAACTCAAAATTTCTGAGAAGCTTACCAGAAGAGTGGGCTATGCATGTTGTTGTTTGGAAGAATAAACCAGACATAGACTCTATGGATCTTATGGATTTGTATAGCAACTTTAAAATTGTGGAACAAGAAGTAAAGAAAACTGGTGTCTCTAGTTCATATAATGGGAACATGGCTTTTATGTCATCTCCTAGTAGTTCAAACCTAGTTAAAGATGAACAGGTTGATAGTGGAGCTGGTGCTGCTAGTTCATCAAGCAGTACCTTTGGTATATTGAATGAAAAGGCTTGTTGTGCCTTTTTAACAAGCCAGAATAATGGGTCCATGCTTACTCATGAAGATCTCTTAGAAATCAATGATGATGATTTAGAAGAGATGGACCTAAAATGGCAAATTTCTCTTCTTAGCATGAGGGCTAAGAAATTCTATCAGAGGACGGGGAAGAAACTCACCATCAGCAGCAATGATACTGCTGGTTTTGACAAGTCAAAGATAGAATGCTATAACTGTCATATGTTGGGGCACTTCTCAAGAGAATGCAGAAGGCCAAGGCAGCAAGATAGCAAGAACAGAGGTTTTGGAAGCAAGTCCAAGACAGGGGAATCAACCAATCCAAAGGCTATGGTAGCAATTGATGGATTAGGATTTGATTGGAGCTTTACTACTGATGAAGAAGAAACTTCTCCTCAGACAGCTCTTAGCTTGATAAGTTTGTTCAAATCATTGTTCTACTCTTAAAAGTTTAGAAACCTTAACAAAACGTTATGAGAATCAAAGAAAAGAATTAATTGATACAGCTCATAGCTTAACAAATCATAAAAGAGGTTTAGCTACTCTAGAGGAACAATTAATACATTTTAGAACAAATGAATCTACCTTTACTGATGTCAAAATTCTTCTTGAAAGAGAAATAATGTTTAAAAATAATGACATTTGTAACTTAAAAGCTGAAGTAGATAGGCTTAGAAAGGCTAAAGAGAATATTCAAATGAGTGTAGAAACACTAGATTATGCATCTAAGGGTGTGACTAACTTAATTGAATGTCAAGTTATTAATAAAGCTAAGTCTGGTGTTGGATACAAATCTGTTCCTCCACCATATAGAGGTATTCCTTCACCCCCAGGAATTGACCTAGAACACACAGGATTACCTGAATTTCAACTACCTGAATTAAAATATGGTGTTCAACCAAAGTCTAATGTTGTTGATAATGAACCTTTGAAAGAAAGTGAAAGTTTAAGTAAAACTTCACTTCCTAAGGACAAGGTGTGTTCTTGTAGAAAGTCAGATGGTCCAATCATTGAGGACTCAACATCTGATGATAAAAAGTTAAAACATGTTATGTCTAAACCTGAAGTGGTTAAGAAAGCAAGAACAAAAGTTCCTAAGAAAGTCAAACACAATACTGATAGGCCTAAGACCAATGATAAACATGTTAGGCAACCAGTAAGATATTGTGAGCAATATAGAACCATAAACAAGTCTCTCCAACAAAGAGATAACAAAACTTGTTACACATGTGGTAGTTTTGACCATCTTGCAGCTTTCTGCAACCAATGGGTATATGGGTATGAAAGTAATAGAGTGAACTACAAAAGGCAAACACCTAATTCTCATTTTCACTCTAATTCTAAAAGATCAAAACCCAAAACAGTCACAAAAGCAGTTCCTGCTGATAGAGCAAAAATTGTTCCTGCTGAAAGGAAAATGGTTACTGCTGACAAATCATATATGACTGTTTACCCAAAATCAACAATTAAGGGTGCAAAAACAACTTTCAAACATGCATCTAATATTGTTCAAAGGCCCATTCAAACAAAGGCAGTGGTCCAAAAACAAGTTTGGAAACCAAAAGATACAACTGAAAAGCCATCAGTTTTTGTTGATAGCCAAACAGTTCATATTACTGCTAAGGGAAACAGGGCAAATGCTGTTAAGGCCTCAGCATGTTGGATTCTTAAATCCAATGTTGCATCAACTATCCTCAAGAAATTACATTTCATTGATGCAAGAGGCAGATCCAAGTCAGTGTTGGCTTGGATCCCCAAAGAAAACTAATTCCTTAATTTATGTGCAGGGACATTCATCAGCAGATACTGAAGATCAAGGATTCTCAGATAGTGGATGTTCAAGGCACATGACAGGCAACAAGTGTTATCTCTCAAATTTTCAATCAGTAGATGGAGGCTATGTTACCTTTGGAGGAGGAATTGGAGGAAAAATTACTGGTAAAGGTACTATTAAAACCGGTAAATTAGATTTTGAAGATGTGTACTATGTGCAAGAGCTTAAGTATAATCTTTTTAGTGTCTCACAAATGTATGACAAAAAGAACAAAGTTCTCTTTACTGACACTGAATGTCTTGTATTTTCTTCTGATTTTAAGATGCCTGATGAAAGTCAAGCACTTCTTAGAATTCCAAGAAAAGGCAACATGTATAGTGTTGATATGAAGAAAATTGTTCCAAAAGATTCTCTTACTTGTCTTATTGCTAAGGCCACATTGGATGAATCTATGAAATGGCATAGGAGGCTTGGTCATATTAACTTCAAAACCATAAATACGATTGTCAAAGATGGTTTGGTAAGAGGTTTACCTCAAAAATGATTTGAAAATGATCAAACATGCATTGCTTGTCTTAAAGGCAAACAACACAAAGCCACTTGTAAGTCCAAAATTTTTAACTCTATCAATCAATCATTGTTTATGCTGCATATGGACTTATTTGGTCCTACAAATGTTAGAAGTTTGTTGCATAAGAGATATTGTCTAGTTATTACTGATGACTTTAGTAGATTTACATGGGTATTCTTTTTAGGAACTAAGGATGAGACTTCTAGCATCCTTAAGACCTTCATTACAGAGATAGAAAACCTAGTAAGCAAAAGGGTAAAAGTCATTAGATGTGATAATGGGACAGAATTTAAAAATTTCTGCAAAGAAAAAGGTATTAAAAGAGAATTTAGTGTTGCAAGAACTCCACAACAGAATGGAGTTGCTGAAAGGAAAAATAGAACACTAATAGAAGCTGCTAGAACTATGTTAGTTGACTCTAAGTTTCCTATAACTTTTTGGGCAGAAGCAGTCAACATGCTTGCTATGTTCAAAATAGAGTTTTAGTTGTAAAACCTCACAATAAGACATCATATGAACTTCTTAGAGGTAGAACTCCTGAAATAGGATTTCTTAGACCTTTTGGATGTCATGTGACAATTCTGAATACCTTAGACCATCTTGGAAAGTTTGATGGAAAAGCAGATTAAGGATTCTTAGTTGGATATTCTATCAATAGCAAAGCATTCAGAGTATACAACATGAGAACTAGAAGAGTAGAGGAAAATCTACATGTGAAGTTTTTGGAAAACAAAACTAATGTAGAAGGTCAAGGTCCCAAATGGCTATTTGATCTTGAAACTCTATCCAAATCAATGAATTATGTGCCTTTTGTTGCAGAAACTAATGAATTTTCAGGTTCACAACTGCTGATGCAACAAATGGAGAAGGATTAGAGAAGGAGACAGATCAAGATTATTTGTTGATGCCAATATGGACAAATGCAAGTGTGGATTCAACTTCAATAAATGGTGAATCTTCTTCTGGTAAATCTAAAGAAGATGTTGAAAATGAATACAAGGAAGAAAGAGCTAAGGAACAAGAGTTTCAAGTCAGAAGTAACACTGCTGTTTCTGCTGATAAACAAATCATTGCCGCTGATGAGCAAAATGTTCCTGCTGATGGACCATCAGAAGAAACACAAGCAAATATCTCAGACAATGAGGTGGATTTCAACAACCTTCCACCTGATTATCAAGTTCTTTCTACTCCACACTCAAGGATTCACAAAGTCCACTCCCTGGACAATGTAATTGGAGATGTACAATCAGGAGTGAAGACAAGACAACAATTGATGTCTTCAGATCAACAAGGGCTTCTTGATGCCCTTTATGCTTCAAAACAGCATGAGTTTTCAAACTCTTGCTTATTTGTATGTTTTCTCTCACAAGATGAACCAAAGAATATTCATAAAGCCCTAGAGAATTCAAGCTGGTTGGAGGCTATGCAAGAGGAGCTTCTACAGTTTAAGATTCAAAAGGTTTGGGTGCTAGTTGATTTACCAAGTGGTGTAAGGGTAATTGGCACTAGATGGGTTTTTAGGAATAAAAGGGATGAAAGGGGCATAGTGATAAGAAATAAAGCTAGATTAGTAGCTCAAGGGTACACACAAGAAGAAGGGATAGACTATGAAGAAGTTTTTGCTCCAGTAGCAAGGATTGAAGCCATTAGACTCTTTTTGGCTTATGCTTCATTTATGGGATTCACAATTTATCAAATGGATGTCAAGAGTGCTTTCTTATATGGTATTATTGAAGAGGATGTGTATGTCTCACAACCTCCTGGTTTTGTTGATCCTGACCATCCAGACAAAGTGTACAAGGTTGTTAAAGCTCTATATGGCCTACATCAGGCACCCAGAGCTTGGTATGAAACACTGGCTTCCTACTTAATTTTAAATGGATTTCAAAGAGGCAAGATAGATCAGACACTTTTCACCAAGAAGCATAAGAGGGATCTTTTGCTAGTTCAAGTGTATGTGGATGATATCATCTTTGGATCTACAAGGAAGGAGATGTGTTTAGAGTTTGGGAAGCTTATGCACAATAAGTTTCAGATGAGTTCCATGGGGGAACTTACATTCTTTTTGGGTCTGCAGGTTAAACAATCAAGAGAAGGAATCTTTATTAGTCAAGACAAATATGTTGCAGAGATTCTTAGAAAGTTTCAATTTGCTGATTCCAAAACAGCAAGCGCACCAATTGATCCTGAGAAGCCACTTCTTAAAGTTGTAGAAGGAACTAATGTGGATGTACACACATACAGATCTATGATAGTTTCTTTGATGTATCTCACATCATCAAGACCTGATATCATGTTCTCTGTTTGTGCTTGTGCAAGATATCAAGTAACTCCTAAGGTTTCTCATTTAACAGCAGTCAAGAGAATTTTTAGATATCTCAAGGGTCAACCTAGGTTGGGTCTGTGGTATTCTAAGGAGTCATCTTTTGACTTGGTAGCATACTCAGATAGTGATTATGCTGGTGCTAGCTTGGACAGAAAGTCAACAACCGGAGGATGTCAATTCCTTGGGTGCAGACTTATCTCATGGCAGTGTAAGAAACAGACAATGGTTGCTACTTCAACAACTGAAGCTGAATATGTAGCTGCTGCAAATTGTTGTGGTCAAGTTCTATGGCTTCAAAACCAACTTCTTGATTATGGGTACAATTTCTTACATACCATTATTCATATTGATAATAGTAGTACAATTTGCATTATTAAAAATCCAGTGCAACATTCTAAAACAAAACACATTGAAATAAGACATCATTTTATTAGAGATTGCAATGAAAAGAGGTTAATTCAAGTAATGAAAATTGCTTCAGAACAAAACTTTGCAGATCTTCTTACAAAAGGTTTTGATGTTGGTAGATTTCAATACTTGGTAGCAGGTATTGGAATGCTTAATCTTTAAAATTTTCAATATAATGTGTTCTTGTATATAGATTTTGTTAATGCATCTAACTTTGTCATCTAAAACTACTATTACCAATATTTAAAGTTATTCATACAGTTAGTTTTATGATTATTCTAATTCAAAACAAGTACTTTGTACTTTGTTCTTTTGGTTTTAGACTAACAATTTCAGGTATGAATGTTTGAGCTCAAAGGCTATTTCAAGTGAAATCTGCTGATCATTGCTGCTGAAAGCTGGTCATTGCTGCTGATATAATAGGTTCATGATAGAAAGAGTTTGGGACTTCAAAACTCCTTAAAACTTCTTTCTTGAAATCTGATTATGATGTTTCACATTGAATTGATAAAATAGTTGATCAGATATTAACTGATACAACTCACTTTCTATCATTTTGTACTCTCAAGTATAATGTGACTAATCTACGGATATCTGATAGAAAGAACAGCGAGCAAAAGTGAATCTAACACTTGTGTTAGAGGTAACAAATGCCACGAGCTGGAAACCCTGTAAAGAAAGCCTTTTGAATAGGTTTATCTATACACAGGCAGTTATTTATAACTGAAAACATTGGTTCTCACACAACCAGAGGTTGCTTTAAACTGAAATTTTGATTAAGTGTTAGTTACCACTCTTAATCCCTTCAAAATGGTTGTAAGCAGTATGATTTTTTATCATAAAATCATGTTCATACTGCTAAGTCAAATATTTCTTAAAAAGGATTTTCAAAAGACGACTTTAAAAACCATCAACAGATGGACCATGAGTCAAAAACGTCCATTGAATCACCTCTCATAGGAGTTAACACACCTAAAAGTGATAAGGGCAGAATCTTAAACTCTTAAGGAATTGATGGCTTCATGTACAAATTGTCTGAAAACATGGAAACTGATAGATCAGATAATGGTTATATGATATGATTATGAGAGATCTTCCAAACAAGGGAGGAAATTGCTCAAGAGAGAAATACATCTCAGGGGAGGTTACAAAAGCCCTTTAAAGGAAGATTAACCAAAGAAGAAGAAGGAAAAGATAAGAGCATACAAGATGATGACATGGTTTCTACTGATAAAGAACAAGAACAGAGCTGATAGGAGAAAGTTCTATCTAGATCATTCAAAGAAAAGGTTTCAAGTTCAGTTCACTACGTTTGTTCATCACTTCCAAAGACATGCTGAAAGACGATTTTTACTTCTTAGAACAAGCATCCAAGATACACAGCATCATTGCCTCTTATAATTCTTCAAGTTGAAGATTGCACCATCTTTTAGTCCAAGATTGGAGCAAAGAACAAAAGCAGATGAGTTACAGAGAAAGACATTCAATCGCTCAAAAGAGAAGAAAGTTCAGATCACAGTCTGACAATGAAGTGTTTGAAAGATCTTCACAAAGTCCTCATTTAATTCAGAAAAACATGTTTGAATGTGATTCACATGTTTAGGGGATGATTGTTGGGAATTAAATAATCAGAAGAATCAGCATAAAGGTTTAAGGAAATACATCAAGTATGTTTCTACTGATAAAGCACAAAGCACGTTTCCACTGATGGATTCTGCTGAAGAACGTTTTCTACTGAAGGTGTTTCTGCTGATGGATTCTGCTGATACTACTATGACTTATATGATTCTGCTGATACTTTTATGACTCATACGAACAGGTGTGTAGATAAGTACGACTTATTCTACTGATTCATATACAAGATAATATCTTTGTTGTAGTCATCAAATTGAACACTCCAAGTGAGTTGTAATCTTAGATACATGTTGTATCTTAATGACTCACATGATAAGTCATCAAACTAGCTCGAATGAAGCTTAGTCATAAGCTAGTATTTAGATGAGTCATATAGTTTGTAAAAGATCTTTCCTTGGACTATAAAAGGAAAATCTTAGATATGTATTACGTGTGTGACGTGAGTGCAGAAAATACATACATGTGTAGAGATATACATAGAGAAAACATTAGAACAAAACACAAGATTCAAGGTCTTTGTAACCCTAGTGATAGTGAAGATCACTCGTATTATTGTTAAATAATATTGAATCGTTTGGTGAAATACTTTCATTGTTCTTTGTTAAATATACACAAGCATCACAGTTCCATTTCCAATAATCTTCTAAGTATGGTTAAGTAGATTCCGCATACTTAATCATATTCACTCAAAATATCATATTACACGTTAAAAGGTTCAACACCTATAGTGTGTAATCACAGTCAACCGATCCTCTCAGAACTTAAGGACTTGCCGCCTCATCTTGAATATGCATTTCTGGAGGGTGATGATAAATTACCCGTCATTATTGCTAAAAACTTAAGTGTTGAGGAAAAGGCTGCTCTCATAAAGGTTTTGAAGTCTCATAAACAAGCAATTGCTTGGCGTCTCTCCGACATCAAGGGCATTGACCCTGAATTTTGTACACACAAGATTTTAATGGAGGACGACTTCAAACCAACAGTCCAACAACAAAGAAGGGTGAATCCAAAAATTAATGAGGTTATCAAACAAGAGGTTTTAAAACTTCTTGATGCCGGATTGATTTACCCTATCTCGGACAGTCCTTGGGTCAGCCCAATTCATTGTGTTCTAAAAAAGGGTGGCATTACTGTTGTCACAAACGAGGAGAATGAGTTAATTCCAACTCGTTTGGTTACGGGTTGGCGCGTCTGCATTGATTATCGTAAGTTGAATGACGCCACCCGTAAGGATCATTTTCCTCTGCCCTTTATGGATCAGATGCTAGAGAGATTAGCGGGGAATGAGTACTATTGCTTCCTCGATGGTTTCTCGGGTTACTTCCAGATTCCCATTGATCCGCAAGATCAAGAAAAGACCACTTTCACGTGCCCCTATGGAACTTTCACATATAAACGTATGCCATTTGGCCTATGTAATGCTCCGGGCACGTTTCAAAGATGTATGATGGCCATTTTTTCCGACATGATCGGGAAAAATATGGAGGTCTTTATGGACGATTTTTCGGTCATTGGGGATTCGTTCCAATCATGTCTCTCCCATTTAGACAGCATGCTAAAACATTGTGAAGACACAAAGTTATGTCTAAATTGGGAGAAGAGTCACTTTATGGTCAAAGAGGGCATTGTCCTCGGCCATACAATTTCAAAGAACGGAATTGAGGTTGACAGAGCCAAAATGGACGTCATTGCAAAATTACCTCATCCCACAACTGTGAAAGGTGTTAGGAGCTTTTTGAGTCATGCCGGTTTCTACCGTAGGTTTATTCAAGATTTTTCTAAAATCGCCCGGCCCATGACCCATCTCCTCGAAAAGGATGCTCCTTTTATCTTCTCCCCTGAGTGCATCGAAGCCTTTGAAACATTAAAGAAAAGGCTTACCGAGGCACCGATTCTTGTTGCCCCTGATTGGGACTTGCCCTTCGAGCTCATGTGTGATGCTAGTGATTATGCGATAGGGGCAGTCTTGGGGCAACGCAAAACAAAACGTTTTCAGCCTATACACTATGCCAGCAAGACTATGACCGAGGCTCAAAGTCATTACACCACCACTGAAAAAGAATTATTAGCTGTGGTGTATGCTTTTGAAAAATTCCGGCCATACTTGATTCTGACTAAAAGCATAGTGTATACGGATCACTCGGCTTTGAAGTACCTCTTTGCAAAACAAGATGCAAATCCGAGACTCCTTCGTTGGGTTCTCCTCCTACAAGAATTTGATATCATTATTCGTGATAAAAAAGGAGCTGAGAACCTAGCTGCTGATCATCTCTCCCGTCTTGAAAACCCTCACCAAAATGCTTTCAAGAAAAAGGAAATAAATGAAACATTTCCTCTCGAAACCCTCAATGCGGTTTCATTTCGTGGAGACTCGATTACCCCATGGTTTGCCGACTTTGCAAACTATCTTGCGGGTAACTTCATTGTGAAAGGGATGTCGTCCCAACAAAAAAATAAATTTTTCAAAGATGTAAAACATTACTTTTGGGACGACCCCTACTTATTCAAAATATGTGCGGATCAAGTCATCCGGCTGTGTGTGTATGGTCAGGAAGCCGCTGAAATTTTAAAGACTTGGCATGCTGGTCCACGGGGGGCCACCACAATCCCAACTACACCGCCAAAAAGGTGTTTAATTCCGGCTTTTATTGGCCCTCGATCTACAAGGATGCCCAAGAATTGGTCAAGTCCTGTGACGCTTGTCAACGTCACAAGAATATTTCACAAAAGAATGAAATGCCTCAAAATGCAATTCAAGCTTGTGAAATTTTTGACATCTGGGGCATCGACTTTATGGGGCCATTTCCATCTTCTCATGGCAATAAATACATACTCGTGGCAGTTGACTACTTGTCAAAATGGGTTGAAGCGAAAGCTTTACCCACAAATGATGCCCGAGTAGTTGTGAAATTCCTAAAAGCTCTTTTTGCCCGATTCGGAACTCCACGTGCTATTATTAGTGATCGTGGTACGCACTTCTGTAATGACAAATTTGACAAAGTCATGCAAAAGTACGGTGTAACTCACCGTCTTTCCACTGCGTACCACCCTCAAACAAGTGGACAAGTCAAAGTTTCCAATCGGGGCATTAAAAGAATATTGGAAAGAACTGTAGGTGAGAATCGTTCATCATGGTCGGACAAATTAGATGATGCACTTTGGGCTTTCCGTACGGCTTACAAAACACCCATTGGGTGTACACCTTATAAACTTGTGTACGGGAAAGCGTGCCATCTTCCGATCGAGCTTGAGCATAAAGCCTATTGGGCTCTCAAGCATGCCAATTTTGACCTCAAAACGGCGGGTGATCATAGAAAAGTTCAACTAAATGAATTAAACGAACTTCGTGATCAAGCTTACGAGAACTCTTTGATCTATAAAGAAAAGACAAAGAAGATTCATGACTCAAAAATCAAAAACCGCATTTTTAACGTTGGTGATCGAGTCCTTCTTTTCAACTCTAGACTCAAGATCTTCTCGGGAAAGCTCAAAACCCGATGGACTGATCCATTCACTATCGCAAAAGTTTATCCATATGGTACCGTCGAATTGTCACAAAATGATGGTCCTAATTTCAAAGTGAATGGACATCATTTGAAACATTATTTTGGAGAGGACATACCATCCATGGTTGTCCCGGATCTCCAAACTTTCCCCAATGACAATTGAATTCGGGGATCGAGTCAAGCTAGCGACTCGATGAACAAAAACAATAGCACAATACGGGTTTTCACCCGTATCTCTGATTCTTTCTATTTTCTACCACATAGTGTGGGGGAATGGCCAACCCCCCGCTGTTTGAAAAAATGTATATATGTATATAAGTTCAAAAAAAATGTATATATATAGAAATAAAGTGAAATTTGGTGTTTCCACAGTTAGATTCGAATATTAGCTTTTTCCGTTCAAAGAGTCGGCATAATAGCCGGGACTTTGAATATTGAGGACAATATTCATTTCTAAGTGTGGGGGGGGGGGGGGAATTCTAGCAAATTTTATCAAATTATATCTTCTAGTACCCCCGTTTTTGGCCAAAATTTTCAAAAATTTTTCACTTTATTTCAAAATTTTTGTGGTAATCAGTCCGCCAGGTCTAACCGACAAAGGGATTGGCTAATCCAGGAGCAAACGGCTCTTGGTAAAGATAACTCAAATCCGTTGGCGGCTTGCAATTTGCCCAAAATTGTATGGTTCCTCAACTCCCCATATCCCATAAAGTGAATGAGTTGGCTAGCCCGCAAGATTATGGCTTGTGGTAAAGGCAGTGGAAAATCCATAATTGGTAATCAGCTCACCAAGATGTTGACTAGGTCCATCAAGAGTTGGCTAGTACAGGAGCAAACGGCTCTTGGTAAAGACTAAACAAATCCGTTGAAAGCTGGTGGTTTGCTCAAAATCACACGGCTATCAGGTGTGCCACAGTTCTTACACCTGGCTACTCCAGAAGTGATGGCTTTTGGTAAAGAGTTTAAAATCCATCAAGTTTTCTAAAAAGATTGCTAGGGACTAGCAATAGTTTAGTGTGGGGGATTGATGAGTGCTCAAACACTCATCATTTTTGACGTATTTAAACTGCCAAAACATACAAAAATAATCAAAAAGATATCAAAATACTTAAATTATCCCAGGGATTGTGTTTTATGTGTTTTAAAAGCAAAATGAGCAAAAACAAAGAAAAAACGTACAAAGTTTGCAATATTGGCAGTTTTAGTCCCTCAAGTTTCAAAACTTGTCAAAATTAGTCCCTATGCATTTATTTTGAAAGGAAAAGTCAACCCAAGGTTTTGAAAGTCAAAAATAACAAAATATTACACTTGGGTCATAAAGTTTCCAAATGTACATGTTTAGTCCCTGAGTTTTCAAAGTTGGCAAAATAGGTCCCTGGGAAATGTTGAAAATAGGAAAATGGCAAAAATGGTTTTGGACTTTGGATTTATAACATATTTGGACCTTGGAAGCAAATTGGAAAAACAACAAAATTAGTCCTTGTGTTTTGGTACAATTACAAAATTGGTCCTTGTTACAACACAAACCAACCGGACCCTTGTTATTCAAACCAAACCCAAAATCAAAATAAACCCAAAACCAAACCTTAAATCCAACCCCTAGGCCCAGTCCACCCAGCCCACTCCCTTTTTACTATAAAAACACCCCGGTCAAACCTCCCAATTGACCATCATCCCCTTCCCCCCAACCGTATCCCACAAAACCGGGGAAACTCTCCCCCTCCTCTCACCTGTTTCACCAGCCCCCTCCCCCACAATAAATGTTGCTCACCAACCAACCCAACCCCCACCATCACCTCATTAAATGCCACCACCAGAACCACTAATTTTGGTGCGTTCCATTTTGGCGCCAAAAAGCTAATCAACAGCTCAGATGTATCAAAAGCTAATTGGACGGTTGGGATTTGGTCAAGGAGTCAACACAAAGATATTGGGACTATCAGAATTCAAAAAGGAGCCATGTGGAAGACTTAGGCTTTAATCTTTATGTCGTTTATATATATGTAGCTCACTTGAGCCTTTTAGTGTGTGTAGTTTTTAGTTTAAGTTATTGTAGTATCTAATTATACTTATGTAATCTCTTTTTAAGTTAATGAAGCATAAGTTTTAAGTTTACTCTCTTTTACAATTTTTCAAGTTAACTTAGAATCTCAAATCATTATTCAAAGTTTCTTATTGATATATAGTTGTTTGTTTACTCATATAATCCATCTTGTATCTGTTTTACATAAGTTTTCAAGTTGTAAAAGGTCTTTACCTCAGTTTAAGAAAAATAGCAAAAATAACAAAAAAATAAAAATAAAATAAAAATTTGTCAGAAAGAAGGAGTTAAGCTTGGAGCACTGTGTATATGGGATGGCAGTGGGTTAGGGACTTGTGGAAGTCACATAGGATTGGTGATTGTGGTTCTTTGGTCCTTGGCAGTTGGCTTAGAAGGCTTTTGTAAGCTCCAATTTTTTTGATTTGTACTCTTTTAAGTATTTTAGTATTACTTGTTGCTTATTATTGTTTACTTTGCTTATTTATAGCTTATTGGACTAGTTGTATTCAGTAGTTTGCATTTGTGTTTCACTAAAACCAAGTTTAGTAATTGTCTGTGTGTTAAAAGGGGTGTTTGGATTGAACTGGTTAAGGCATTGTGGTTGTTCTCAGTTGTTACTTATTGTTCACTCAGCTCACTTAAGTCCTAAATACACCAAATCAAATCCTTTTTTAGTGGTCACAACCACAGAAGTCAAATCACAACCAAAATCATCACCACAGTTAACTGTGGTGACATTTAAGTTTTAGATTTCATAAAATCAACTCACAAGTTTGTGTTTTTGCTTAAAATGGTTGTCTTTTAGCTCAATATAACAGATTCAAGCAACAAATAGGATCTGAGTTTCATAAAAGTCAAAATACCAAAGTTTTCTTAAAAGTCAAAAGTTCATCATCTCAGAAAAACCAAAAATGGCTTGAATTTTCTAGATTTTTGTGTTTGATATTAGACTTTGAAATTTGTTGTGGTAATAGTGTATCAGTAGAGGTATAAGATCCTATGTTTGTCTCATTTTTGTGATTTTTCTACCAGCTTGTGCACAAGCTCAAAGTGAGCTGCAGGGCAAGCTCTTGCCCTGTGCACAATCTCAGTTTCACCCACCTAACTTGAGTAGACCCCACAGGGCTACTCAGTGGGTCCCAGACCTGGATTGTTAGCTTATTGGAAAGCCAATAAGCTAAGCTTTAGAACCCTGAGCTTATTTGGTGGTCTAGATCCCATTTGGTAGGGCTGCTAGTGCTCTAAAGTTTGACCCCCATCTGAGTTAAGCTTATAACTCAGTTTTGGTACCCAACTTTCATCCCTCCCCCTGATCTCATCTGTGGGACCCAGAGGGTATACCTTGGCTTTTTAGATAGCTTTTCACCCCAGCTTATTGGTTTAATACTTTTCTTGGGCTTCCAAAGCCTCTAGTGGACCCCACATGGCCTGAAAGTTGCTTACTTGAGCCTGTTTTAGACTAAGCTTGTGTGATTTGCTCATTTGCTTATTTGTAGCTTATCAGTGTGTATATTTGTGATTTTTAGCTTATTTAAGTTGTACTAGACTTGTTTGCATCTCAAAACACCATTGGTCTGCACTTGGAGTGCTTATTTCTGAGCTTATAACTAAACTCATTTCACAAAAGTTGTTTAAAATCTCATAATAAGCAGTGTTGAAAAAGAAAATTCCAAATAAGCCCAACTTAATAGATGTGATAGCTTCTATTTAAGCCAATTGGCTTATTCTTAAGCTTATTAATAAGCAATTCTCATTTTTATAATTTTCCTAGACTTCTGGTGTGTAAAAATAATTTCTGTAATTTTTTCAGATTTTTCTTGCATTTTTTAGTATTTTTCCTGATTTAAAATATTTTTAGTAATTATTAAATAGTTAATAATTAATAATAATCACTACTACAAAAAAGTCTATAAATACCCTTTGCTAGAGACTGGTTTATATAAAACCTTGTCTCTTTGATGAAAAAGTAATGGGCATGGAATCAATGGGACTGGTTTTGAGGAGGAGACCAATGTATAAGACACAAAATCTACAAGAACTGGTGCTTTCGGAAAAAAACCGGTTTTGTATATGCTTGAGAAATAGCGTATATTAATAATACAAGATAATATTCAATACAAGTCAAAATATATAACCTAATTGCACAGCGTGGTCAATTTCTTCTTTTTATAAAGATCATGGTTCGAATCACAGCATGATGATATATGTTTTATGCTTTTATCCTTTCTTAATTTTAATTACTCAACCTTTTAATTATTATGTTACAAAATATTATTTCATCTAAATTATTTTCTATATAATTATAATAGTTTTACTTTACCCAAGGCCTTTGGTCTAGTGGTATGTGAGTTGCCACTAACCTAAAGGTTGTGGGTTCAAGCCTCGTTGAAAGCATTTGTGAGATATATTGTGAGATAATTGTGAAAAAAATTGTCATTCTAAAAAAAATATATATATATATAGTTTTACTTTAAAATAACTATCAAATTAAGTAAAATAAAGAAAATGGATACATATGGTATTTCAATGTATATTTCTTTATTAAATATATAGATTAAAGAGATTAAAAATATATTAAAGTACAACTACACCTAAATGAACGGGGAGTGATTTAGATATTTTGTTTTTTGACGTGCACACTCTATTGTACAAGCAAATAAAGGATGATGTAAAGGTTACATGAACTTCAAGCTCGGTAAGTGGTTATGATCAAGTGTTGATAGTTTAAAAGAGAGTAAATGCCTAAAATAATGTTACAATTATGATAAAAGATAACAACTCATGAAAATATTATCTTGTATAGACACTTTTACGAGTTTGCTGTCACGTGGCGGTCTTTTGAGATGTCAAGCATTCAGCGGAGTACTATATCTTTACTGATTGCTTATGTTATTATACAGAGAAAAAAAACCACTTTAGCGAAACGGTATCACGAAAATAATACGATGATAAGAGATAGCATTTACTCATAAAAACATTAACTTATATAAGCGCGTGTACGAGGTCTTCACGTGAGGGTCTTTTAAGATGTTAAGCATTCAGTGGAGTAATATATCTTTATTGATTGCTTCTATTCTTAGAAAGAGAAAAAAAAAAAAAATCTAGCGAACAATGTTGTCTACTGTTCACTAAGTGTTCCTGGATTGCATGCACATCCGTGTCACCAAGCTCGTACTTGCTTTGTCCTTTCCCGTAAACATTTTATCTCACTTAATTTGCCTTTTGGAAGTTCAAATATCTCAAATACTTACCGAGTCTCGAGCTCGAGCTCAAACTCGTTCGAGTCGAGCTTTACCAAACTTCAAGCTCATGCCTAATAAACAACCTCAAAATGTTTAAAGAGTCGAGTTCGAGCTTATAAAGGCTCCGCTCGAGGTATCATCGAGCTTTTCAAGCGATCTAGTTGTAATATTTATATTTTATATATATTATTAAGTGCACTAAGTATAAATACTTATTTATGAATGCATGGAGCTTAATTCTTATTTTATCTTATATCATAGTTTAGTTGATTTAAAAGAACAATGTTGAACATATATCAAGTATTCTAGTCGATCTGGGCCGAATTCAAATAACTTCAAGTTTAGCTTGAGATTCGATCGTGAAGGCTCGTTGATCTTTAGTACATTACTATCGAATCAAATCGAGCCTGAAAAAGTTCGACTAAATTCTACTAACGACTAAATGTCATTGGGACATGTGATACAAGCCCGAGGATGAATACTTGGAGTAAGGCCTGCCGACACCCAAATAGGGTGCACGGGTCATGATTTTTCCGCCGATATGTATATTTTTTAGGGAAAAAGATTGGGATTTTTTTTAAAGTTTTATAACATTAAATTATTACTCCCTCCGTCTCAAATTTATGTCCAGTATTGACTTTTTTAGTCTTTCTTCTTCAACTTTGACCTTAAATATTTTTGTGGGTGTTATATAATATTTGATGCAAAATATATAAATGGATTGAGTTTTAAGTTTACTTTTCAATTGTATAATTTTTCATCAAGTATTATATAATAAAAAAAATATATTTGTTGTCAAAGTTATACCATTTTGACTTTGAAAATTCAAAGTGGACAATAATTTTAGGACGGAGGAGTAATAAATTTAAAAGATTTAGTTTAATTTGGTTATAAATATATTGCTTTCCAATAACGAAAGGTTTGATTTCCCCACATAATGTAGGTTTACTCCAAACTTTGATTTACCTCTCTTTTTTCCCAAAAAATTATTTCGTTGCCGCCTTTGGTTTTCCCCAATTTTTGAATCGTCCCAATTTTTATTCAAAAAGAAAATCATCTTGTCACACATTTTTTCATTGTCTCTTTCTTACCCTCACCTTTGCGGCCGACCACACAACTGCCGCCACCGCTATGGTAAGTGATATCTCTCTCTTTCTATATTTCTATTGAAACGCAAGGCTAAATTTTTGGCTTAATGTTTGTATGTGTTAATGTATATGTATCTATGTGTTAATTAAAGGCTAAATGTATGTGCGAATCTTTTTGCAATTAAAAGGGTTAATGTTCATCGTCTGACTATAATTATTGCGTACCACTTATTATTCTAGAAATAGCCAATGGGCAGGGGATGTTCATCTTTTGTCTCATAAGGTTTGGAGGTGTTAAAAGTGCCATATTAATCCAACATACACCGAATGAAGTATATTATATATTAGTGTGCTCAAATTAGTATATCATATTATTATGATCTTTGTGCTCATTTATTAATGAAAATTCATGTTATCTGCAGGCATTAGTGTAGTTCTTTGTCCTCAAATTGAATTCCTAGTATAAATCTTTCTATAACAAGTTGTATTTTGAATATCAAAGTTCCATTCTTTAAAATTTTCTGGTTTAAGTTGTATGCTGGCCAACCCCAACTATTAGTTTTATGCTTATTAATATGGATGGTATTTCTAACTGACTGATTCTCACATCAGTCGAACCCCTAATTTAATTGTCGTGATCTTGAGTCCTCTCACAGCGGTCTATTCTTTTTTTAATTGCAGAAACCAACAATACACATCTACTTTGGCATACGGCTCCTTGAATTTCTGTTGTGCTAAAGTTTGATCGACTAACTGGAGACTTCCTATATTTTTCCTTGTTGATTTAGTTGTGACAGGTTCGATATAATTCCTGTAAACTTATTAATACGTGTGTATGTGTTTTTGTGCTGGGGTAGTCAAATTATCTAATTAGCGTTGATGTGTTTGGGCCTTTATTTTTTAACATACTTATATCAAAGCTACTGGTTCCATGTCCAAGTAACATGTTTCCATGTGTGGCATGCTTTGTTATAAACTACAAGAAATATATCTATAACTACTCTTTGAAAGTCCTTAAAGTTGTAATTTGATTGGCTGTGAGTATGGTATAATACTGTTTTTAGTTAGGACCTCTTAGTCTAATTCACTTTATTCAAAAAAAATTCACAGGTCGTAGCTGAGAAAACAACTAACGAGTTACCATGTACAAACTGACTAGAAGCATTCGTTCTCGATTGTGGCATTCTGAATTTTTCGAGATGTAAGTACATTACTATACCTATGACATGTAGCTTAACAATGTTTAATCATAAATACATGTATCTGCAGCTTTATAGGCCTAAAGGATGAACTCAAGATCAACTAGAGGAGCAAATAAGAAGGCTGTTAAAAGACCAGTTGCAAATACACTATCAGAACTATCATAAACTGAAGAGGTATGGTGCATTCAATTTCTAAAAAATTGTAGTTCTTATGTATACACACTTGTAATTGAGAACATAAATAACTTTACAACTTAAACTTGTTCAGTGATATGTTGTAATGACTCAAACTTATTTAATGATAAAATGCTTATGTCACATGTTTATATTGTGATTGTTTTAGTGATTTGTTGTAACATTTTTTCTGTCTAATTGTTTGTTCTTGAATGACTCTGTTACATGTGCAACAATCCTTACATTTGTGATATATTTATAGGGGTTCAACTCGGCTATAGTTAGTATTTTCAGAGGGAGCATGTGGTGCCACCTTCTGCTCTCGATCTTCTGTTAGAATCTATCTTGTCTGCTCTAGTAACTCGTGCAAAGTCACTGTTGAATTCAAGTTTAGGGGCTGTATGGGATTGCTTGTACAGGCTACTTCGGATTGCATGTCAAGGACATATCTATTTTTCATTTAGAGATGACAAATTTGACATGTTTACTTCTAAATGATATTTTTTGGTTAGGTGGACTTGATGTTGCTCAACATACATAATTCATGAGGGATATCTGAAAAATTGATTATTGAATTAACTACTCGTAAGGCTGTCTGGGATTGCTTTTGGAATTGACTGCTTTTTAAGGCTGTTTTGGATTGCTTATTGAAGTATCTGCTTATAGGGCTGTTTGGATTGCTTTTCGAATCAAATGCTTATAGAGGATGTTTAGTATTGGTTATTGAAACTGCTTTTGATAAGCAGTTTCAATAAGCAACCCTAGACAACCCCCATAAGCAACTTTGAAAAGCAATCGTAAAAAGTTTCCTTTATAAGTTGTCTTCATAAGCAATCCCAAACAATCCCTAAAACCGCAGTCTAAATAAGCAGTCCCAAACAGCCCTTATTTTTTTGCGTGAAAAGGATTATAGAGACTGGTTCTTTATCACATACACCACTCTCTATATGATCTTTACACAAAGATATACATGTGTTTTACTCTATAGTAGATACCGGTTGTTAGTAGAAAACCGGTTCCAATACTTCTAATAGAGACTGGTTGTAGAACCGGTTTCTATGTGTCTCGACCAAAGAGATACCCCCTCACAGAGAGTGGTTCAAAAACCACTCTCCATGAATCATTCTAACCGGTGTTCATAAACATTTTTGTAGTAGTGAATTAATTAGAAAATCAGAAAAATATAAATTAAATTTTAAAATTAGTTTTTAGTTATTTTTGATTTTTCCAAGTTTTCTTTTCACTTTTCTAGTGTATTTTAATAATTAATTAGAATTTAGGTTAATTTAAATAATTAAAAAGTAATTAATAATTAGTTAATAATTAGTAACAATTAATTAAATAGTCTTAAAAATATATTTTCATTTCTAAAATTAGTTTTATAGTATTTTAGATTTTTCTAAGTTTAATTTTTATTTATCCAAGTTAATTTCATATTTATTTATAATTTAAGTTAATTTAGTTAATTAAAAATAATTAGAAAATTAGTATTTAATTAATAGTAATTATAAAATTAGTGTAAAAATTAATTTTAAATTTCCAAAAATTTTCTCTCATCATTA
Organism: Artemisia argyi; assembly: GCA_030686995.1. Classification (NCBI taxonomy): domain Eukaryota; kingdom Viridiplantae; phylum Streptophyta; class Magnoliopsida; order Asterales; family Asteraceae; genus Artemisia; species Artemisia argyi. The sequence continues at coordinate 138,637,220 of CM060686.1, forward strand.
GGTTTGTAAAAAGTCCATTTTCATACCAGTAGCCTTTTCAGATCACCTCGTTCACTTTTATTCATCGTACGTTTGTTCGCGTTTTCAGCAAACGTACGGTTTTTGAGTTTTAAGTTACTTTTTCTCAATCTAAGTTCCAGTAATCATTCACATAGCTTTCCTAAGCTATTTCTGTTAATAATCTCCAAATAATTTGTAACAATTCGCAATTTCAGGTTAACTTTTATTCCCGAAAATTTTACTATTCACTTTTTACTATTCACTTTTACTATTCACTTTTTACTATTCATCTCAGAAATTTTTATTTCATATTCTCGTAAGTTAAACTATTTTAACGATAATCCGAGAGTTTGACGCTCGTCGGATCATTTCTGCAAAAATCACGAAGCCGTGTCCGAGATTTACTTTTAGGTTTAAACGTCCTTCCAGCATCCCGATATATCCATAAAACATTATAAACAATAGAAATATGATTTTCTCTCATTTTAGGACAATTCCAAAAGTTTTGGAATTTTACGTTTTTCAGTTCAGCGTTTTACGCGAATTACGCGTTTTAGACCCGTGTTTCCAGTTTTTAGCAGGGTTTTAGCACCCGATAGAACCTACCACTCATTTTATATTTTATTATGGAGTATATTGACATGTTTGACCATACTTTCAAGTTTCATATTTTTAGGATACCCGGTTTTACGTTTCGTGACTTAAAAACTTACGGTTAGCGATTTACGGAGTCAAAACTAGCTACATACTTAGGATATTATCATCCAAAGACCATGACTACTCATCTAGTCACCCTTATCCTTGGAAAAACGACTTAGGAGGGGGGGGGGAGTCACCATGTGTGGTTAAATCTTGACTTTAGCCATTAGATCTTACTTAATTACAACTTTGTCACCAAGTTATAGCACTTTCCTAGCAAGCTTCCTAACCTCCTCATTCATAGTATAAATACAAGCTCATTTGCTTCCTTTCTTCATCACCAAAAATGCCACAACATATGTACCTAGCACCATGATCCTTTGATCTTCAATATACAAGTTACACTACAAAGTTCAATGTCTTAGTATTCTCTACCTAGTTCTTAAGTTTGTTTGGTGATTCCATGGTTGAATTAAGAGCTACACAAGGTTACTAGGGCTGAAGTTAAATGGTTTTCACAAGGGTTAGATCAAGGCTAGCAAGGGTTACAAGAGTTATGGTAAAGGGTTTACAAGCATAGGTTTAGTGTCCTAGTTCATACTTGACTTCCTTTCTTTAGAAAGCCAAAAGTTGTAAGCAAACCCTTATACACTTTCTTGCTCAATATCATTTCATGCTTATTATGTTTCTTTCATGCTATATATGGTCTTTGTATTGTGTTCATGATGTTTAAAAATGGATAAAACAAGTATTGGTATACATATGTTAACTTATGACAAGTAAACAAGCAAACTAGTGATTTTTATGGAAAACCACGACCACAATAGTATAACTTTGATATTTGACACTTACTTACTGTTAAAGAGGACTTAACAAGGAAAACATAGCAATTTGAATCACCCAAAACGAGTACACGAGTCAAAAGTTATGACCATTTGAAGTTAGCGAAACCAAAACGGCAAAACTGCCTAAATAGCATTCTGGTCAAATTTTGATTTTGAAAGTCCCACTTCTGGTCCGATTCATCAAAAAGTTAAAACACGAAAGTTGTCCGGAACGACGTTTTCGTTCAGGAACAAAGAAGCTTGAGCCCTGAAAACGCTTTCCGAGTGATAATTTCTTCAAATTCTTAACAGCCCATTTTTAGACCAAAGTTACTATATAATGATTATATTTAGATGAGACCAAGAGGTCTAATGACCTAAAGCCAAGACCACAACCATGGCTAAAGCCAAGGTTGAGTCTTAAGACCATGGTAACAATGACCAAGGTCACGGCAAAGCCACGGCTAAAGACCATATAACGTTTAAAGATCAAAAAGCTTATATATATATATATGTTATCAAATACTACAATAGTAGGGAGCCTCATGTGAGGAGTTCATTGAGTAAGCCGTCGAGACGAGTTGTGGATTTACGAGTTAAAGTGTCCTGGCTCCTCGAACGTTTACTCCATGACTTCTGAATTATGTCGGCCCGAACGGTAGTAAGAGATTTACAACCTATACATGTTTCATAGACCACTTATATTCAAAGACTTACACTATATACTAAGTACTACATCATGAACATTATGCAAGACATATATGGGCAATTCTTCGTATTCTTAGACGTTACTCCAAACCTAAGTCGCAACGTTCTATTATAGGCTACTCTTAGAGACTTTCGCGATTCGACTACCACTTTCATTTCTCATTACTTAAGCTTAAGGTGAGTCATAGCCCCTACTCTTTTCATACTTGTTTTAACTCTTTGGGGGGGATACATGGACAACTACTTGCTTACTTGTACAAATACTCAAAACTCTTATACTTGATTGCATTATACTTGATTTCATACATACATGACTGTAGTTATCTTTGGGAAGTGGCTCCCAGTAATCTTTTAACTTTGGGAAGTGGCTCCCAGGAAACTTTTATCTTTGGGAAGTGGCTCCCAGTTTTCTTTGGGAAGTGGCTCCCAGTTGTCCTTGGGAATTGGCTCCCAAAGTGAGGTCTTCGGAGATGAAGTAGAGACTCACTACTAATTGCTTAATTGTCTTGATGAACTTATACATGACTTTATTATACTATATGTTAGCAGTGGGTTGTGAACACACAGGTTACAAGTCTCTTATGGCGGGACTTGTAACTGAGTGGATTCTCGATGCCTTTGCTGTGTGAATATTCTTTTAAGGCTTTTCAACTATTTTAAGACAAACTCTATGAACTCACCAACCATTGTGTTGACACTTTAGCATGTTTATCTCAGGTTAGTAAGGCGATAGCTAGTGCGTGGAACTTAGAGTCAAGCTGCATACTCTGAAGACTTACGCTTTTATCATTTACCATTCAAAACATTTTGTATACATTTATGTATCATACTTTGGAATCTCATGTTTGTAACTTTGAATTCATTAATCGAATGGTAACTTTTCAAAACGTCTCATTTAGAGTTCGTTTTCTATAACTTGTACTTTGTATTATGAAGTAGCATCCCTATGACACAGTCTTCCGCTGCGGTATTTTGGGGGTGTTACATAATTCCCACAACAAACCTTTTCTGTGAATAATCACCCGATCACAAAGCACGCTAAAGTTACAATTCACACCTCAACGGGATTTAACGACCCGGTAATACCTTATATTACCCGGAGCATTGATCTAGGCTATTTGACCTTGTTGATCATTCCTTGGTCAATATAAGTTGGTGGTTTAGCATCAATCATGCTTCTTCACTTTTTTATATGTTTTGTGTAGCACTAATTTTGGTGCTGCTATAGGTTTTAGGTAAGTGCTTGTTGCGCGATGTGTTTTAAAGGTTGTCCTTTAAACCGAATTAATTATAATAAGTACAACTTGCATTTAAATTTGTTTTGTAAAGAGTACTATAAACATTACAAATTACTCAAATTTAAAAAATTTAAATTTAAAGAAAATTATGCATGCATGATAGTAAGTAGTAGAGGTTATATTAAAAGACTTTTATATCCTTATTTAATAATTACATTCTTTTAATATTCATTTACCTTTTTGTCATTTTACTTTATCAATCATTATAAGCTAAACTAAACACCTAAGAGGTTAAGAGCATGAGCAATGTCTCAAGTTATAAAAAGATTTGATGGATTTATCTCTACAAATGCTAAAGTTAAGCTTTTTTCAGAATTTCATGATGGCCATTAACTGTTTGTAAATTAAGCATAAAATAAATTCAAAACTTGTTTAACATAGCCTTTATGTCACTCGTATCCATGTACTTAACACATATAAATTAGTAAGGGCAATATTCATATGAGATTAGTGTTCTAAACTTCATTAAATTATTATACTCATGGCTGCTAGCCATATAATGTTATTGATCGTGTCCATTGCACCGTAGTTTATGTTACACTTTATACTGACGGATGGAGAAAAAACAAAATAACTTCATAATGATTATAGATGTCCATTAAATTAAATTGACAAAAATTGTGGATGTATAACAGTAAACAACCCTAATGCACAAAGTGACAAAACTTTTATTATGCCTAGAACGTATGGATGAATGAATAGATATTGACATCAATCCACTAATTCAATTAAGAAACATACAAATTATCAAAAGGTCGAATGAGTTCTCAACTCTGTTATCTACAAATCTACATTTGGTCCCTGCTAATTATAATGATTTATTTGATTGCAAAAATAATACATCTTCTGCATCTAATGCATTTAACACTTCATATTCATCTTCCTGGTAACCGAACCATTCATTTATGTTCCAACAAACACTTCGTATTCACCTTCATTACTTCTTGCAATTAAACATGGCGCTGTTATACATATTTGGATTCAATCTTGAAGTCTCACATTTATTATTCGTCCAACATTACATAAGGTATACTTAACAACTTAATATATGCATAAAGTCAAATCACAAAACTTTGATAATACACTATCATTATTGGCAACTTAAGGATTCTTTTTCCTCATCCTCCGTTGTAGTGAAACAAACAATCGCTGCGACCACAATATCATGATATTACTTAGGTTAATATTTTTGATTTCTCAACCACATATATATTTTTATAAAAACTAATTTCTCACTCTTGAGGCGTCGAGTATGTATACACTCCGGATCCAGTAACTGCAAATATAAACCGCACAATAATTGATGGAAATATACAATGAACTTGATGCGTTTATTCGAAAGGTTATTTAAGCTCACTTTGTTAACTTTTTTATCTTGGACAAAAACTATATCAATTTCTTCATGCTCCAAGATAAAGTTTACCGCCCTGCCACTATTTAGAAAAAAAATAAAAAATAAAAAAATCAGTCTTTGAATCAAGATTTACAAATGGTTGATTAAGAAATATAAAAGAAGGATGATAAAAATGAAGTTACCAATGGTATCATAGAGAGGTACACAAATCAAACTTTATGCATTGCAAGCCTACTCATAGAATATACCATGAAAATGATCATATTGTGTAAATATACAGAGTAATAAACATGGGCTGACTAATCGAGTTAAAATTAAAATCGCCTCAATTGCTACAATCCACTGAGGGTACAACACAACAACTTACACCTATACGACTATACATTCAACAACATGTATTTCTCTTCTAATTGACTACTCATATACAATGACTAAAATGAGACTGAGGAGATGAATTTAACCTTGTAAGAACCTACCAATGGCATGCATGCAACCATTCGTTCCATGTTTGAAAGCATGGCCAACTCACATTCCCACAAAACTCTTTATATAATGGTTTAATATGATTTGCTTGTAAGTTGTAACTCATGGGAGGCAAAGAGATTGAGGGTTTATAATCTTTTGGTTTTCTTATATTAATGACATTCCCATAACTCCAACAACACTTTAACTTCAATAGTCACTCTTAATATTCTTACATTCAATTCGCCCATCTTGACTCTTGCATATGGTACCATCAATTCATGAAACATTTATTGTGAGCAATTTGCATTTATAAGACTAAATAAGCTTTTAATATATAAGATTAATATTTCCTAAACACATAAGATCATTTGTTTTTGTTATGCAAACGATAGTGCGTGCTTTCGAAAAGCATAATACTCATCTAAACAAGTTGGTTTGTGTACAATGTACTATATAAACTAGCCACATTGTCATTCTTCAACCAATATGGGACAATTGTTTTCAAAAAGAAAAGACCATGGTACCTAAATACTACTGAGGACTTACTGATCTATTATTGTACCATCTATAATAATATATAGTCATCATAATTCATTGATTTTTTTATCTATTGAAGTTATACTCGATTAGATGAAACCGAAACGCCAAATGCTAGATAGGTAGTTTCGAGTGCTCGATTTTGTGATTTCATTGATCAGTTGTGTGATAGATAGTTGAGGGAGCTTCTTGCTAATTTATTTTTCAGCTTCGGTCCTGAGCTTGGAGTAGTGTAGTTTGTTTACGTGCTTCTAGTTCTTTGTTAATATCATTTCGAGCGTAGGTTTAAATCACTTTTTAATATATCTATATTATTTCTAGTAAACTAGAAGATGTATTATTTGATTGGTATGTCTAAATAATGGTTTGACGTAGCCCGTAGGTCAATACATTTGAAATTTGATATTGAAACATATGGTTTAAATAATGACTTGTTTTTTGGCATCTTGTCACATGGATTAGATGAGATAAAAAAGTAGTTGTTTCAGTATTTCGTAATTGAAATATAACAAGGTAGTTGCCCCCGCCGCGTTGCGGCGGGCTAGGTTTTTTTTTTTTTTTTTTTTTTTTTTGGTTGCAGCATTTTGTTCCAACGTTTAGCAGCTCTGTCTTCATGTAATACAGTTTTTACTTTCTCGGTGGTTTTATATCATGGCTATTTAGATGCTTTTCTATTTGCTCTCTATATTAGTGCTTGTGTTTTCACTTTTCATGTGATGTGTTTGTGTATTGTTTCGAACAGTGGTGTTGTAGTTCGTTTTTGTTGCACCTGAATTTATTCCTTTTTTTGGATGAAGTTAGAGTATAGTAATTTTTGGCCACATAAAGAGAAAACAGATGGGCCACTCTAGGATGTAACTACTTGGGCTGACAAAAAATTTCCTAAGAATTTTTTGAATATAAAATTAGACACCGACGTTGTGTTTTAGTATAGAGATATAATACGAAGTAGTCCAGACCGCACCTCGCTCGCGATTGGGCTTTGGTGTGATTATCCGGCGTTTATATTCATTGGGCTGGGGTCCAATTTGTGTATAATAATGTCCAGGCCCAATATGCCCAATATGCATGCTATCCGTTTTATACGTGTCAAAACAAACATTAAAAGTTTAAGAATTATACTCACTAGGAGATCACAAACTGCTTGTATTTTATTTTCATGCACATTATCATATATGATCAATGTTGCAAAAATCGTGAATCGGTCCCGAGGCGGTCGGGGGCCGAGTTGCGATTTTTTCCCGATTAATCGGCCGCCTCGGCCGATTACCTTGGAATTTCCTCCAAGTTCTAAGGCCGAGGCCGATTAATCGGCCGCCTCAGCCGATTTTTGCAACACTGTATATGATATAGTATAAATGCTTAAAACCTAGCTTATATCATATATGACGCAATACATAATTTTTTACAATTTTTTCAGGAAACTTATCATATATGAATTTTTACTAACAGGTCATCATCAACATATTTTCTTCATAAACATCAACATACTCGATCTAAAGCTTACTTATTACTATAAATCATCAAATTTATAACCTAGGAATCAAAAGTAAACATAAGTGCACATATATATAGTTATCAGTCTATATACATATATTTGTTAGGCCTTCCTTCTCAGTTTACCGATGATATGTTGATGGAAACATTTTAATTAGCATAGTCACACATGAACTATTATCATATTGACTTGTACATGTATCAAACTAGTACACTTAAAGGTCACATGTCAGTTAAATTTCATTTTCTTCTTCTTGTTTCTTCCTTTTCGATTCTTTTTCTGTCTTCCTGTTTGCTTCTTCTTCTTTCTTCCCTTTTGCTTCTCCTTCTCTTTTCATTTTTGCTTCTTGCTTTTTCCTTTTGTCTTCAGCTAGCTTTTGTTCGCTGCTTTCTGTTTCACTAAGAGTACCTAGCTACAGTTTCTTTTTACCTGCATCAAAAAATTTATAACTTTTTATATACTATCATATGTGATTTATAACTTCAAATATTATCAGTGTTTATTATGTTATATCACATGTGATATATAATAACAAAAAGTGTACTAGTTTCTTTTCGTGGTTTTTGGATCTAGTAGATGTATTCAAAAACGAAAATGAAGATACAGTTTTTAAAGCTTCTTCTACTGCATCAGTTTCTTTTGGTTTCTCTTCCGGATCTACATTTTTACAAGCATATATTTCAATAATCATATATGATTTAAACTAGTATCTTCGTTTGTACAAATAGATTAATATCATATGTGATATATACTATAAGTAGACCAACTATTATATGTCATATTCCAACTCTTTACCGTAAACTAAGCATTTGGCTTCACCATAGGGTATTCTTACGGCTTTGCCGTACTCTTACACTATGACTCTATTACAAAAAAATAACTTCCAATCACCCATTTTGTCTTTAAAATCATAATAGCAACAACAAATCCTTTCTAAACATTGAAAACCTAACTTTTAATCATACATTTCTCCATTAACATCATAATAACATCAACATAATCTATCCTATAACTGAAAATCGTACTTTTCATCACAATAGCATCATCAAAATCCCTATAAACAGTGAAAACCAACTTCTAATCACACAGTTGTTTATTAAAAACACAATCGAACTAATAATCACATATTTTCAGAATGAAATCACTATATCTTAAGCATAAACTCTATGAATAGTACGCTTCATTATTTTCAGAATAAAATCACTATATCTTCAACAATCGAACATACATACATAATATGTTCATCAAATTAAAAATAAAAGCAAATTTATAAGAAGTTTTTAGCATAAAAAATTACCTTGAATTAGAGGTTGAATCGAAGATCGAATCAGATTGTTTTCAGTTGTAAAGTTTGTAGTAAACCATCAATTATCGATAGATTCATCCATCTTATTATGATATAGTATTTTTATTGGTTATTTGATTAATTTTTTTGTTTGATTTCCGGTGGATTTAGTAGATCCGGCGTGTTTAGTGGTGGTTTTTGATCGGATTTTTTGTATGATTAGTGTGTGTTTTTAGTGTGTGTTTGGTGAGAGCAGTTATGATGAAATGAACGGTGTTATTTGGATTTTGGTGTTATTGTAAGTTTACAAAAATGCCCCTCCGTGTTTTTTCTTAGTAGTAAGTTGTTTAATCTCAGCCATTGATCAAATTTAAATCAATAGTTGGGAGTTGTCCCTTGGTATGTGACTATTTTATGGTTTGTAAAATAACTCAACTCATATGTTTATTTTAATACTTATAAAGTGTGGCAATTCTTAAATTATTGAATTCCTTAATACTTAATGAATTAAAAAAAACACGCACTTTTTATTTTAAAAAACACGGGTTTTGCATTGTAGGTCGAACCAAAATTATATGATTTCGCAAGTATAACTATTTGGCGTTATATACCGTCACTTTGCACGAGTATACGTCTAGTTTATTAACATGTATACAATCTTTTCGATCAAGCAATAAAGATCTCTGTCATTTCGTTATTATTGATTGTTAACTTTGCATATAATTGTCAAACATATGTCATGTTCTTTAATAAATTTAAACTTGCATATTTTGTTCTTTTCCGGTTTTTATAAGAAAGTGGCAATGTGTGGTTTTCTAATTCTAACACATTTTGTACACGAGAGAACATTATTTTCTAACTATTGTATGATTTTGATCCAAAATTTCCAAAATAAAGCACTATGCAACTGATGAAATGTATGCCAAAATGGACATAAACTAACCAATTTATATACACTTTTTACCTAAAATGATATCAACCTCCGTTTTAAATTAAATTTGACGAGTTGCTTTTTTTTTTTTTTTTTTTATCTCGATTTCAACTAGAAACATGTCTCACGGTCAAAATAAACATTAAAAGTTAAGAATTATATTAACTTTCGAATTGCACGCTAGCTTCAGTTGGTTTTGTATACAACTGATATTGCATGCATTCGGAAGCATAATACTAATATCAACACAGTTGGTTTGTGTATATCATACTATATAAACTAGCCACATTTTCTTTCTTCAACCAATGTGGGATAATTGTTTTCAAAAATGAAATACTATGGTACCTAAATACTACGAAGTATTTGCTAATCTAATATGTACCATCTATAATATTATATATAGTCATCAAAATTCATTGATTTTTTTTATCTTTTGAGGTTACTCGATTAGATGAAACGCGCGATGATGTGAGCATTTTGGGTACATAGTTTGGAAGAATAGGAATGCAAGAGTTTTTAGGTCAAAAGTGCTAGATGGGTAGTTAAGTAGTTTCGAGTGGTCGGTTTTGTGATTTCATCAGTTGTGTAATCATTTGCTTAAATTAGTTGGGTCATGGATGGTTGGGTCTGGTTGCTTGAGAATTCATGCGACACTTTTTAATTTATCTGTTTTATTTTCAATTAACCAGGAGATATATTATTTGATTGGTATGTTTAAATAATGCTTTCATGCAGGTCAACACATTTGAAATTTGATATTGAAACATATGGTTTAAACAAGTTGTTTAGTATTTCGTAATTGAAATACGATATTTGTTCAAGATTTATCACACCTTCATTAAGGAACAATTGGAACAATTAAAAGGAGATAGAAAGAGATTGACAATTTCATGTATTCTCAGACAAATTGGCAAAGTAGTTGTTTTCTTAATGGTTTTGACTTCTTAATGAACTTTGACTTTGACACTTGTTGATATTTTATGGACCTTCAATGGTGTTAACTCCTTTTTGTTATTAACTGCCATTAATTGGAAATTTATTGGTACTAAGGGTGGTGGCAACCTTGCCTAAGGTTGCCTCATCTTTTTTTGCAAACAACCAATAATGATCATCCAACACATTTTTTGCCTAAACTTGCCAAGACTTCATTTTTAAGTGGCAATTTTGCCTAAACATCATGCTCCCCTTGCATTAATGACAAATGGTAATGTTTTCCTTGTTTTTCTCCCCTACCGAATCGGTAAGATTCACCGATTGAGGCACCGAAACTAACTTGCCGATCCACTGGCAACCATGGTTGCCGATCGGCAACCCTTGCCGAACCATCTTCACCGCAAGGTTGCCACCCCCCTAAAGTTTATAGGCTGTGTTTAAATTTATGCTGGACTAAACATAAAGGGAGATGATTTGCATACTCAAAAAAATGATTGGGACACTCCAATTAATTGTATTTGAACATTTATATTTTCACATTGGTGTAAGTGTACGGATAACTTGGATAACTGTAGAGATATAAATTACCAAACACAATTAATTAGAGTGTCTCAATCATTTTCTTGAGTATGCAAATCATCTCTCATACATAAAACAACGATTAATCCTTGATGACTATGCTCAGGATGTTTGTCCAAGCTTATTTAATCAATTTATAAACTTATTGAAAATTTGATAAGCTCCCAAACTTTTTACATGTCCTCAAAAATGCAGCTTATGGAATTTTTAATAAGCTTAAAAGCCCATAAGATAAAACTCAAACAAACACCCCTAAGTCTTTAGTAGTAGGAATATTAGGCCATTAAGGCTGTCTTCATGATTACAATAATTGAATACTACCTCCATCCCAAAATAAATGTTTAGTTTATATTTTAAGATGTTCCAAATAAATGTCCTTCTGTTGCATCCAATCAAAATTGAGTTCAGGGTAGAAATGATATTTGATTAGTGGATAGTGTAGTTAGTTGGGGTGTAAATCGGGTCTGGTTGGGTTGGTCGAGTTCAGGTCAATTCGGGTGGGTAAAAGTCAAGTCATGGCTAAAAATAACATATCCGAACCTGAAGCTATTTGAATTTGGGTTAGTCAGATTTAGGTCAATTAGGGTAAGGTCCACTAGGGTTCGGGTCAACTCAAATATGAGTGAAATGTAGTAAAATTTATATTTGTACTCGTTTAAATAGATAACCTTAAAAATTATATTAAAAAATTAGACAAAAAACCTTCATTCAGGTCGATCAGGTCAACCCGATATCGAACCCTATTTGTACTCGGGTTACTCGCGTTGACACGATAAAATTTTTGACACACATAACTTGACCTGAATAGGCTTAACCGGGTTCAGCTTCAGGTTCGATCGGGACAGGTTTTTGACACCTCTACTAGTTAGTGGAGTTTATTTTTTATTTATTATTATTTATTATTTTTTTTTTAGCTCTGTGCAATTTAAAAGTGAATATTTATTTAAAAACAGAGAGAGCGGTACATACGTCTTCCTTCTTAAAACATTTCAAAAAATTTAAATAAAAAGTACTAGAGCATATAATTTGTATTTAGCTTCCAGTGCAAGTGAAAGCATATGTAAAGCACATGATGATCATATATGTTGTGTTTATATTCCTACCAACCGAACATAAATGATCAACAAGTACAAATAGTACTTCAAAGCAGATTATCAAAAAAAGTGATGAAACATTTCACTATAGGTGTAAGCAATATCTATTATACTCAAAAAATAGTTGAGCAGCTTGTATTCATCCGGTTATTATTGTCTGTTAACTTTGCATATAATTGTCAAACATATATCCTGTTCTTTAATAAATCTAAATTTGCATATTTTGTTCTTTTGCGGTTTTTATAAGAAAGTGGCAACATGTGGTTTTCGAATCCTTACACATTTTGTGAAGAGAGAACATTATTTTCTAACTATTGTATGATTTTGATCCAAAAAGAGCACTATATAATTGATGAAATGTATGCCAAAATGGACATAAATTAATCAATATGTGTCAATAAACTTAGTTATATACACTTTTTTACCTAATAGAATATCAACCTCCGCTTTGCCATTTTGTTTCGACTTCAAGTAAAAACATTTTGGTGCATGTAATTTTTCCTCCATAATTAGTTGGCTAAAAATTCCACGTAAACCAGGAGGGATCCATTTTTCACCTTTTATGTTCATGAAATAGATAATTAGCCGATCAAACAATGTCTCATAGGTTGATCCATTTTTCACTTTTTATGTTCATGAAAGAGATAATTAATTAGCCCGCAGGCAAAACAAACGTTAAAAATTTAAGAATTATATTAATATTTCCTAAACACATAAGATCATTTGTTTTTGTTATGCAAACGATAGTGCGTGCTTTCGAAAAGCATAATACTCATCTCAACAAGTTGGTTTGTGTACAATGTACTATATAAACTAGCCACATTGTCTTTCTTCAACCAATATGGGACAATTGTTTTCAAAAAGAAAAGACCATGGTACCTAAATACTACTGAGGATTTACTGATCTATTATTGTACCATCTATAATAATATATAGTCATCATAATTCATTGATTTTTTTATCTATTGAAGTTACTCGATTAGATGAAACCGAAACGCCAAATGCTAGATAGGTAGTTTCGAGTGCTCGATTTTGTGATTTCATTGATCAGTTGTGTGATAGATAGTTGAGGGAGCTTCTTGCTAATTTATTTTTCAGCTTCGGTCCTGAGCTTGGAGTAGTGTAGTTTGTTTACGTGCTTCTAGTTCTTTGTTAATATCATTTCGAGCGTAGGTTTAAATCACTTTTTAATATATCTATATTATTTCTAGTAAACTAGAAGATGTATTATTTGATTGGTATGTCTAAATAATGGTTTGACGTAGGTCAATACATTTGAAATTTGATATTGAAACCATATGGTTTAAATAATGACTTGTTTTTTGGCATCTTGTCACATGGATTAGATGAGATAAAAAAGTAGTTGTTTCAGTATTTCGTAATTGAAATATAATACGAAGTAGTCCAGACCGCACCTCGCTCGCGATTGGGCTTTGGTGTGATTATCCGGCGTTTATATTCATTGGGCTGGGGTCCAATTTGTGTATAATAATGTCCAGGCCCAATATGCCCAATATGCATGCTATCCGTTTTATACGTGTCAAAACAAACATTAAAAGTTTAAGAATTACTATATATATAATGTCCCGACAAAAACAATGCAAGAGGTGTCGTTTTGGGCTTGCAGTTTTTGGGCCTGGTCCATTGCAATTGTCCACGCTCGGTGTTTTGACAGTCATTCTTATCCTCCTTGCATCTTTTCTCAAAAAAACCAGTCTCCACCGCCTCTCTCTCTCTCTCTCTCTCTCTCTCTCTCTCTCTCTCTCTCTCTCTCTCTCATTGTTATCAAAAAACCTGGCTCACCGCTTCTCTCAAAAAATCAAGTTGATGGTGTCATAGAAGCTAATAGGGAGGAATCAGCCAAAGTTAGATCGTATGGGGGTTGGTAAGTGGTCAAATTATTTTATTGGATAGTCCAGTTTCTTTTTAATTGACATTTGTCTGTAAATAATTGTTGTTGGAATTGTTACAAGTATGTAATTTTTTTCTCGTGGTGGATTTAGGTATCAACTTAACCACAATAGGGGTTTCAGTTATAGGATTTGTTGCACGTATTTTAAGTTATGTGTGAACAATAGTTTATGTACAAACCTTTGTTAAAGGTGGTTTCTATATAAGATGCTTCTTGCTGTGTAACGTCATTTTTCGTATAGATAATAGTGTCTAGGTATTGAGGTTGTACGTATGAATTGTTAGATGTTATGTTTATCTTTAAGAGTTTATTGTTTTGTTGTTTCAACAAATAACAATGGTATTGTTATTTGTTTTCCAGGTTTATTCTCGCCTTTGGGTGTTGTTGGTTTTTGTGCCTGCGATACCTATTAGTCGAAGGTAAAGCTTCGCAAATTAGAAGGTGCAAATCAGCGGCCAAAGATATTGGACGGCATACTTGCAAGTATAAGATGCTACAATCATACAATTGGACCACTTTTTTTTTTGGTAAAAGGGTTAATTCACCCTGGCAAAATTCATTACACCAAAAAGCGTTGAAGTACAAAGGATGAGGGTGACTCCTTCATCTTAGTCCCTAAGGACACTTACAGACTCACCTATAGGAATGAACACCATTCCTATAACTTACAATATAAGTGTGACAGGCCACACTTATAACTAACAATTGAACATTAAACTACAACGAATATAAAAGAAAAAATAATTGCAAATCAAGTAGACACTTGAGTCTTCTAATAGTCGTAGTAGTCCAAACTTCCATTAAAACAGGTTCAACATCAAACATGATGAACCAAAGGGTTTTGAACAAGACCCTTCAAAACTTAACTTCCACATAGCGTACCAAACAACCCATTAAATAGGAATTCTGCCCAGATACCAAGGATCAAATAGTACTCCAAACATGTATACTCAACGAAGTCCCAAGCACCCATGTCACTAGTACAATCGAGGCTTTCCCCGGCGACTTTTTTAAGCCCTTTCTGTCGACATGTCGACGGAATCATACGTTACCGTCGACATGTCGACGGTACCACATTGACGGCTGTGCTTCGACGGGAACAGTGTTCCCGTCGACAATCACCGTCGACACTGTGGGTCCCACGTCGTTTTCCAGTCAAAGAGATTTGGTGTCCGTCAAACTCTTCCCGTCGACATGTCGACGGTACCATATAAATAATTAACGTTTTAATTAGTTGGTTATAATTATGGTTTATATGATACCGTCGACATGTCGACGGTATCATTAAAACAAAAGAATTGTTTTTAATATAATGCCGTCGACATGTCAACGATATAATATTAAAAACACTATTTTTGTTCTATTGATACCGTCGACATGTCGACGGTATCATTAAATAACCAATAATTATGTTTCAATGATGCCGTCGACATGTCGACGGTATCATTATTAACACCCTGCTAACAGCAGGCTGCAAATATTGCAATTTTCCAGATTTTTTCCGGATTTTCCGGAAAAAATCTACCAAAACCTGTAACATTACAAGCACCTATAACCACTCAATATCAACATGTCCTAAACGTATAACTCGCCATCGGCTATAACACTTGCAAAATATCGCTAAACACTCTCAAAATGAATAAAAACATATAAAGTCTACAAAACGGGGTGTGGTAATGTCTAAACCTAGCTGCCATATCGACAAATGTTTTAATATCCGCGACGTTCAAGTCGCCAAAAGGTTAAACTATACAATACTAACATATGGGTCGCCAAAATATTGTTTCAAGCATAAGTACAACACAAAATACCCAAGTTTGTACCTCTACATCCAAAATCACTCGTGATCATCAGTAGGACCCTCATCATCGCCAGAACCATCCTCATCGCCTCTGCGACTCCCGCTCCCTCCAACTGAGCCACTACCTCCAACGCCACTGCCTGAGCCATCCACGTGCTGAGAACCCGCCTGACTAACATACTCGTTCCATCGCGGGTTGGAGGAGATAAAACCTGTGATCAAAGCAATCTCCGCCTTCAACTTCTTATGCTTTTCAGCTTCTCGAAGGCGATTCTCCTCGACCCCAGCAATCTTCTTCTCGGCCTCAGCAAGCTTTTTCTCCATCTCAGCGTATTCTGAAAATGAAACAATCAAAATTAAGAAACATCTATTGCAATACTTAATTTGAGTCATGATCGAGTAATCTATAATTAATATATTATCAAACTGTACATACCTGGAGGTGGAGGCGGGGTGTATGGTAACGGTGGCCTGGAGAGCCTGGGTACGACCCTACCCCGTCCGGCGATGTGGCTCCGCTGCTTGCCCTTCAAAACCTTAGCAAGTATCTGCTCCTCCGTGTACGCCACCCCTTCCGGCGTATTCGCTCCCAGATCTCGCAGCCGGACCATCTCTTCCTATTTAATTGAGAAAAAAATTGAGAAAATTTATATATATATGTAAGTGTATATATATATATATATATATATATATATATATATATATATATATATATATATATATATAAATTAAAAAATAAATAAATAAATAATAAATTAAAAATAAATAAATAAAAGATACTTACATATTGAACACAAGCCTCATCCTGCAACCACATACCATCACTATCGCAGTGTGTGTCGTAAAACGACTAGATGAGGGATGGGTATTTTTTGTCCTTGCTGTTCAGAAACTGTATATACACATGCATATGTATAAGATGAAACAAATTAAAAATGGCAAATCAAACACCATATTTATTTTAATTAAACTTAAATACTTTTATAAAATCAAAATTAATTACTTTTATATAATTATAATTAAATAATTTTATAAAAATAAAATACTTGTATAAAAATAAAATGTGTCTTACGTAGTCGTGGCGAATAGCGGCCAATGACTTGGAACCGTGGCGGCTGTACACCTTCAACTTCTTTCGGTTCTCCTTGTTTACAGCAGCACGCTTCAGGGTCTTCTCTTTCATGTAAAACTTGATATGCTCCTCCCACACAGATGGCTCGACGTTCGGAGGAGGGTTTCTTCGTATCTCATCCACTTTTTCAGGCCCACCCTCCCCGTCGAAGTAAACCCTCTTCATCGTGCCCTTGTTGTCGGAGTAGACCTTAGCAATGTACGCATTGAGGCCCGCCGAAATGGTTTTCCAATGGGGTGAGTTCATGTGGGTCTGCAAGTCGAAGAATTCCTGCAAACAAATTTAAACAAATATACACAATTAAACAAATTTAAATAAATGTACACATTCAAAGAATTAAATATAAAGATATAATTAAAAGGAAAAAAAAATAACTGACCCCGAGTCGGTTCATGAAGCCCTGTCGAGTCGCTTCGTCAAGGTTGTGCCAGGAGGGATAGTGCAATGGCAAGGACCTAACCAGCTCACCAACATAGTTACCGAACCATGCGCAGTTGGGCCCAACATGATGAAATGTCTTCTGATCACCCCACTCGAACTCGATCGATTGCGGGCCCGAGGCAGTCACAGCTTTCCTGAGGTCTTTGTTTTTGTTGGCTTCACGGACCTGTGCCCTGCCGCCATTCCGACCTCCACCCCTGCCGCCAGCTTGTCTCGCTCTACCTCCTCGTCGAGGTTTTTGTGACGAACCTACAATTGAAGTGAGTGAAAACGTTAAAAAATAACAAGTAACAAAATTCAAATTATCAAGTTTAATTTTCTTACCACTACGGTGACCGCTAGTAATTGAACGATAAGGTGGTGGTGGGTCATCGGCACCGTCACCACCGTGACCTCGCGCTACTGCTGCCATCTGTAAAAGTACAAGTTGAATTAACATATAGAAATTCGGGAACAAATTAACATAAGCATGCACACATTCAAATACATACACATTTAAAATAAATATACACATTTAAAAAATCCATAACAATTTCATTCAAATAAGCTAAATCAATTATACGCATCCATATCCTAAATGAGACAAAACATTCAAAAAGCAGTCCCAAACAGGGGACTTTCCGAAATTAATTTCTAATAAATTAATTTCGGACGGGTTTTCTATAGGATGATTAACTTCGGACGGGGACTTTCCGAAATTAATCACTAAAATCCTAAAACATTCACAAAAGTCTAACAATAGCATATATTTTAAGTTAAACAATTAGACTATAAACAATTGTTTGGTTTTCGGTTTATGTTTCATAAAACTATTTTGTTATTTTGAAACTTGTTTTTGTGACTTATTTTTGAAACTATTATGAAACATAAGCCGAAAACCAAACAATATATCTACGGGCTTATGGCTTATTTGGTTTTCGGCTTATGTTTCATAAGCTCTTTTTTTTTTTTTTTTTTTTTTTTTTTTTTTTTTTTTTTTTTTTTTTTTTTTTTACTTATTTTGAAACTATTTAAGTTAAAAAGTTTCAAAATAAGCCATAAAAATTAAGCTTGTGAAACATAAGCCGAAAACCAAACAAACCATAAGCCCGTTATATAAGCAGAAACATAATCAATCCGCAAAAATTCTAACACAAAACATAACCAATATATTAAAAGTAGTATACCATATATATACTAACCAATATATACTAACCAAACGCCAACTAACATTTAACCAAACCCACCCAATATCCTACGGCTAGTTCAATACCAAGTCCCCAAAGGTGCTATTTGCACCGTGGGTACACAATATCCTACGGCTAGTTCACAATCCGCAACAATCCCTTTTATATCAAAACCTAATATACTAACCAAACTATACATACGGCTGCAATCACTAAACTAGTAACCAAACGCTACAACAAAGCATAAATATGAAAAAAAAAATTAAAAAAGGAATACATACCGTACGTATCAGCTGTGGTCTCAACTGTGGCTCGGCTGTGGTCTCGGCTGTGGCTCAGCTGTGGCTCGGCTGTGGTCTCGGCTGTGGTCTCGGTTGTGGCTCGGCTGTGGTCTCGTCTTGGGCTCGGGCTATAATAAAAGAGATGCAATATATAATGGTTATATCAAATTTTTAAAAAAAAAAACTGTTGTCGTCGACATGTCGTCGGGATACCAAAAGTTAATAAAAAAAAAAATAAAACGAGGCTCTCACCCTGCTGTTACCCTCGGCTCTCACCTGCTGCTACTGTAACAAAAATTAACAAGATTTTAATAACAATTTTATTAACAAAATTTAATACCAATTTTATTAACAATAATAATAACAAATTTTAATAACAACAATAATAATAACAAATTTTATTAACAATTTTGCTCACCTGCTGCTGCTGCTGTGTCGGAGTGAAGAAGAAGAGAAGTGGGGAAGAAGAAGAATTAAAAAAATGGAGGGGTAGATGAGAGAATTAAATAATAGAGGGGGTAGAGGAGGAGGAGGTGCACAGTGGTGCGAGTGTCGGAGTGGTGGAGTGGTGTGGTGAGCTGTGGAGTATAATGTGGTTGGGGTGGAGGAGTGGTGGAGGTGTGGTGGAGGAGTGGTGGAGGAGTGGTGGTATAATCGTCGGCGAGAGGGGGGGGGGATGGTTTTTTGATGGTTCGAAGTTATGAGCATTAATTTTGACCAGATCTGGTTTTGGTATTGCTTTTTATTATCCCGTCGACATGTCGACGGGAATATTAAGGAAATTTTTTATATTATTACTTATACCGTCGACTTGTCGACGGTAATATTACAATATTTTGTCGTTTGCGTTTGGCGGGACGTATTAAATTTTCACGAAATTTTTGGCGGTTTTATTCCCGTCGACATGTCAACGGGAAAATAGCTTATATTAAAAAAAAATATTTATAATAAATACTTTATAAAATTACTTTATTATAAATACTTGTATAAAATTACTTTAATATAATTAAAAAAATTTATTTATTATAAATACTTTTATAAAATATTAAAAAATAAGTTTTATAAAATTAATAAACTAAATTTATATAATTGAAAAAAATTATTTATTATAAATACTTTTATAAAATTAAAAAATATATATATATTTAAAATTGATTACTTATATTATAATTAAAAAAAATCATTTATTAAAATATAAAATAAAATATTTTGAATATCACAAACGAGTCGAGATACA
This sequence comes from Artemisia argyi, assembly GCA_030686995.1. Taxonomy (NCBI): domain Eukaryota; kingdom Viridiplantae; phylum Streptophyta; class Magnoliopsida; order Asterales; family Asteraceae; genus Artemisia; species Artemisia argyi. The sequence continues at coordinate 138,657,335 of CM060686.1, forward strand.
ATGGTTATACATGAGATATAAAACGAACGAGTCGAGATGCTATGGTTATACATCAGATGTTAAACGAACAAGTCGAGATGCAATGGTTATACATTAGATGTTAAACGAACGAGTCGAGATGCAATGGTTATACATGATATGTTAAACGAACGAGTCGAGATGCAATGGTTATACATGATATGTAAAATGAACGAGTCGAGATGCTGTAGTTGTACATGATATGTAAAACGAACGAGTCGAGATGCAATGGTTATGCATGAGATGTTAAACGAACGAGTCGAGATGCAATGGTTATGCATGAGATGTTAAACGAACGAGTCGAGATGCAATGGTTATACATGAGATGTAAAACGAATGAGTCGAGATGCTATGGTTATACATGAGATGTTAAACGAACGAGTCGAGATGCAATGGTTATACATGATATGTAAAACGAACGAGTCGAGATGCTATGGTTATACATGAGATGTTAAACGAACGAGTCGAGATGCAATGGTTATACATGAGATGGTTATACATGAGATGTTAAACGAACGAGTTGAGATGCAATGGTTATACATGAGATGTTAAACGAACGAGTCGAGATGCTATGGTTATACATGATATGTAAAACGAACGAGTCAAGATGCTATGGTTATACATGAGATGTTAAACGAACGAGTCGAGATGCAATGGTTATACATGAGATGTTAAACGAACGAGTCGAGATGCAATGGTTATACATGAGATGTTAAACGAACGAGTCGAGACGCTATGGTTATACATGAGATGTAAAACGAACGAGTCGAGATGCTATGGTTATACATGAGATGTTAAACGAACGAGTCGAGATGCAATGGTTATACATGAGATGTAAAACGAACGAGTCGAGATGCAATGGTTATACATGAGATGTTAAAGGAACGAGTCGAGATGCAATGGTTATACATGAGATGTTAAACGAACGAGTCGAGATGCTATGGTTATACATGATATGTAAAACGAATGAGTCGAGAAGCTATGGTTATACATGAGATGTTAAACGAACGAGTCGAGATGCAATGGTTATACATGAGATGTTAAACGAACGAGTCGAGATGCAATGGTTATACATGAGATGTAAAACGAACGAGTCGAGATGCAATGGTTATACATGAGATGTTAAACGAACGAGTCGAGATGCTATGGTTATACATGATATGTCTCATCTCACTATATCTCTCTCTCTCTCTATCTCTCTCTAGCAGTTTCTGTTTTCTGGCGACACCAGCATTTTCCGGCCGCCGGAATCTTTTTCTGGCCACCACCTTTTATCACCTCAACTTGTAGATCGGGCCACACCGGTCACGATTCAACCACTCAACCTCACAACCACAAACATACACTGTTATCATGGTGAAGAAGATGGCAGAATTTGAAGCTTTTCCTTGTCCTTGTGAACGAGGAGACGTGATTCTGCGAGAATCGTGTAAATCTTACTCCCGTGTTAAACTATACTATGCGTGTCCTTTCTCGCAGGTGAACAATTACATATTTTTTCTTTAAATAATTTGGTTAATTAGTTGTTAAAAATAATAGTTTTTACTCTTTAACAGCCTGGGACAGAAGACCATGGATGTAATTTTTTTTTATGGAAGGAGGAACGACTCGCCAAAATGATGATCGGTTCTCTGGGAGCTTCAACATCAAGCGGTTCTGGATCTGCTCCAAAAAGGTGCTCAAACTGTCATGAAAAAATCTTAGAATAAACTTGCTGGAGGCACAAAAACAGGTGTTGGAGGCACAAAAACAGGTGCTAGAGACAAAATTAAGGGTGCTGGAGGCAAAACTTGACATGGCAACGTATCCCAACCACGGCCACGCATGTCAGTCGGATGCAATACTCCGTGACCTTGTAGGTGACATGGATAAATTTCATATGTAGTACTGTTATCGTTGTTGTTGCTGTTGTTTGCTGTTGTTGTTGATGTTTTTGATGTTTAATAAAATGTTGTTGTTGTTGTTGTTGTTTAATAAAATATTGTTGTTGTGGAGCAATAATTAGAACTGAAGGAGCAATAATTATCAAACACAAAGGCAAACTGTTTATTTAAAACAAGCAAGAGTTCTTAACCACATGCATTTTCATACAGACTCAAACTAAACAACTCGACAACCAAACTAAACAACTCAACAACCAAAGGAAACAACTCAAACTAAACAACTCGACAACTAAACGAAACAACTCAAACTAAACAACTCGACAACTAAAACAACAGATCAAACGAAACAACCTGTTTATTTTTTTTTGCGGCTACTTCCCGCTTTACTCGAACTCACACCATCTTTTCCCTTCCTTGCTCTCATTTCCTTGATATGTGCAAACGTAGCTTCAAGATTTGTGATCCTATTTCCCAGATTATCAAGTTTTGTTTCCAACGTACTTTCAGCTTCGTCGTCACCTCCAACAGCAGCAGCTTGAGCTTCAGCAGCATCTAGCTCGTCCATGTACTCTTTGTAGTACGGCTTTTTCCTACACCATTCGATAATCTTGTCTCTCATCCACGGTTCAGCATCCTTAAAATCACCATATTCCTCATAAACTGCATGACCAAAAGTTAACATAACTTCATTAAAGAGGAGCTCGTGTGACAAGATTTTTGAGTACTCCTCTTCAACTGTGCAACCACGCCAAGTCATGTGTGTCTTGTAAGAATTGACGATTGAATTATTTGTGAGATGTGTAAAATGAGACGGATATAATTTTGTGAGAATGTATATATTGGTAAAAAAAATGAGACGGGAATGTATTTGTGAGGATATATATAGCCTGATTTTTAAAGATATATTCCCGTCGACATGTCGACGGGAACAATAAAGCGGGAAAATATCCCGCCCAATATTTTACCCATTTATTAAAAATGTTTATAATTAGTAATATACTCCCGTCGACATGTCGACGGGAATCTTAAAACACAATAATTATTATGCTTAATCACACGTTAATTGTGGGATAAAACGTTATTAATATATTCCCGTCGACATGTCGATGGGAATATATTAGCGGGTAAATTTCGCGCCCAACTTTGGTGAATTATTGAGGCTAAAAAAATATTCTAAAAGTTCCCCGTCGACATGTCGACGGGAAAATACGATTATGAAAAATTCAACGCAGTTGGCCTCGGTCAATCGTTTTTTTTGTCGTTTTCTGTCTTATGCCGTCGACATAATGTCGACGGGAAACGGTTCGACGCCTGTTCTCCTGATTCTTGTAGTGCGTATGATCAAGCACAATAGACATTATATAGAACCATACTAGCGTTGTAAGGACTTGTACTTTCAATTCGTAAGGTAGACCAAACCAATCAGATAGAAAAAGTACCACCAGGTTTCGACCCTAACTTCCATTAAACAAACATCACACGACATCAGGTCTGTGATGAGATTCAATTGCTAAGGTTTATACGTCGATCAGCAGCAGCAATCAAACCAATAACAGGGTTTAAACCCTAACATGCCTAAAACGATCCTCAACAAGATAAACAATAGCAGCAAGGAGCAGAATGAATAACCAGTAGGAATAAAACCCTACACATCCAATAACATTACTTCCATCTCTCTCATAACCCACTTACATAGTATTGAATCAAATAATGAACAAGCAGATGAGGACCCATCATGTACAGATATACATAATCAGCGAGCAGTACAGCAGCCTCTTTAATGTACATCACCATCAAGAACCGAATAATAATATAGAAACCCTAAAAAAAAGGTTTCACAATCAAAGCGCATGACCAGGACAAAATACCAAACCCTTACTGCACACTAAAAACGAAACCCTAACAAGGGAATCGAATAGAATACGAGTAACAGGAAGGGGATCGCCCCTATTAGATATAGTCGATTAAAAAAAAACCGACATATGAATCAGGATGTAAAGGGATCGATTACAAATCATAGGCGGTTTAATAACCCTAAACAAACGATACACCAGAAGCAATAACGAATAGTTAGGGTTTAAAATCGCCCCAGCCGCCACCTATATGATATGAAACGCAAACCACAGATCATATTGCATACCCAAAAAGGGTAGAGAGGACGATTGTGATCGATTTATGGCCGGAAGTGAGAGGTGGCGGCCGGATTTCCTAGAGAGAGAGAGAAAGACGATTTAGGGTTAAGCATTTTACTAATTGTTCTTTTGTTTTTGTTTTTCATATCCGATGGTTCTTACTTTCAAACTGCTGGACACGATCTTACAAATCTTTTGGATGCAGGTCACAGAGGATCTGCATTTTAAGATCACACAATATAAAAAAGGAGAGCTGCATTTGATTTAATTGGTAAGCCATGGTGGTTTAAGTTATACTAATTCTTTGCAGCCTAATGTAGTTACAAGTGTTAATGAAGGGCTGTAAAAGGGAACCACTGGTTGCGGAGGAACACCGAACGCAGATGCTCTCTGTCTCAAGGCAGGTGAATCATATGGTGCTTGCGTAACCGCTTTGTTACATTATCTGTACCCTTTTTTCCCGGCCGATTGAACCTGTTCAGGGTTTCTCATTTATTTACTTTTAACTTTTTTTGTAAATATGCAGGAACGAATTTAGACTATATGTATTTGGGGGACATCGATCAGGTTTCTCGACATCATGGTGCATTCTTTTGGTATGAAGAGAGGCAAAAAACCTCTAGAGGTACAGGTATCCCAAAACAACCATGAGACACTGCCCAGCTTGATTGCACAATAATTTACTCTATGTAAATTTGATAATCCAATTGCTTTTACACCCAAACAGCCTACTTTTTTTTATGCATGCCGTATGTTCGATTATTGTTCTTACTTTTAAACTGAAACATGTTTCTATTTTTACTAATTGGTTTATATTTTGTGCTTACAATAGTATCGAATAGTACATGACAAAAGAAACTTCATACTGCAGCTGATGACTTGGAGGAGGATTTATACAAAATTATTATTCAAGAACAACCTTTTTAAGTCTACCCTAGTATGTTTACTTCTAAACGACTGAAACGTTGCACTGTCGTTTAGTGTGTGGCACAAGATTAATGTGAGCAAACAGTGTTTTTGGGTGAAGGAAGAGTGGTATTATATTTGACAGTATAATTTTTTAAAAGCTCCTGTTGCAACACAATAAATTTATCAGCTGCATTACCTGTACTATAGTTTTGAAAAATTTCCCTAAGTTTAGCGTTCACCTAAAGAGGCGAAAAGAGAGGAGTATATGTTGCGTTTCCCCAACACATAGTTTAGACATTGCTTCCCAAAAAAATGCGCACATTGAGAATAGGTAAGCCCTGCCGCAGATATTCTTTTGTTTGACCAAAAGTGGCTGATTCGCCTCAAACTAATCTAAGGCAAATGCTTCCGTGGAATACAGTGTTTCCCCGGGTCGTAATGTCCCAACGAGGTGTGCGATGTTTTATTATAAACGAATCTGTGATCAATGAAAGTGAACAGGAAAGGTATAAAGTGTGTGTGTGTGTGATTACACTAGGGTTTTATAACTTAAAATGACTTAAATAAACTAATAAGAGTGATTATGTAAAACCTAGATATCTAAAACGTATAAACGTACACCAATTTAAAATCAGACGGGACTGCGTACTGAGAAAAAGGTGAGTTTTTAAGAAAAATAAACTACAAGGGTTAAAAATGAAAATTCTATAAACTTAAACTTAAAATAAAATTAAATTAAAAAGAAAACTATTTTTTAGATTATTATATTATTTATTATTAATTATTTAATTAAAAACTATTTAACTATTTAATTAAAATTAAACTAAAAATGATAAACAATACAAATTAAACTAAAAACTTATAAAAATAATTTCTAAAACTTAAAATGAACTTGAAGAAAGTATAAAAAATAAAAATAAATGTTTTTGTCTTTTTATAGATTTTCTATTAATTAAAAACTATTTATAATAATTAAACTAATTAAACTATTTAAATTACAAATAATACTAAATCAACTTAGAAAATTATGAAAAAATTTATAAAACTATTCAACCATCACAGGAATCCTAAAAAATTATAAAAACTTTATTTTATGTATTTTTAAACTAGTTTACTAATTATTATTCTATTTATTATTTAATTACTATTTAAACTATTTAAATTATAAAAACTAATAAATGAACAGTATAAATCACAAGAAAATTTCTAAAATTATCTTATGACTTATAGAAGCTAGGAAAAATATAAAATATAGGTATTACTATATAAAAACTAATTATGCTATTTATAACTTAATTATTTATTAATTATTAATAAAATTATTTTTAATTCTAATAAATATCAAATGACAATATAAAAATCTGAGAAAATTATTTAAATTACTTTAACCTATAAGGAAATTAATAAAAATATAAAAACACAACTTACTTAATAAAATTATAAAAATGAAAATTAAAATTAAATTATATTAAATAGAAACTATCACTTAATTTTATATTGTCTTTTCTTGAATTTTCTTTTTCCAAACTATATTATACCTAAATATAACTAACTTTTGTAAAAACAATAATTTTATAACTTATTAATAAGCTAGTTATAAGCTACTAACCTAGGCAGTTGACTTTAGTTGACCAAAGTAGCAAATAAGCCAAAACTGACTTGTGTGGGACCCACTATGGTATATTCTGGTTCTTATAAGTCTTATGGACTTGTCTAAACTCAATTTGGCCAAATAAGCTCAGTAGATAAGCTAATAAGCCAAAATAAGCTAATCCAAAAACCAATTACAACACAGAAAGGGGACAGACTATGTGGCTTATTCTAGGTGGGGTTCACTGAGGTTCAGGTCAAACAAAAGGTTGACTAAGTATCCCTGGTAGGAGGGGGGTTGGGAGAACTTAACTAGGGGGTGTGGGGCCCACTGAGGTGGTCACAAAACACCACCAAAGGTGGTGTTGTGACTGAGGTCTGATGGACAGGGGATACACTTGCCCTGCAACCTTCTTTGGAGGTCTGGTGGGGCCCACACAAAAATCACAAAAATGAAAGGTTACTGAGACCCTTAAGTTGAGGTGGTAGGCTAGGATTAGGAACAAGTTTCAGTACCTAGAACCTCTTCCTAAATTCTAAACAATTCTTCCAAGTTTTGGAAAAATCTGAGATGTGAACAATTTGACTTTTTCTATAAAACTAAGATTTGACTTATGTGAAATTCTAGTGAGCTTAACTGATTAAAGAAGTTAATTTAAGCTATATTTAACCTAAATTAAGATAAACCTACAACTTTTAAGTTAATTGTGTGAGTATATGGGCCAACTGCCCATATAGTTAACAGTTAAGCAATCTTTTTGTAGATTTTGACTTTTTTATATTATAACCACTAATTTTATGACTGTATAAACCTATTTAAACCTAAACTAATATGTAGGAAGCAATCTTAGACATTAATAACTACTGAAAGATGGTGAATCAGTCTAAACCAAACACCCCTTATAACTTATGAAAATGAGATTTTCAAAACAAATGGTATCTTTAAACCACAACACTGATTCACAACACTATATTAAGATTATATAATATCAAATGAGTCCAAATTATTCAAACCACAAGCATGAAACACAAGTATGTCAAGTTTGTATTCTTAACTGTGAGATTTTCAATTTTGAGAACAAATGAATCCTAAGAACAAGTAACTAATTTTAATTAATAGTACAACTAATAAACAATACAGAAACCTAAATTTAACAAGAACTCAACTAATTAAATACTCAAACAGTAAATTAGTAAAAATGGAAAATAAAACTTACAAATGGTGTCAACTGAGAATTGAGTGAACAAATGAACAAGTACCAACTTAACACCTCCCAAAAGGTTCTAAACCAGCAAATATCCAATTTCCATCAAGCTCCTTTGCACAAATCAGCTTGTAACTTGATTTTTTTATTTTCTTACTATTTAATTTGATTTTTTTAGTATTTTTGTTTTATGAACTAAACAGAAAACTAAGGTGTATAAAAGCTTAAATAAGCTTTGTCAAAGCTTATATGAGCTTCTGAACTTACTTAACAACAACTAACAATAACAGACAACTATTTGAGATTTTTGAAACTTAATGAAAATGGCATAAACTGAGACAGTAAATGAAACTTGAAATTAACTTTAATTGAGGATTGTAATACATGAAATTAACTGAATACAAGCTTTTTTAATTGAAATTACAACTAGAATTAAGGATTACACTACCTACGACTATCATTAACTAAAACTACACTAATACTAATTCATCCCTGCTTCTTTTCCTTTTTGTAGACCTTTTCTGAGTTTTGTGGGACCCACTTGACTTTTCCCACCACTTTAGAACCGTTGATAAGGTCTATTGAATCATAGCCGTTTAAATTATTTCTTGGCGCCAAAGTCTCCACAGGGTACTGTAGATAACGTGGGGATGTTTTCAAAGTTTTGGAGGGTTGTGGAGGTGGAGGAGAGTGGGTAAGCAAGTGGGGAGGTGAGGTGGAGGTGGAATACCAGGTGGTTTGGGTGATGCAGGTGAGGGAGAAGGAGATGAACAGTGATGGTGGTTTTTGCCCGGTTTTTATTTTAAAAAGGTGTGGGCTGGTGTTGGTTTTGGGCTTGGGTAATAAAAGGTGGGTGGGCTGGGTAGTGTAAGTGGGTTTGGGTTAGTTTGTTTTATTTATTAAAGGATAAGGTCCGGTTTGGTTATATTTCACACAAGGACTATTTTTGTAATTTGGTGAAAGTTGAGGGTATGATGTGGCATTTTCCCAAAGTTTATCATGAGGGTCTAACTTGTCATGTGTGAATAGTACAAGGGTAGTATTTGATTTTTTTTCATTTTTAAAATACCCGAGGACTATTTTTGCCAAACCTTCAAACTTGAGGGACTAATTATGTAAATTCGCCAAACTTCACACCAAGGACCATTCCTGCAAAATATTATTAGTATAAGGACCAAAATTGATTTTCTCAAAGTTTTTACATCCCAGGGACCATTTCTGTCAATTTCCAAAGTATAGGGACTAAACTTGTAATTTTATGAAACTTTGCACCAAAGGACTAAATATGTAACTTTATGATTAAAAAGGACCTTTGGTGACTTTTTCATGTTTTTAGAATAACCAGGGACTAGTTTTGCCAATTTATGAAACTTGAGGGACTGAAACTGCCAATTATGCAAACTTTGTACGTTTTTCATCTGTTTTTGCATATTTTGCATTTGAAACATATAAAACACACCTTTAAGATATTTTAAGTATTTTGATACATATTTGAGTGTTTTTGTATGTTTTGGCAGCTCAGATTGATATAAAATGATGAGTATTTAGACACTCATCAGTGGCGCTTTTGGTTTTACAGCCAAACTTACAACAAAATGACCAATCATTGCAGCAGTATTCTGTCCCAAACAGTAACCATCAGCAGCAGCAATATCAAACAAATCAGCATGGGTTAGGTGGTACTCGGCAATGCGTGCTGAGATGGCTAAAGGTAAAAAAAGGGCTCGCGTGAATAACACACCAGTGAATACGAGTCCACGTATGCAGTTAGATAGCTTTTTCTGTCTACATGCCTCTATATGTTTTCGTACAAAAGGTTGGAATTTGACTGTAAACCAAAAATTAATTGACTGATGTTTTGATCTTCATGTTATCGCTTCATATATGTTTTATTTGTTGTTTTGATCTTTTGATTCACACTTGCAAACTCTTTGTTTCTACTTGCGTTTCTTTGAGGTGTTCTGTCAAATGTAATGCTGCATAAAAATGTTTGTTGCCATGTTTATGATGGTAGAATACGCATCAGTAGCTTGCAAGAGTTCTTCAACGACCCGTTATCGTTTCTATCATTTTTCTGTGCAAATAATGGGTAAAAAAATACCATGCAATAATCAACGACATGAAACAACGCTCCGCCGCAACGCGGCGGATTGTCGCCCACCTCGTTATATTAATATTTCGTCAAGTCCACAACATGGATTGTTTTTGTTATACAAACAATATTGTGTACTTTAGAAAGCATATTACTCATCTCAACACAATTGGTTTGTGTACATCATACTATATCAACTAGCCACATTTTCTTTCTTCAACCAATGTGGGACAATTGTTTTCAAAAATGAAAATACTATGGTACCTAAATACTACGGAGTATTTGCTTGTGCAGATTTACTAATCTAATATGTACCATCTATAATATTATATATAGTCATCATAATTCATTGATCTTTTATCTTTTGAAGTTACTCGATTAGATGAAATGCGTGACGATGAACATTTTTGGGTACATAGTTTGGAAGAATAGGAATGCAAGAGTTTTTGGGTCAAAAGGGCTAGATGGGTAGTTTCGGGTTCTCGGTTTTGTGATTTCATCAGTTGTGTGGTCATTTATTTGAATCAGTTGGGTCATGAATAGCTGAGGGAGCTTATTGCTAATTAAATTTTCGGCTTCGGTCCTGAGCTTGGAGTAGTGTAGTGTGTTTAGTGCTTCTAGCTCTTTTTTAATATCATTTCGAGCGTATGTTTAAATCACTTTTTGTGGAAAGCGGATATTTAAGTTTCATTGTTAGTCAAATGCTCGGAACATCTGGTTTCTTGAGAATTCATGCGACACTTTGTATCTGTTTGGGGAAATATCATACTACTATAATTAATTTCTTGTCACGTATACAACATTTTTTCGATTAAGCAATAAAGATCTCTGTCATTTAGTTGTTATTTATTGATTGTTAAACTTTGCATATAATTGTCAAACATATGTCATGTTCTTTTAAAAATCTAAAATTGCATATTTTGTTCTTTTGAGGTTTTTATAAGAAAGTGGCAATGTTTGGTTTTCTAATTCTTACACATTTTGTAAACGAGAGAACATTATTTTCTAACTATTGTATGATTTTCACTGGCTGTGATTAGCATGTGCAAGTGGAGCAGCCGCAAAAGATCACCATTTGTGAGGGGCCTCTGATTTAGTATATGCTCATTAGTATTTATACATGTTTAACTTGAATTTTTATAGCATTTTTTAAATATTATGTGAGAGGGCCTTTGTATATGTCAATTAGAGCATTAGGTGTAGATGGTGAGCATCTTCTCCCTATTCGGGTCCCACTCCTGCCACATCACCCAACACCTCAACTTCAACTCTTCACAACAAACCCCCCCTCACCAAACAACAAACCTCAACTTCCCCATTAAGGCCCCACCACTTACACCTTTTATTTTTTTTATTCATTCATTAAATAAAATAAAATAAAAAATAAAATAAACAAACAAGAATATCACCCCCCAAACCCAGATTTATTAAAACCATCCCCAACAATATCACCACCACTCAGATTTATTAACAACAATATCCACCCAAAATTGATAAATTAACCATTAAATTAAGGTGTTAAAGCTGAGAGACTTACATCCGATGATGTTACCGAGATGAGGAACGTTGTTGACGTGGAAGAGCACTGGTGATCAAGATGTTACGTTTTCCGGCGACCGGAAGTTTTTTATCTCCGATGGTCAGAGTATCGGCCATGGTGATGAATTAGGGTTTTGGAATGAGAGTGATGAAAAATGAAAGAAACCTGCCAACTTGTCAGAAAGATATCTCGCCGTGGCCACGGGGAGAAACCCAACGAAGAAGAACGGCGAGGCATTTTTGGTTTCGGCTCGCCGTTGTGGCTTCCACGTCGGACGGCGAATGCCAACGGCGGATCTACACCTAATGCTCTTAGTATTTATACATATCTAAGTATATTATGTTTTGAATTTTTCAGAATAATTAAGCTTTTCGTGATTTAAGGGCTTCATTCATAGTTTCGTACTATACCACCCAAATCAATAAGACGGACCTGACGATATTGATCCAAAAATTCCAAAAAGAGCACCATTTAACACATGAAATGTATGCCAAAATGGACAGAAACTAACCAATATATGTCAACAAACTCAGTAATATACTTGTTTTTACCTAAAATAATATCAATCTACGCTTTAAATTAAATTTGACTAGAATTGAACATTAGAAGACAATGTTATGCTTTGCCTTTTTATCTCGATTTCAAATAAAAAACGTGTTTGCGTGTGTAATTTTCCCTCTATAATTAGTTGGCTTGAAATTCCACGTAAAGTAGGAGGGATCCATTTTTTTCACCTTTTATGTTCATGAAATAGATAACTAACCGATCAAACAATGTCTCACAGTCAAAACAAACATTAAAAATTTAAGAATTATATTATTTTTCCAAAGCTGCAACAACGTAGGCTGTGTATGTAATACAACATACATTGCTTGCATTCGGAAGCATAATACTAATCTCAACACGGTTAGTTTGTGTACATCATACTATATAAACTAGCCACATTTTCTTTCTTCGACCAATGTGGGACAATTGTTTTCAAAATATATATATATATATATATATATATATATATATATATATATATATATATATATATATATATATATATATATATATATATATATATAGGGTAAAGATCAAATAAAAAGACAAATTTCCGTAAAAAGAATAAAAAAAAAATTTTATAAAAAAAGTTCTCGAAAATTTCCAAAAAAATTTCACAAGATCGGGTATGTTGGTGCATGAAAAAGTTGTAAAGGAAGTTTATCTAAAAGTGGATACTTTATCCGAAAAAAAATTATAAAAAAATACGTTTGTGCATTAAATCGCTTTTTTGTGCATCAAAAAATCGTTTTTGGACCCAACTTCTTTTGACTTTTTTCATCAAAATAACATTGCGCATCTAACTAAAACAACTTGAAAATTTTGTGCATTAAATTTTTTTTTGTGCATTAAAATTTTTTTTGCGCATTAAAATTCGTTTTTTGTGCACTAAAAAAAAACGTATAAAAACTCAAAATTAGAAAAACTTCTTTCACAAAAGTTTTATGCACCAACATACCTGATCTTGTGGAATTTTTCTAGAACTTTTTTTAAAAAAATTTCTTTTTATTATTTTTACGGATATTTGTCTTTTTATTTTAACTTTACCCTATATATATATATATATATATATATATATATATATATATATATATATATATATATATATATATATATATATATATATATATATATATATATATATACACAAAATATACAAAATATATATATGTTTTCAATATATATATATATATATATATATATATATATATATATATATATATATATATATATATATATATATATTATGGTGCCTAAATACTACGGACTTACGGAGTATTTGTTTCTGCAAATTTACTAATCTAATTTGTATCATCTATAATAACACATATAGTTATTATTATTATTATTATTATTATTATTATTATTATTATTATTATTATTTTAAAAAACAACAACTAACTATTTCACAATAATTACATCACATATTATAATTCACAACCATTAGGACACAGGCCAACTCAGTATATAGTCATTATAATTCGTTGATCTTTTATCTTTTGAAGTTACTCGATTAGATGAAATGCGTGACGATGTGAGCTTTTTTGGGCACATGATTTGGCAGAATAGGAATGCAAGAGTTTTTGGGTCAAAAGTGCTAGATGGGTAGTTTCAAGTGCTCGGTTTTGTGATCATTTGTTTAAATCAGCTAGGTCATGGATCGTTGAGGGAGCTTATCAGGCCCGGATTTGAGCATGTGCGGCATAGACAACCGCACAGGGCCTCTATTTTTTTGGGGCCTCCGATTTCTAAAACATTGGTTTAAGTATAAAAACATTTTTGGCGGATTTAATAGTGTTGATATGATTTAGGATGGAAAATAGAAGCTTTTTATTGTAGAAAAAAGAAAAGCTTGAGTATGCACTTTATAGAGAACAATGGAGATCTTATTTGGTTAGATAGGAGAAGGCAACCCTATGGGTTGTGCGGGGCCTTTAAAATTGAGTTTGCCTTTAATGGAGTATTATTCAAAGTTTTAATATAACCCTTTACTTTATAGTTTACTAGTCAGATATCTGCGCACAGCGGCGGCGAAAAATATAGTAATATGGGTAGTAAATGAATTGTTAGCCCAACTCTCCCCGCAATTTCATACCCGCTTAGTGAATTCGTTTCACAACACTCCGAATGTATATGTGTTTGCTTGGGTTTCCCGTAGCTTTCCTGTGACATCATTATTCCCGTATATAGAATGATCCTCGCAATCTCTTTCCGGTCAAACACTCACCCAAAAGTATATGATTTTGACGAATCAATATTGTATTGATTGAAACAAAGGTTAAAGTTGTAAAATTTTAAATAAAAAAACATACTAAAAATCTAAAAACTAAAAACTCATAAATATATATAAAAATGAATGTTAAATTAAAGAGCACAAAATTTTAGAAAATATGGTGAAATTAGATAATTAAAAAAATAAATAGATAAATAGATATTTCAATTTGAAAATAAATGTGAATTTTAAGTGGGAAAGTGACACATGTCACCTTATTATTTGAGCTCCTTATCTTAATTTTTGGTTAGGAGTTAGGCTTGGAGTTAGTTGAGAAGTGACACATGTCACCTTATGATTGGAGCTCCTTATCTTAATTTTTTTGTTAGGAGTTAAGCTTGGTTTATTTATGCAGGCCGACGACGGAAGCTCGGGACGAAGCCGTATAGTAAGTATAGATTATATTTTAACCCCTATCTTAATTTAATACTGTATTTCTTTATCCAAAATTTTTTACTTGAAAATTTATAACAATTAATCAATTACAGAATAACTTCACTGGAAGAATAATATTTCAGTTTGAGATATGTCTTATGAAAAACTTTTATCTATGATAAATTTTTGAAACAAATATGAGGCTATATAAAAATATTTTAATTTTTTAGAAGCCGATGGTTATGTCTAAAAAGTTTATTTGAACTATAATAAGATTAGTTCATTGTGATTTGATCGATGCCAATAACCAAAACGTAGTACACTTATTGTTTGTTAATTACGTAAATATGCCGTCTTTCACGATTAAAGGACCTATTTTAAAATTACGGCACATGGCCTCCAAATTTCATGAGACGGCCCTGGAGCTTATTGCTAATTTATTTTTCGGCTTCGGACCTGAGCTTGGAGTAATGTAGTTTGTTTAGTGCTTCTAGCTTAATATCCTTCGAGCGTTTGTTTAAATCAGTTTTTGTGGAAAGCGGATATCTACGTTTCATTTTTAATATATCTGTTTTATTTCAAATAAACCAGAAGATATATTATTTGATTGGTATGCTTAAATGCTTTGACGTAGGTCAACACATTTGAAATTTGATATTGAAAAATATGGTTTAAATAATGACTTGTTTTTTGTCATCTTCTCACACGGATATAGATGAGATAAAAAAGTTGTTTCAGTATTTCGTAATTGAAATACGATATAAAGTGTTGAAATAAGATAATTGTTTAAGATTTATCACACGTTCATTAAGGGATCAATTTACAGGAGATAGACAGAGATCGAAAACTTCATGTATTCTCAGGCAAAAAAATTGTTGTATACATCTTTGATTGCTTATTTTATAATGTTTTTCGATGTTGCAAATTGGCAAAGTAATAGTTTTCTCAATGGTTTAATACAGATATTCTTGGCTAAAGCTTTTAGCATTTACCTCATAGTTAGACATTTTTCAAAAGTTTTGTATATGCCTACGCTTTTTTATGTATCTGGATCTCAAATAATATTACTCCGTATTACTGAGTCTTGACATAAAACTGTTTTGGTTGGTAGTATTCAACACTTCTTAATGAACTTTGACTTTGACACTTGTTGATATTTATGGGACTTCAATGGTGTTAACTCCTTTTTGTTATTAACTGTCATTAATTGAAAATATATTGGTACTAATTAACGAGTTAACTACATTTTTGGTCCTTGTGGTTTAGTATGGATTTCATTTTTGGTCCATTTTTTCAAAAAGTTGTGGTTTTAGTCCAATATCAATAGTTTAGTTCCACTTTCAGTCCATTGTTGAAAACAACGTTAGTTTAGTTAGTTAAGTCTAATTGTAAAGTGGCAACATTAGTCCTTTATCCTAACGGTCGTTTGCAGTGTTAGTCCTTAATACCAAAGATCGTTTACAACAGTTGCCACGTTAGTCCTTTATACCAATGATCGTTTGCAACATTAGTCCTTTATACCAACGATTGTTTAATAGGTCTGAATATAGTCCTAGAAACCGCAAAATAAGCACTCGAATAAGCACTTGCACTCTTCAATTGGGCCTCTTGGCCCAATATAGTCTCGGTAATCAATTTAATAGGTCCGAATGGTATTTAAATCCAATAAGCCAAAGAGAAAACCAAATAAGCAATTGGTTCGGTATAAGCAATAAATAAGCAAATAAGTAAACCCGAGACCTCTAAGGTTCAGTAACAAAAGAAAAATAAGCCGAACAAGAATGAGCTCAAAAAGCTCCGACTTAAGCTAATAAGCAGAAAAAAGCTAAAAGAAAAATAAGCACATATCCAATCGAATTCAAAACAAAATAACGATCCAAATCCAATCACATGGGTCTCAGCCCAAACTTCTTGTGGCTAACCAATATCCAACGCGGCCAACAAAAAGAAAAGAATAAGCAATAAGTTCAAACTATAAACTTAAACGGAAGCTTATCACAATCTTTACAACACATGGTTTTTACACACGTTTTCACACACATTTTTACACACTTTTTTATCTACATTTTTTACACACATTTTAGAAATTCTTTTTCTATTTTTTTCGAAATTCTTTTTCAAATTTTTTTGTCGAAAAACTTTTTTTGAATTTTTTTTTTGAAAATTTTTTAGAAAATGTTTTTTCTAAATAAAATAATTTAAAAAATAATTCAGAAAAAAATAATTCGAATTTTTTTTTTAGAATTCTTTTTTTAAATTGAATTATTTTTTTTTTCTGAATTCGAAAAGAAATAAGAATTTTTTTTTCTATAAATTTTTTTAGAAATTTTTTTCTATAAAAATTCGAATATTTTTTTTTCTGAATTCGAAAAAAAATCTAATTTTTATTTTAGAATTTTTTTTAAGATTTAAAAAAAAATCGAATCATTTTTTTTTCTAAATTCTTTTTCAAATTATTTTGTGAGGGATTAATTATATGTTTGATTTAATTATATATTTAGTATAAAGGGACAAACGTTGCAAATGACCGCTAGGTTAAAGGACTAATGTTGCCACTTTATAATTAGACATAACTAACTGAACTAATGTAAAACCTCGCAAAAATCCATATAATTAACAACGTTTAAATTATATACTTATCTCTGTCATTATTTTTAATAACCATTTTTACGGGAAAATTTAAATTTTTTCTTGTTATACTATATTAACGAAATCAAGTCATCCCCTAATTCACCAAATGACGGGACAAGTTCTCGACACGTTTAACGATACATAAACATTTCACTTAATTCTAATTATATTTCCTAACTCTAAATTACACTAATCGGACCCTTAATATTTTTCAGCCCAACCAAACGACCCAACTAATTTTTCGGCCCAAAAACCTTAAAGTCCAATGCTAATTTTATTAACTTTATATATTCGACTAAACATCCTCCAAAACACTCCTCGTTCTCTCAAATCTTAAACACGACACTTATAAATTTTTATACCATCTCGTTGCTCACCTAGCCGACTACAATTATGTCAAATCTCATAATCATATATCGAGATTTGCTATGTATTCGAAAGGCAATCCATTTAGTTCAACTAAACCCATTTGACATATATATAATCCAAAACTTAACTGTTTTAAACCCGGTTTGTTTCTATAAATTCCTAATGTCATTTCAAGTGTAAATGTATGTTAGAAGTCGACATTCCTCAACTAGAAATTGAGTCCTATTCTTTTTGCCATTTCGTGTACATATAAAATGGTTGTTGACATGTAAATCAATCACAAGGACAAGCTCCCATGTTTCAAGCTCTCACAAGATTATTATAAAATCCCTAGGCTAGTACTAGTTGTATTTTAAAAGAAAACTCAAGCGTACAACCGGAGATTAAATATACAACATTTTGTTTGAGTTGCTTGTGTCGACAAGCTAGAAACCAAAAAGAGAAATATTTTACCCATCCCTTCTTACAACCTACTAGGACTTTGAATGCATCCTACTACACTCTACCATCCCATCTCATAAATTTTGCTCATTAAACACTCCAAACAATATTTGTGTTTGTTTTCTTTCTTCTTTTCTTCCTTTATAACCGCACTTAAATAAGTCCAAAGCTTAGACATTTTCTTTGAAACTCTTTCCTTTTGCTCTCTCACTCTCGACAGTAGCACCAAAAGAAAAGGAGAAAAGAGCTTTTGGGGTTATTAGTAAACTAGAAATCTTGGGATAAAAGTATTCTTGGTTTGCTTTCTTGCTCGACATCCACCACAAACCCACGACAGCAAGCAAAACCAAGTCAACACATGTGTGTTGTCCTCTCTTTTATTGTTACGGCTGTGAGAAGAAGAAAGAAAGGAGGAGCAAGTCATGGGTTCTAAAATATCTCTTCATTTTCAATACGCAACGACTTTAAAAGCTTGGAAGCTATAGAGTCGTTTTGGTTTCGTTTCTCACTCGTCCCTCGTTCGTCTTCCACACCGTTTCTCACCACCATTCTTGGTGTTGTAAGTCAGTTCATAGCATTTCGAATTCATTTTATACGTATATAATTCACCATGCATCACATATTTATTGTTTTCAAACATATATATTTTTACGTACTATATTTATCATTAGAAAACAAAAACGTGGTTGCCTCCCTTGTGGAAGGCCTAGGAACCACGAAGAACACTCATTTCGCGTTATTATTATTGTTACATTTAAAATCAAACCCCATTTGTGTTAGAGTTTGACAATCAAAGTACACAAGTATGCGGAAGCTAAGATCAAGTATAACACGTATAAGGATTAACTAAAACATAAATAGTAACGTACCCGTTGCACTTCAATAAATCTTGAATCTTGTGTAAACTAGATCAATGATAAACCCCTTACCATTTTTGTTTATCGATCTCTTGATAATTACTATAGTGAGTAATTACCTCGTTCTTGTACACACAAACTACCAGAATAAAGGTTTATGCAAGTAAACGAAAACACTTGTTTTGCTTAACAAAAAATCGACCCAAAACCCTAGGTGGGGTTGTGTGCCGATCGGCCAAGAAAGAAAAAGGGAAAAGAAAAGCTTTTAGGGATTTGTGTGTGTGCACAAAAGATGTGAAAGCTTAACCCTTGGCCTTGTATTTATACAAGAGTATTCTTGGGGAGCAAGGAAGGCATGGGTCGACACCCATAAGCCTTGGATCGACCGGCCATGCACCCACAAGGGTGTTCCGGATCCTTCTTGCTTTCCAAATTACATTCTAGTCCTTTTCTTTCGTTACTAATGATAGTTAGTACTTACATTTAATATTTAACGATCATTAAGTCCCTCAAGTGTTTACATAAATATATATACACGATGTAACAATTCGCAATTTCAGGTTAATTACTATTCCCGGAAAATTTCACTATTCGCTTTTACTATTCATTTTTCCCGAAATTTGATTTTTGTTTCTTGGCCTCGAGTGATAAATCATTTCCATAGCAAATTAAAAGTTTGACACTCATCAGATCATTCTCGTGAAAGTTATTAAGGAATTACACGTTTTAGGGTAAAACGTTATTCAAAAATTCTACGCACAACGAAACTCGACCGCGTTAATTTTTCCCGTATCAGAAAAATATTTGATACACTCATGATTTATTTGAGAATAAATCATGACTGAGAAAAACATGACCAAATAAACCTCGGCCGTGAAAAACTGGAACTTTCATTTTTAAGCGTTTTTACTCAGCCGTAACCTTAGCCTATACCTGCACCGCATTTCTAAGACGATTTGAGTTTTCACATTTTTGGAATAAGTCAACATATTTTTCCCTCCTCCTTTGACCAAAAATCATTCCTTGATTTTATAAATCATTCCTTGATTTTTAGGCTTACGGTTTTATGTCTAAAAGACATTTAATACCAACCGACACTAGACTGAGCCCAGTCTAGACATTATAAGTCATTTTAAATCATTTATATCCTATTAGAAAAGTAACATTTTACTTTTCTCAATTTTACACAATATTCGTACATTTTACGTATTACGCGTTTTAGACCCGTGTTTCCAGTTTTAGCAGGGTTTTACCACCCCAATGGAACCTACCACTCATTTTATATTTTATTATGGAACATATTGACATTTTTAACCATACTTTCAAGTTCCACATTTTTACGACACCCGGTTTTACGTTTTGAGGCTTAATCATTTACGGTTAGCATTTCCCGGAGTCAAAACTCATCCAATACTTAGGATAATATCTTCCAAAGACCAAGTCACCCTCCTTATCCCTTGCAAACTGCCATAGGGGGGGGGGGGGGGGAGTCACACCCTTGTGTGGCTTGATCTCATGCTTGAAGCCCTTGGATGTGTACATGTGTTCAAGCTTCTTTGATAAGCTTTGAAAAGTCTTGAAATGTAACCTCCTTAAGGCAATTTCCTAGTTACTTCCTAACCTCCTCAAGCTCATATATATACCCCCCCCTCTCATTTGTACGCCACAATCACACACACAATCACCTCACACTTAGCTAATTTTCTTCCAAGTTTCAAGCAAGATTTAAGAGCAACTTCAAAGATAGAAACCCTAGTTTGGTTTTAGGTAATCAAAACACTTCCAAACCTCATATACTTTGGTGATTTCTCTTGAGTTTGAATCCACTCAAGTCACCTCAACTTTCATCATCTATCTTTCAAGAATACAAGTGTAGAAAGATTGCATGAAGTGAAGTAGGTTGAAGCTAAAGTCTATCAAAGTCCTTACCTTACATGTTAACTTCCTTTCTTATATGAAAGCCAAAAGTTGTAAGCCAAACCCTAACATGCTTCTTGTTAAATATCATAATCATGTTATTTACATATCATTCATGCTATTTTATGTCTTGTGATTATGTCCATGATGTATAAAAATGGGTAAAACAAGTTATTACAAATGATTGTTAAGTTAAGTTATTTAAACAAGTAAACTAGTGAATTTCTTGGTATAATCTGATCAAAATGGTAAAATTATGATATTGGATCATTACATATTGTAGTAGAGGACCTAAAAAGGAAACCATAGCAATTTGAACCACCTAAAACGAGTATATGAGTCAAAAGTTATGACCATTTGAAGTTACCAAAACTTTGCGGCAAAACTGCCAAAATAGTTTCTGTGACAGAACATAAAACACGCAAAACCCGTTTCATGAAAAAGTTAAAACACGAAAGTTGTCCGGAATCACATTTTCTTCAAAAACTCAGGGGCACGTCTCCAGAAAACCAATAACGAATGAGATTTTTCTCAGTTTCTTAACAGCTACTTACATATACAAGTCACTATATAATGGTTATGTTTTAAAAAGAACAATAGGTCTTATGACCTAGAATCAAGACCACAACGATGGCTAGAGCCAAGGTTGAGTCTCAAGACCATGGAACAATGACCAAAGGTCATGGCAAGGCCATGACTAAATGACCATATAAACTTACTTAGGCGAAAACATGAGCTAAAGATTTGGCGATAACTTAAACATACAATTTGGATCTACTTCATCTAAAAGAACCATGAGATATTACAAGTATTTGTCATACAAGACTTAAGAAACTTACCCTAATAACAATCTTCATGTAAAGATAAACTTTCCTAAGTTTATTCAAATATTGGACATGTGACTTTTCGGATCAAAACTTATATATATGTATTTTATCAACTACTACAATAGTAGGGAGCCTCAAGTGAGGAGTTCATTATGTAAGCCTTCGAGATGAGTTGTGGATTTACGTATTAAAGTGTCCTGGCTCCTCGAACGTTTACTAACATGACTTCTGAATTATGTCGGCCCGAACGGTAGTAAACGATATATAAACTATACATGTTTCATGAATCATTTCTTTTCAAAGACATACACTATACATCATACCACATCATGGACTAAATGCAAGACATATATATAGGCACTTCTTCATATTCTTTACTCCAATCCTAAGTCGCAACATTCTATTATAGGTTGCTCGTAGAAACCTAACGATCCAACCATTACCTTCATTACTTGCTATCTTACTTAAGGTGAGTTTGTAGCCCCACTTTCTATTGTTTAACTATTTTACAAACCCATGGAGGGGATACATGCTATTATTTTTCTACTCGAACACAATGCTTTCTATTGTATGCTACCCGGCTATGTTTTATTGTCACTAAGTAACGATTGCCATGTTCGAAGTCCCTATATCATGAACCATTAGTTACTAGCTATAGTGAGCGCGAATATTGTGAATAGATCTATTGGGATTGACGAATCCCATTTGTGTTGAACAACTACGAGTTCAAACAAATGCACTATATTTGATAGTTTGAGGTATAATGCCAATATTACCTTGGTAGGGCTTCTATAATGCCGATTTTTGGTTCGATGTTAATGCTTTGGTTGCATGAGCTTAGTGCAATAATAACGATTTTGTTTTCTAACTATGAGTGTGAGTCTATAGCTCACACTACGATTATTGTGTTCAACGATTTAACTACAAACTCTACGAATTCCACTCAACCTTTGTGTTGACTGTTTTAAGCATGTATTTCTGGTCTATAATGAACGAGGCTGGCACGGAGGAGCACGGATATTCAAGAGGGCTATAAATTTTATTATCATTCAAAAATTCATTTAATGTAAATTGTAAACATGGAACCATCTGGGACCTCATTTTGTAATCTCTGATATTTATATAATTTGAATGATAAATCTTTTAAAAACGACTCAATTAGAGTTCGTTTTCTATTATTGTGACTATTGTGCCGTCGAGTAACACCCAGTTTGAATTCCGCTGCATCCATGAATTGGGGGTGTTACAGATTGGTACCAGAGCCATGGTTATAGAGAAACGGGTCTAATTGAGACCTAAACTATAACTACAATTACAAGCAAAAACATTTTATAGCCTTCCGCTCTTCGTGCCTTCCATCCTCCAGACGATTATGGACTTATTATGCATGTTATGCTACATAAACATATTAGTATATTGCTATATATATATATATATGCTTGCCATATTTTGAGCACTCCCCATAAACATTGAATTATTTTAACATAGTAATTCTTCTCATAGAAATCATGTGCGTACCCACTTCTCCCGGTTATGTTCCCACTCTACCTAATAACTTCCAAGCCTTACCACCCTCACCCGATTTCGGATTTGACTTCGTAAATGCCTTCGCTTCTGATGACGAAGAAGAACCTTTCGAAGATTCAACCGATGAAGAAGAGGAGGAACCAATGCCAAATATTTTTGCGTCAAATACTTCTAATTATTTTGAACAAAATTGGGTTGAGGCAGACTCCGAGGAGGATAATGAGTATGAATATGTACTAGCGCCATTACCACCACCACTATCACTTCCCTTTGATATCCCTACATGTGATGAATTGGATCACTCATTATGGATCATATCTCGACCACCATTGATCCAACAAGAAAGTCAGCATGGAAACTACAGCTTCCCAAACTTCATCGACTCGTACCTCTATGACACACTAAACCAAGAAGTTGCCAATCAATTAGAGCTGCTAGGACCTTCTAACCCACAATAGACTAGTGTGATGATACTAGTTATCTTTTGTACTACTAAACTGAATAGACTCAGTTAGTAAACTCTGTAGAATCCATATAATAGCTAGCAGTAGTTGTAAAATGTTGTAATTACTAAACTGAAAGTATCAGTTAGTAGATTTTGAAGAAACTTGTAATAAGTTTCAATCTTGTAATCAATCAATGTTTTATGAATAAAACTCTTGCTTTATGCTATCATGTGTTATGATTCAAACCTCCAACGTAATTATTCTATCATTTCCCATCAAAAATCATGCTTATTTCACAACTCTCTACTCACGACGTATCTTTTATATAATAGAATCATGGCGCCAACGAAGAAAACACAACACCATTATCAAAAACCCTCTTATCATATCTCCCATGTCTTCTTTACCCAGCTTCATCTCAAACCACTAAAACTCATCAAACCAAAATGAAGAACACAAGCCTCGTTCATCTTTTCACCATTATTATCTTCACAACCGTTGCAACCACAAGCTCATTGACAGATCTTGATACACTTTTAAAGCTCAAATCATCCTTAGTTACACCACAAGCACCCTCATCAGCTTTACAAGATTGAATACCATCAAAAACTTCTAAGAAACACAATACTACGTGACTAAACCGAACATCACATTATCGGTCCTTAATTATACATAGCCTAGCTACCTATGTCTAATTAGGGAGGGATCATGTTATGCTAGGAGCAGTCACCTGTATGTTTTCTTAGAAACAAACTTCTCATAAGTAACCTCATGCTATGCCATACACTGAAACGACAAATCAAACTACATCACTCTAGTCCTCATAAGTAACCACACCTCTTCATCGACACCACTCCAATGTATAACACACATAGAACTTCGGGACAAAGTTCCCCATAAGGGGTAGAGACTGTAACAATTCGCAATTTCGGGTTAATTACTATTCTCAGAAAATTTCACTATTCACTTTTACTATTCATTTTTCCAGAAATTTGATTTTTGTTTCTTGGCCTCGAGTGATAAATCATTTCCATAGCAAATTAAAAGTTTGACACTCATCAGATCATTCTCGTGAAAGTTATTAAGGAATTACACGTTTTAGGGTAAAACGTCATTCAAAAATTCTACGCAAAACAAAACTCGACCGCGTTAATTTTTCCCGTATCAGAAAAATGTTTGATACACTCATGATTTATTTGAGAATAAATCATGACTGAGAAAAACATGACCAAATAAACCTCGGCCGTGAAAAACTGGAACTTTCATTTTTAAGCGTTTTTACTCAGCCGTAACCTTAGCCTATACCTGCACCGCGTTTCTAAGAGGATTTGAGTTTTCACATTTTTGGAATAAGTGAACATCTTTTTCCCTCCTCCTTTGACCAAAAATCATTCCTTATTTTATAAATCATTCCTTGATTTTTAGGCTTACGGTTTTATGTCTAAAAGACATTTAATACCAACCGACACTAGAATGAGCCCAGTCTAGACATTATAAGTCATTTTAATTCATTTATATCCTATTAGAAAAGTAACATTTTACTTTTCTCAATTTTACACAATATTCATACATTTTACGTATTACGCGTTTTAGACCCGTGTTTCCAGTTTTAGCAGGGTTTTACCACCCTAATGGAACCTACCACTCATTTTATATTTTATTATGGAACATATTGATATGTTTAACCATACTTTCAAGTTCCACATTTTTACGACACCCGGTTTTACGTTTTGAGGCTTAATCATTTACGGTTAGCATTTCCCGGAGTCAAAACTCATCCAATACTTAGGATAATATCTTCCAAAGACCAAGTCACCCTCCTTATCCCTTGCAAACTGCCATAGGGGGGGGGGATTCACACCCTTGTGTGGCTTGATCTCATGCTTGAAGCCCTTGGATGTGTACATGTGTTCAAGCTTCTTTGATAAGCTTTGAAAAGTCTTGAAATGTAACCTCCTTAAGGCAATTTCCTAGTTACTTCCTAACCTCCTCAAGCTCATATATATACCGCTCCCCCTCTCATTTGTATGCCACAATCACACACACAATCACCTCACACTTAGCTAATTTTCTTCCAAGTTTCAAGCAAGATTCAAGAGCAACTTCAAAGATAGAAACCCTAGTTTGGTTTTAGGTAATCAAAACACTTCCAAACCTCATATACTTTGGTGTTTTCTCTTGAGTTTGAATCCACTCAAGTCACCTCAACTTTCATCATCTATATTTCAAGAATACAAGAGTAGAAAGATTGCATGAAGTGAAGTAGGTTGAAGCTAAAGTCTATCAGAGTCCTTACCTTACATGTTAACTTCCTTTCTTATATGAAAGCCAAAAGTTGTAAGCTAAACCCTAACATGCTTCTTGTTAAATATCATAATCATGTTATTTACATATCATTCATGCTATATTATGTCTTGTGATCATGTCCATGATATATAAAAATGGGTAAAACAAGTTATTACAAATGATTGTTAAATTAAGTTATTTAAAAAAGTAAACTAGTGACTTTCTTGGTATAATCTGATCAAAATGGTAAAATTATGATATTGGATCATTACATATTGTAGTAGAGGACCTAACAAGGAAACCATAGCAATTTGAACCACCTAAAACGAGTATACGAGTCAAAAGTTATGACCATTTGAAGTTACCAAAACTTTGCGGCAAAACTGCCAAAATAGTTTCTGTGACAGAACATAAAACACGCAAAAAGAGGCCTTTCTGGTCCGTTTCATGAAAAAGTTAAAGCACAAAAGTTTTCCGGAATCACGTTTTCTTCAAAAACTCAGGTGCACGTCTCCAGAAAACCAATAACGAATGAGATTTTTCTCAGTTTCTTAACAGCTATTTACATATATAAGTCACTATATAATGGTTATGTTTTAAAAAGAACAAGAGGTCTTATGACCTAGAATCAAGACCACAACCATGGCTAGAGCCAAGGTTGAGTCTCAAGACCATGGAACAATGACCAAAGGTCATGGCAAGGCCATGACTAAATGACCATATAAACTTACTTAGGCGAAAACATGAGCTAAAGATTTGGCGATAACTTAAACATACAATTTGGATCTACTTCATCTAAAAGAACCATGAGATATTACAAGTATTTGTCATACAAGACTTAAGAAACTTACCCTAATAACAATCTTCATGTAAAGATAAACTTTCCTAAGTTTAATCAAATATTAGACATGTAACTTTTCGGATCAAAACTTATATATATATATATATATTTTATCAACTACTACAATAGTAGGGAGCCTCATGTGAGGAGTTCATTATGTAAGCCGTCGAGATGAGTTGTGGATTTACGAATTAAAGTGTCCTGGCTCCTCGAACGTTTACTAACATGACTTCTGAATTATGTCGGCCCGAACGGTAGTAAATGATATATAAACTATACATGTTTCATGAATCATTTCTTTTCAAAGACATACACTATACATCATACTAAATCATGGACTAAATGCAAGACATATATATAGGCACTTCTTCATATTCGTTACTCCAATCCTAAGTTGCAACATTCTATTATAGGTTGCTCGTAGAAACCTCACGATCCAACCATTACCTTCATTACTTGCTATCTTACTTAAGGTGAGTTCGTAGCCCACTTTCTATTGTTTAACTATTTTACAAACCCATGGGGGGAATACATGCTATTATTTTTCTACTCGAACACAATGCTTTCTACTGTATGCTATCCGACTATGTTTTATTGTCACTAAGTAACGATTGCCATGTTCGAAGTCCCTATATCATGAACCATTAGTCACTAGCTATAGTGAGCGCGAATATTGTGAATAGATCTATTGGGATTGATGAATCCCATTTGTATTGAACAACTACGAGTTCAAACAAATGCACTATATTTGATAGTTTGAGGTATAATGGCAATATTACCTTGGTAGGGCTTCTATAATGCCGATTTTTGGTTCGATATTAATGCTTTGGTTGCATGAGCTTAGTGCAATAATAACGATTTTGTTTTCTAACTATGAGTGTGAGTCTATAGCTCACACTACGATTATTGTGTTCAACGATTTAACTACAAACTCTACGAATTCCACTCAACGTTTGTGTTGACTGTTTTAAGCATGTATTTCAGGTCTATTCAAGAGGGCTATAAATTTTATTATCATTCAAAAACTCATTTAATGTAAATTGTAAACATGGAACCATCTGGGACCTCATTTTGTAATCTCTGATATTTATATAATTTGAATGATAAATCTTTTAAAAACGACTCAATTAGAGTTCGTTTTCTATTATTGTGACTATTGTGCCGTCGAGTAACACCCAGTTTGAATTCCGCTGCATCCATGAATTGGGGGTGTTACACACGATACATATATCATATATATATTTAATATACTTTATTCTTGTTTGTAATGTGTGCAATCCCGAGGTCGCGGGTTCGATACTAGTCATTTACATATTAATATGTATACGTAACTTTTAACAGCTCCCACTCGTATATCTATTAATAGTAAAATGACATTGGTTGGCGTCTTGTAATACTCCAATGCCCCCAGTTCGACCCGAGCTAGGTTTCCTGGAAAACCTTTAATGATTCATCATTATAATTATCTTTTTGTTTCTAATACTACATTAAATAAAGATGTGAGATTCTTTATTAATATTCTGTTTCTCGTTTCTTTATTATTGAACAAAATTACCAAAACATCTGAACGTATTCCAGATAGACTTTGGGCGTGGCCACGCAAACATTTTGTCAACCCTACGAGGGGCCCAGCAATATTATACTTCTGAACAAATCAGAAGGAACAAATTCTCTCTTGACTACAAGAATAACCCATGAACTTCGCAACACTTCTGAAAACAACCCTTATGACTTCCAATTACGGTAAGTGGTAGATTGTTCCACAAAAATGCACTACATCCATGACACTTATCTGGTATCTCAAGTCTGAGGATAACTTTAAATATGATTCTCACATTAAATATTAAATCACATTGTTGGGATAAGTCCAATATTCAATTCATTGAATATCATGTGAAATTGGTATGACTACGCATCAATATACTTTCAAGTATATCCTTAACCAATACTCAAAATTGTCTTAGTTTAATGACATTCCCATATCATTAATCGACAACAGACAATTTAGAATAATAACTTATTCATGGATCTTAAACATGCAAATATAGGATATATTATTAAGACAATGAATAAATAAACATAAACCATATTTTATTTCATTAAAATAATAATTGTACATTACATCCCTTATCCAAATACTAATCACAAATGGGCATGAAACTTTCAGCTAATTTAAGTCCTATTCCTTCAGCATGCTTGTAAAGCTTTGTGCCAGGTAAAGGCTTCGTAAATTGATCTGCTAAGTTTTCATCTGTGTGAACTTTGAGCATTTCGATTTCACCTATTTCGACTTGTTCTCGAACATAGTGGTGCTTAATCGGGAAATGTCTGGTGCCTTTCATGATTCCAGGT
Organism: Artemisia argyi; assembly: GCA_030686995.1. Taxonomy (NCBI): domain Eukaryota; kingdom Viridiplantae; phylum Streptophyta; class Magnoliopsida; order Asterales; family Asteraceae; genus Artemisia; species Artemisia argyi. Next base: position 138,686,391 of record CM060686.1, read on the forward strand.
TCATTGGCAAATGTAATTGCAGCTGAGTTGTCACAATACATTTTTATAGGTCGTTGAATCAAAGGCATAACCCCAAGCCCTGAGACAAACTTCCTAATCCAAACAGCTTCCATTGCAGCTTCTGAAGCAGCTATATACTCACTTTCTGTAGCAGACATTGCTAGTACACTCTACTTTCTGCTCCTCCAATCCACAACTCCTCCATTAATGACAAAGACATATCCCGTCTTAGACTTCGTATCATCTTTATCACCTTTCCAAGAAGCATCGCAGTAACCTGTAACATCAAGTTCTGCAGATGGAGTACCCATAAACTAAGAACATCTCTTTAGTAGCCATAAGGTACTTAAGAATATTCTTAACAGCAGTCCAGTGTTTTTCACCTGGATTCTGCTGATATCGACTGGTTAAATTCTGAGCAAACGCCACATCAGGACTTGTGCTTTTCACCGCATACATAATAGATCCCACAGCCGAAGCATAAGGGACTCTTTTCATGCGTTGCACCTCTTCAGGTGTTGAAGCACAAACTTTCTCGCTCAAGCCATGTTGCTCTTGCATCGGCAAATATCCCTTCTTGGAATTTTGCATATTGAATCTCTTCAATGTTTTATCAATGTAAGCACTTTGGCTTAATCCAATTAATCGCTGAGATCTATCTCTATATATCTTGATTCCCAGAATAAATGCAGCTTCCCCTAAATCTTTCATAGAAAAACAACTTCCAAGATATGCCTTACCTTTTGCAAACTTGGAATATCGTTTCCCATGATCAATATGTCATCGACATATAATATAAGGAAAATTACATTACTCCCACTAGCTTTGTGATATACACATGGCTCATCAAGATTTTGAGTGAATCCATACTTTTTAATCTCACTGTCAAATCTCTTATTCCATTGTCGTGATGCTTGATTCAATCCATAAATGGATCTTTTATGCTTGCATACACGATTTGGGAATTCTGGATTCACAAACCCCTCAGGTTGTGCCATATAGATGTCTTCATCTAGGCGACCATTTAAGAAGGCGGTTTTGACATCCATTTGCCAAATCTCATAGTCATAGTAAGCGGCTATGGCTATAAGAATGCTAATAGCTCTAATGTCAGCTACAGGAGAAAAGGTCTCCTCATAGTCAACACCAAAAGTTTGAGTATAGCCTTTAGCTACCAAACGGGCCTTATAGGTGTGTACAACGCCATCCATATCTGTTGGGTCACTGAATTCCCCAATCTTTCTCTAACAAGGATTTGAACGTAAAATCCCCTAAGTGTAAGCAAGTCACTGAGTGAACAGTAACTCAGTGAGTCATCTTCAGGATGCTAAGACCGAGCCTAAGAAGAAAGGTTCTCCATTCAGTGAGGCGGAACTCAGTGAAGTGTGATCTAAGCCAAGAAGAAGGTGATGGGTTCAGTGAGGATGACAATAACTCACTGAACCCCAAGACTCCTCAACAACTTCATAGTACTGAAGACTGATGACAAGAAGACTGAAGTTTTGGCAGGACTGGGCGGGAAAGTCTGAGCTGCATCATAACAAAACTCTTGCAAATCATTTTCAAAACTGCGTGTGTTTCCCTCACTGATACCTATTTTTCAAAAAAAAAAACCAGGATTTTATCTAACCCAAATGGCTTCTTCTAAGGTCATAAAATACGCACCCAATGTAGATTTCCAAATGGAAAGCATAGACCTTACCAAGAACAATGTGGTGGGGAACTTTGCCTACCCTGAAGGGTACCCTAAATACAGGGATGTGGTGAAGTTCCTTCAGAACTGCTTTCTGACCACCTCATTTACAAAAACCCCCTCAGTCATCTATAATGACTATTTGAGGGAATTTTGGTGCACAGCGGTGGTTGAAAACCCTGATGCGCCAAAAGAGGCCAAAATAAAGTTCACAGTCAAGAATGGAACCAAGTCCCTAACTCTTGACTATAAAACTTTTGTCAAAGCCACAGGCCTTGACTACACCACGACCTTCACTGCCCAACCCTCTGAGAACGAGGTGAAGGAGGTCTTACTGGAACTGGGACCCTATGACAAAAATCACCCTGAGGTGACACCAGGGTCCCTCTTATCCAAAGCCCCTATAATAAAGACCTGGTTCCCAGCTCCCTGGAGGATTCTAATGACTTTTGTCATTCAGGTTCTCTGGGGAAATAAATCCTCTACTGAGCAATTGCACACTACTCAGGCAATGATAGTGTTCTGTCTCATTGAGGGTAAAATGATTGACCTTGGAGAAATCATCTTCAGGGACCTCATAGCAAAGTTAGGGGGGAAGTATAGGCAAAAACACATGTTATATCCTAGATTCATTTCCTGTGCCCTACAAGACTTGCTTGGGTCTGAGTATGTTAAGCCTGACATAGCAGGTTTTGAGCCTGATGTCCTACACAAGGCAAATTACTCTCGTGACCCTCTTGAGGTTACACCTGTCACCCTGACAATGTATATGCGTTCTGCTATACAGGGTGACAATAAAGTTTCACCAGTCCCCTCTCCCACCAAGAAGGTAAAGAGGAAGAAGGGACAGGGGTCCAGGAAGGTGGCTCAACCCAAGTCACTCGACACTGAGACCTCTGATCCCAAGCCTACCATAAGGAGGAAACCACAACCGCCCTTGACTGCTGACACCATGAGAATAATAACCCAATCACTAGGCCTGCAACAAAAGACAACAGAGGGCACTGAGACATCACACTCAGTGTCCTCGGGCATACCCGTTCTCAAAGACTCTACTTTCATAAACAAGACAGTAGAGCCGGAACTAACCAAACCTTCACATCCTGCTAAAGGCTCTGGCAAATCAAAACCAGAGTCTCGGGAGTAAGGGATCCTAAATCCTCGGTGGGGCAGCACTACTCAACTGAGAAGGGGGTCCACAAACAATCACATCCCGCTAAACGCTCGGGTCAATCACAACCCAAGCATCGGGGAGTTCACGTTCCTAAATCTTTGACAGGTCAGAATAAGCCTGTTGGAAAGGGGGACATAACCACTCAGGTGCCTGATGAGGACATTCGCAAAACAACGCTTTTGTCCGAGGGTACAAAAACTCATCCCAAATACTCAGAGGGAAACAAACAACCCGCTGATAGGGACACAACATTCACGACTCCTCAGGATGACACTGTGAAAAACCCACCAGTGTCTGAAGGGGTCACGGGGGACAAAGATTCAGAGGGATATAAACCACTCGCTGATATGGAACCCATAACCACTCCCGGAGGTGCGCATAATTTGGGAACTGGCCTTAAAGACCAGGTAGGTAAAACCCAACCTACCGGATTTGAGAGGTCAGGACCTGGCCAAAACGAAGGCAAATCTTATTATGAAGAGGAGCCGGATAACCTCCACTTGTTGCAGATTACCTCCCTGGCAGATGCTCAGGCTGTCCTATTTTCTGATGATGAATATAACAGTGACGAGGAAGTCTTCATGGCCGGAGATGATATGGAGGTTGAGGAGACAGTCCCTGAACCTGTTACTCAGTCTCCTCAAGCCTCTAACCATGATAAAGATGAAACACATTCCGAGCCAAAAAACTCAGGAGACAATCAAACTCCTCTCACTGAAAAAGCCTTCAAAAGATTCATCAAGAAAATGACCAATGTTTTGTACAGGGGGGTCACTGACGAGGTGTTTGACATGCATACTGAGCAAGCAGTCCACTATCACCTCCTCAAAGATGACATTGAAGAATACAATGATGATGTCAGGGAGCAAAATTCCAGTGTCACCTACTCCCTGACACAAATGGCTTCTCGCATCAACTCATTTTTGGAATCCCTTAAAGAATTGACTACCGGGGTTAAGTCGGTTCAAGAATCAGTCAAGGATGATCCTGAGCTCAACAAGAAACTTCTTCAGGCATCTGAGACGTACCAGCTAAACACGGTGGCCCTTACTGAGTTACTTGGTTTGATAAAGGGTTCCAATGTTCAGAATCTCAGCTCCACGGTGGAGTCTCTCAAGTCTTCCTTCACACAGTTGGAAGTATCAGTGACAGCTCAATCCATGAAGTCCACTTCTCTGGCATGGACCATGGGATCCATAATGATTGCCCTTGAAAGCTCTCAGGCTGCACTTGACTCCAAGGTATCTATCATCCATCAGGATACTGCAGAGATCAAGTCAATGATGACGGAGATGTTTCAAGTCTTCAAGGGTACCTCTACTTCATCTTCAGTAACTCCAACACTTGCCATCACTGCAGCTCCGGCAATTGTTGAGGGGGAGAATGTTCCTGAAACCCCTATTACTGATGAACAAGAAGCTGGACAGCCCTCTCACACTGAGGGGGAGCATGTCACTGAAGCCACACCAATCACCGAAGTTCCACCTCAAGAGGAACCAGCCTCCTCCACTCTCATTTAGGACAGAGGAAAAAGTATTACCACCACCTCTGAACCTACAACTGTGCTCCAGCCTGCCTCCACAATGATCAGAGTTGATCTTGATGAACCAATCAGGGTCCCGTATATAATCAATGGAAAAGTCTATCAACTCACCCACAACCAAATACAAGCCCATATGGAAAGAGTTGAGAAATTGGCAAAAGTAGCTGAAGAAGAGAGATTGAGCAAGCCTGAACTGATACAGGTTGTTCATGAGGAAGCTGAAAAGATTGGTCTGGATGCTGAGGCACTAGCAAATGAGCAAGCTGGTGCAGCCTTTAAAAAGGCTCAGGAAGAAGAGATGAATGCTCTTAAAAGGGAAAGGGAAGCAAAGCTGAAAAGGGATGCTCAAATCAGAAAGACCAGGGTTGAAAGATATAATTGGGTGATGAAGGAAAGGTTGAAGCCTGAAACCATCACTGACATTAAAATCCACAGGAACACCAAACCCGCAATGGTCACGGTCTTCAGGGGGGCTGATAAAAGAGTTATTGACATCCATAACCCATTCAGATTTGCTGACTTTGGGATTACTGAACTTGATGAACTCCGCCCCATCATTGCCATGAAAAACAATGTTGTAGTACACGACCTTCTCAAGTCACTGAAGGAAAGGTATGACAGACTGAGCGCAATGCCTGAAGCCCTCAATATTCCCTCCCTGCTTCAACAACAGGAACTGCTTCATCAAAAGCCACAAGGAGAAAGAGGAAGCACATTGAATCCGAGCCTGAGATCAAGGTCCCAGGATTGGATTGTGATAGGTCCGTTATTCATGAACAACGTTGTGCTTGAACACCCTGAAAGAGGTCTATGCTTTATGGATGAGTATGGAAACCCTGGATTCCAAAGATGGTCTGATATGGACAGGGCAGGGGTCAAGGCAATGTTAGTATACCTGATGTTAGCTTCTCCTATAAGGTCTGCTGAAAACCAAAGGTTCTGTCAGGACCTTAGGGCTATGATTGAGGAGCATCCTGAGAGACACCTGCTGAGATCAAAGAAAGCTAAGCTTGAGGCACTTGGCTATCATCTGAACATCTGATCTACAACAACTATCTTTTTTTTTTTTTTTTTTTTTGTAATTTGTAGGAATTGTAATAATTATGAATAAACTGATGTTTTGTTTAAAAAATTATGTCCTACTTCAATTACAACAAACATTCAGCAAGAGAAGAAGAACCCTGACAACTCATGCTGAATCAAGAAACACTTAGGATATTTGTATGTTCAAATAGGGGGAGATTGTTGGGTCACTGAATTCCCCAATCTTTCTCTAACAAGGATTTGAACGTAAAATCCCCTAAGTGTAAGCAAGTCACTGAGTGAACAGTAACTCAGTGAGTCATCTTCAGGATGCTAAGACCGAGCCTAAGAAGAAAGGTTCTCCATTCAGTGAAGCGGAACTTAGTGAAGTGTGATCTAAGCCAAGAAGAAGGTGATGGGTTCAGTGAGGATGACAATAACTCACTGAACCCCAAGACTCCTCAACAACTTCATAGTACTGAAGACTGATGACAAGAAGACAGAAGTTTTGGCGGGACTGGGCGGGAAAGTCTGAGCTGCATTATTAAAGTGCTTTATCACTTTAATGTCAAACTTTCCCAAAATGGTTAAAACCAGTCTGTCATCAGAAAGTGCCTTTTGGACTTAACTCAATGAAGGTTCCTTGCCAGAAGAATAATATCTTTCAAGATATTGTTAGGGAAGCTTTATGTCCAATGTATAACAAATTGTTCTATACTTGTGTATAAATAGGAAGCATAAGAGAGGAGTAAAAGTTGACAAGTTTGTGCAATTAATGCAAAGCATTCACAAACCACTTTTACTCCTCCAAAGAACAACACAACCCCTGAGATAGCTCAGTGGGTCCTGAAAGTTGTCACTCAACATCAATTGAGTTTAGTGAGGAGTCCATACAATACTTGTCGTTTTCAATCCCAAGTGTTATTCCGCAAACACTTGGGTACGACTCTTTTTGATTAACTTCTAATAAAGAATTAAACGTTGGAAAATATTGTCTCTTATATTTATGTTACTTTATTGTTAATCATTTTATACATCTTTGTTTAAAGTCATACAACTTGGTTACTTTAGCTTTGTAGTTACTGTTAACCAAGTAAAAGGGACCAACAAGTGGTATCAGAGCCTCTGATTTGTAAAACTTAAACCTGTTTTCAAAACTTAAGAGTGCTCAAGTTTTTTTAAAATCAAGATCCCACTATGACTGACATAGATGTTCCCCAGCTTGTCGACAAAAAGGGTGGAAGTTATTCAGCAATTGCCCCTCGACTAGAAGCTGGAAAATTTAATAAGTGGAAAAAGCGAATGCTTTGCTACTTAACTGGGATGGAGCCATATTACATTAAGTTGATTAATGATGGTCCATATGTCCCAACAACTGCCCAAGGTTTAATTAAACCTGAAGCTCAGTGGACCCCAGATGAAAGGAGGGTGGTCAATCAAGACCAGCGCCTGAAAAACATCATTATATCATGCCTTCCTGATGATATAATAGAATCAGTGATCAACTATCCCACTGCCCAGCAGACATGGACTGACCTGGTTCATAGCTATGAAGGGCCTTCTGATACCAAAGAGAATAGAATCATGGACCTGAAGCTTGAATTCAATACCTTCAGGGCCAAGGATTCTGAAAGTCTCTCTGAGACTTATACTCGGTATAAGACCCTCCTGAATGAGCTGACCAATGATGGTGTTATACTGTCAAAACATGAGATCAATGTTGGTTTTGTCAACAGTCTCCCTGAGAAGTGGTTAAACTTCTCTCAGGGATTGAGAAATGCAAACCACATTCAGAACCTTGAGCTCCCTGCCATCTATGGGAAGTTTGTCTATAAAGACAATATTATCACCAGGAGATACCTTGGTAAAGCTCAGGAGACCAAAAAGTCCTTGACAATTTCACCCATATCAACTGCTTTCTATTCAAAAGGTGTTGTGCAGGATTTTCAGGATGGATCTGATGATGAGGTTGACCAAAGAACCAGTGAGGAGTATCTTAATGATCTTCAAATTGAATTTCATGAAAGAGCACTCCTTGCTAATTCAAAAAGGTTTTTTTAAGAAAAACAAATTTCCTTCTAAAGCAAATGACAACACTGAATGCTTTAAATGTGGCAAAATGGGGCATTTTTCTAAAGATTGTTTTTCAAAGACAACCTCAGAACCATCTTTCAAATTTTCAGGAAATAACTCTTTTTCAGGCCCCATCAAATTTCAACCAAAAATGCTTCAGTCTAGTCAAAGATTTGAAAAATTCCCTAAAATTGACTTTGAAGCCAAGTACAGAAAGGCAAAAGCTAAACTTGCCCTTCTTGAATCATCCTCAACAGTCTCTCAGCCTCCTCAGGCTCTAAAGCCTACTCAAGCCAAGAACAAAGGGCTTGTTGCTGAAACATATGACTGGGATGAGGTTGAAGTGTCCTCTGATGATGATGAAGTTCACATCAGTGCCCTGATGGCTCTGTCAGATGACAACAAACTTGCTGTGGGGAAGAGTCATGCAAGAAATGGTGAATGGGTTAACATCACTATGAGGAAGGTAAATCTTTTACTTTCTATGGATGATAATGATGATTGGAAATCTTACTTAGATTATATTAATGTTGATCTTAAGTATGTTGAAGAGCAAAGACTTAATTTGTTTTCAAAATTTAACAAACTGAGTTTTGAACTAAATCATTGTAGAGATGAATTACTTGCTTTAAAACAAGCCAAGCTTGAAAGTGTTACAGTTCAAATTCAAAACTCTGAACTTGTAAAACAAAATCAAGCTCTTCAGGAAGAACTTAAGAAAGAAAAGGAAATTATTTGGAAATGGACTCAGAAAAACCCCAAAAAGGCTGGTCTGGGTGATGATCAACTCACTGAAGTTTCTGGGGAGAGTAGCCATTCTACAACTTTTCTATTAACCAGCATACTCTCTAGCAAAGAACTAGCTCCCAAACCCAGTGATTGGATTGAAAGAAACAATCCTGATAGTAAATTGCCAAATTTTAATACTGGAAGAATCTTGGAGCCTGAAAGTCAGGCTATCAAGGAGCTGCTAGGAGTCACTGATGAACTTAGTCCTACTGAGTCCATCACTGAGTCTAAGTCTGATTCATCACTCCCTCCACTGAAACAACTTCAGGGAGCAGAACCCAATTCTGACCTTGCACCATTAGTCTTTCAACCACATTCTCCTAAAGAGAAATCAGGGTTAGGAAGGACTATTCTGAAAAGACCTACTCCTGCACCCACTGAACACCAAAAACCTTCAGTAAAAACTGAAGTGAAGCCTAAAAGCACTGATTCAAAGGTTGATCAGCTTGCTGAACTTGTCAGGATGCTAAGTGAGAAAATTGAGTCTACTGAGAAGAACTCTGACTCAAAATCAACAAAGCCCTCAGTATCCTCAGGTTCTTCCAGACCAAAAACCACACCCAGACCCTCAGGGAGATGTGAGCTGTGCAATTATCCAAATCACAGCACTGATAAATGCTACAGAGTCCTATTTTGTATGATATGCAAACAAAAGGACCACAAAACTTGTGATCACATCTCCCACACTGCTTCTTTAAAAGCAAGAGGTCTATACAAAAACCAAGGCTATCAGTATGCCACACCTTCCAAACAAAGACTGAAGGCTAAGCCTTTCTCACCATGTTCTCACTGTGGTTTCAATGATCATCTTCCTGATGATTGTATGATGATAGATTGCTGTGACATCTGTGGAGATCCCTCCCATGAAACCAGGGGACATGACAAAGTGATTCAGTCCAGAAGGAAAAACCAAACCAACACTTCTCAGTCACCTGAGGCATCAACCTCCACAAAATGTAAAACATGTGGAAGTTCAGGTCACACAACTTCAGACCATGATTCACTAACTGAGTTCAAAAAGTCCCTGAGGACTAAGCCTACTAGAAAGTGGGTCAACAAGAAAAACTAACCCAGTTTACTGTTTGTGCAGAAACACATCAAGGATCCTACTTGCCATCTAGACAGTGGGTGCTCCAGAAGTATGACTAGTGTGAAAAGTTTTCTGCACAAATATGTGGAAGAACCAGGACCCAAAATAGTATTTGGTGATAACTCATCAGCTCCCACTAAAGGTTATGGTTCAGTAAACTGCAATGGTATAGTTTTTACAAGAATAGCTTATATTAATGGTCTCAAGTACAACCTGATAAGTGTTTCCCAACTATGTGATGCCAAATACATAGTTCAGTTTAATGACAAGAGAGAGACCATCTTTAATGCCAATAAGGAAGTTGTGTTGATTGCCCCCAGGAGGGATGATGTATATGTCCTTAACATGTCATCCCTGACTCAGAATGGGACTTGCCTATTCTCAAAGGCAAGTGAGACAATTAACTGGCTATGGCATAGGAGACTCTCTCATCTCAACTTCAAGAGCAGCAACAACCTGGCCAAACAGAACAAAGTTCTGGGCCTTCCATCCCTGGAGTATACCAAAGACAAGCCTTGTTCTGCTTGTGAAAAAGGAAAACACCACAGGGCATCATTCAAAACCAAACAAACCTTTTCCATCAAAAGCTGCCTACATCTTCTTCATATGGACCTTTTTGGACCTGTCAGTCCAATGTCCATTCACTATGAGAAGTATACTCTGGTCATAGTGGATGAATACTCAAGATATACTTGGGTTTACTTCCTGACCAAAAAGAGTCAGGCAGCTGAAACAATCATGTCATTTTTCAGAAACATTGAAAATCAAAATGATGTCAAAGTTAAACAGATCAGGACTGACAATGGCACTGAATTCAAAAACCAAGACCTTGAGTGTTTTTGTGATTAGAAAGGAATTTCTCAAAATTTCACTTCTCCCTATACTCCTGAACAAAATGGAGTAGCTGAAAGGAGAAATAGAACACTCATTGAGGCAGCAAGAACAATGTTGAATGGCTCAGTCCTCTCAAAACATTTTTGGACTGAGGCAGTTAAAACAGCCTGCTATACTCAAAACAGGTCAATCATTGTGAAAAGGCATAATAAGACTCCTTATGAGATATTCAAAGGAAGGATTCCTGACATCAGCTATTTTCATGTATTTGGGTGTCCTGTGTTTATACATAATCACAAGGATCACTTGGGTAAATTTGATGCCAAAGCTGATGATGGATACTTCCTGGGATATTCCCTGGTTTCTAAAGCCTTCAGGGTGTTCAACACAAGGAGACAACAAACTTGTCACAACTCGTAAATTCTGGTCTTTTCCCGAACTTTCACATTTACTATTCATCGGTTACTATTCATCGATCACTATTCATCATTTTACTATTCATCTTTTTCGGAGTCAGTTTGTGATTCTGAGAAGCGTTCAAAAATTTTACTATTCATAAAACACTATTCACCTCCGGAGAAAATTTGTCATTTATCCGTGAGTTGCGTCATTTCTGTATACGTACGGTGATCTACCTAATAAACGTTATCTTATGAGCTATTATTTTGAATAATTGGTCCGACAATCCCAACTATGGTCCTAACACATTTTTATACTCATAATAATAATATAAAAATTTTATTATTAAATTTCCCGGTGTTTTCAAATCAACTGTTACGTTTTCCGGTCGAAGCTTTTAACTCCGTCGGTTTGCGATATTTCAACCCGATCACTATTTTAACTTCCGATTCTCATCAGGAATATTATTTTACAACTTTTACAACTTCGTCATATTTTATTTTATCTCGGTAACAATTATTTTTAGTTAACTCGGTACCCGATAACACCCAAAGTATATGCAAAATACACAAGCTCATCCAACAAATAGACAAACTTATTTATTAGCCACCAACATAAACCCTTGTTTCCCTCCTTTTGCCCCCCCCCCCCCCCTTGGACCAAGACCAAAGATATTTTTGACCAAGACTTATACTAATCAAGTATATACTTCATCTCATCCTTCATTTCTCATTCAATAAACAACACACACTAGCAAACTTTTATCATTTTCTCTTCCTCCCTTTGTACAAATCGACCCACCCAAGAACACAAGAAGAAACCATAACTTTTCCAAGATCAAGTCATTTTCTAGTTCCTTTAGTTGTCCTTGTTTGAGTTTTGTAATAAAAACTCAAGGTTTCTTAGGTTTTTCTCATCCAAGCTCTATAATCTCTCTAGGTAAGTTGTCAAACTCTTGTTCATAATTTCTTCATGTTATTTTTATGGTCATATGATTTCTATTCAAGATCTACATGCATATGTTAGTTATACCACTCATTTATATATATATCTAACTTTTGAACCCTAGTAATGGATTATAGTTAGATCCTTGTTAGATCTACTTGATTTATGATGTTTAGGAACCCATGACACCCTAAGAAGGTGTATGGTAAGATTAGACTAGATTTGTGGTGATTGAAAGTGATTTGGTTGGATTAGAAACTAGTTTGGAACATTAAAAATGGATTTTAAACATATATATATACCTACTGTCCCAAATCGACAAACCCAGAAAAATCAGAGGTTTCCGGGTAACATTGGGCTAGAGATTTAGAAAATACTTTCAAAAACGAAGCCGTGGGCGAAAGAACGGATTAAAACGAGTTAATAACGAAGGAGATATGATTTTCTGAATTTAACGACGAAAACTAGTTTTCTGAAAAACTGCATGCTGTTGGACGATTTTCGTTGGACAAATAGAGGCGTTAGACATAACCTAGAGGAGCCGAACTATCAAAAATATATTAGGATAGGTTAAGACGATTCCGGGGATATAAAGAACGAGGAAAATGAACTTAAAACGACCAAGTTATACACGTTTTAAAATCGTCACAACTATATATATATATTTAGTCACTACTAGAAATAATATAACTACGTACTAAATGCTATTTTTCTAGATTTCTTATTCAAGACTTATATTCATAACTAATGAAGTACTAAGGATTATAAGTTTATCTTTACGGCGATTAGACGTTATCTCAAGGTTTTCCAAAGTAAGGAATATAACACTAACATTTTTATATACGATATATTACGACAAGTTTTTATAAGCCTAGTTGGACTTATTTTTCCTAAGTATGGAAAATACTTTACTTTGACTATAACAAGTATTTTCAAGTTACGAGTGGTATAGGTATCATGTGCATGTGCATTCATTACATCATTTCATGATCTAAGTAGATCACTATCATTTATATTAGGTTGCGGTTAGAGATCGAACCTCATTTCTGTATATCCACTTTTGTCATCGTAGCTATCGCACCAGGTGAGTCATAGCCCCACTTTTACTCTTTATACTTGTTTTAACTCTTTGGGGGAGATACATGCTCAACTACTTGCTTACTAGTATAAATACTCAAAACATACTTTCTTGATACTCAAAACATTTATACTTGATTGTTTTATACTTAATTTCATACATACGTGATTGTGCTATACTTAACTGTGTTATACTAAACTGTGATTGTGTATTCTTGAGCAACTGATACTTTGGGAAATGGCACCCAGTAATCATACATACATACATACTTCCAATGGCCCCAGATTAAGTTGCTGGACACAACCATTGAGACTTCCAATGGCCCCAGATTAAGTTGCTGGACACAACCATTGAGACATACATACAAACGTGAGGTCTTCGGAGATGAAGTGTAGACTCATGACTAATTGCTTAACTGTTGTGATGAACTTATACATGTTTAATCTTACTATATATATATATATTAGCAGTGGGTTGTGAACACACAGGTTACAAGTCTCTTATGGCGGGACTTGTAACTGAGTTGATTTACGATGCCTTTGCTGTGTGACCATTTTTCTATAAACTTTATTTGTTAAACAAACTCTATGAACTCACCAACCTCGTGTTGACACTTTAGCATGTATTTTCAGGTTTTAACCAATGGCACGCTACTGGAGGTTTTGGCAGGGTATGACATGGTCATAGAAGACTCTGATTATTCATTTGGGGACCGTTTTTAAACTATTTTAAGGGCCTATTTCCGCACTACTTTTAACGATGTAAATTCAACATTTTTGATTAAACGATTTTATTCTAAATGATTAAAGTGAAAACCATTTTTGAACTAGTGTTGTAATACCAATTGAGTTACACCCCAGCTACACGTATGCTTCCGCTGGACCCGATTTTGGGGTGTGACAGATTGGTATCAGAGCTCTGGCTATAGCGAACTAAGTGTTTTTAAAACCTAGACTATAGCTACTTTTACGAAAAACTTAACCCTATGACCGTCACGTGCCTGCCTGCCAAGCTGAAGCCTCATTGTGGTTTGTTGCTGACTTAGGTGATGAGATTTGTGTCTCATTATCTGGTATATTATATTCACTTATTCTAGTTGATTACTATCATTGTCTTTCATATAAGCATGTTCATGTATCATATATGTCACCCTGTTATGTTTTTCCTTGCATAGTTTCATCATTTGACCTTGAGTTTGGTCACCTGCCTTAGTCTTTCTGAACGTCTTGGTATTTGTGAAGGACATAGTATTAGTATAACTGAGCTGAGTATTTCAAAATTCATGGAACCTCGGTGGAATATAGACTAGTCACCTATATTCAACCCGGGATAGTGGGACATAGGCTGACTACCTATATCCGACTCAGAAATGAATTTTGCAACACTGAGAATGGTTATAATAAAATTCTGTCTGGATTGAATCCTCTACTCAATATCCAAATGTTACATTCATGTATGTGTATACCCTCGTTGTCAGAACGCTTATACTTTTCATCACCTTGTGAACCGCCGCCTGAAAGCACGTCAACTAGTCATTTCATCTAATGAATTTTCACCTTTATAACACTTCAGAGACCAACGTTAACTGAACTTCGGGACGAAGTTCCCTTAAGGGGTAGAGAGTGTCACAACTCGTAAATTCTGGTCTTTTCCCGAACTTTCACATTTACTATTCATCGGTTACTATTCATCGATTACTATTCATCATTTTACTATTTATCTTTTTCGGAGTCAGTTTGTGATTCTGAGAAGCGTTCAAAAATTTTACTATTCATAAAACACTATTCACCTCCGGAGAAAATTTGTCATTTATCCGTGAGTTGCGTCATTTCTGTATACGTACGGTGATCTACCTAATAAACGTTATCTTATGAGCTATTATTTTGAATAATTGGTCCGACAATCCCAACTATGGTCCTAACACATTTTTATACTCATAATAATAATATAAAAATTTTATTATTAAATTTCCCGGTGTTTTCAAATCAACTGTTACGTTTTCCGGTCGAAGCTTTTAACTCCGTCGGTTTGCGATATTTCAACCCGATCACTATTTTAACTTCCGATTCTCATCAGGAATATTATTTTACAACTTTTACAACTTCGTCATATTTTATTTTATCTCGGTAACAATTATTTTTAGTTAACTCGGTACCCGATAACACCCAAAGTATATGCAAAATACACAAGCTCATCCAACAAATAGACAAACTTATTTATTAGCCACCAACATAAACCCTTGTTTCCCTCCTTTTGCCCCCCCCCCCCCCCCTTGGACCAAGACCAAAGATATTTTTGACCAAGACTTATACTAATCAAGTATATACTTCATCTCATCCTTCATTTCTCATTCAATAAACAACACACACTAGCAAACTTTTATCATTTTCTCTTCCTCCCTTTGTACAAATCGACCCACCCAAGAACACAAGAAGAAACCATAACTTTTCCAAGATCAAGTCATTTTCTAGTTCCTTTAGTTGTCCTTGTTTGAGTTTTGTAATAAAAACTCAAGGTTTCTTAGGTTTTTCTCATCCAAGCTCTATAATCTCTCTAGGTAAGTTGTCAAACTCTTGTTCATAATTTCTTCATGTTATTTTTATGGTCATATGATTTCTATTCAAGATCTACATGCATATGTTAGTTATACCACTCATTTATATATATATCTAACTTTTGAACCCTAGTAATGGATTATAGTTAGATCCTTGTTAGATCTACTTGATTTATGATGTTTAGGAACCCATGACACCCTAAGAAGGTGTATGGTAAGATTAGACTAGATTTGTGGTGATTGAAAGTGATTTGGTTGGATTAGAAACTAGTTTGGAACATTAAAAATGGATTTTAAACATATATATATACCTACTGTCCCAAATCGACAAACCCAGAAAAATCAGAGGTTTCCGGGTAACATTGGGCTAGAGATTTAGAAAATACTTTCAAAAACGAAGCCGTGGGCGAAAGAACGGATTAAAACGAGTTAATAACGAAGGAGATATGATTTTCTGAATTTAACGACGAAAACTAGTTTTCTGAAAAACTGCATGCTGTTGGACGATTTTCGTTGGACAAATAGAGGCGTTAGACATAACCTAGAGGAGCCGAACTATCAAAAATATATTAGGATAGGTTAAGACGATTCCGGGGATATAAAGAACGAGGAAAATGAACTTAAAACGACCAAGTTATACACGTTTTAAAATCGTCACAACTATATATATATATTTAGTCACTACTAGAAATAATATAACTACGTACTAAATGCTATTTTTCTAGATTTCTTATTCAAGACTTATATTCATAACTAATGAAGTACTAAGGATTATAAGTTTATCTTTACGGCGATTAGACGTTATCTCAAGGTTTTCCAAAGTAAGGAATATAACACTAACATTTTTATATACGATATATTACGACAAGTTTTTATAAGCCTAGTTGGACTTATTTTTCCTAAGTATGGAAAATACTTTACTTTGACTATAACAAGTATTTTCAAGTTACGAGTGGTATAGGTATCATGTGCATGTGCATTCATTACATCATTTCATGATCTAAGTAGATCACTATCATTTATATTAGGTTGCGGTTAGAGATCGAACCTCATTTCTGTATATCCACTTTTGTCATCGTAGCTATCGCACCAGGTGAGTCATAGCCCCACTTTTACTCTTTATACTTGTTTTAACTCTTTGGGGGAGATACATGCTCAACTACTTGCTTACTAGTATAAATACTCAAAACATACTTTCTTGATACTCAAAACATTTATACTTGATTGTTTTATACTTAATTTCATACATACGTGATTGTGCTATACTTAACTGTGTTATACTAAACTGTGATTGTGTATTCTTGAGCAACTGATACTTTGGGAAATGGCACCCAGTAATCATACATACATACATACTTCCAATGGCCCCAGATTAAGTTGCTGGACACAACCATTGAGACTTCCAATGGCCCCAGATTAAGTTGCTGGACACAACCATTGAGACATACATACAAACGTGAGGTCTTCGGAGATGAAGTGTAGACTCATGACTAATTGCTTAACTGTTGTGATGAACTTATACATGTTTAATCTTACTATATATATATATATATATATATATATATTAGCAGTGGGTTGTGAACACACAGGTTACAAGTCTCTTATGGCGGGACTTGTAACTAAGTGGATTTACGATGCCTTTGCTGTGTGACCATTTTTCTATAAACTTTATTTGTTAAACAAACTCTATGAACTCACCAACCTCGTGTTGACACTTTAGCATGTATTTTCAGGTTTTAACCAATGGCACGCTACTGGAGGTTTTGGCAGGGTATGGCATGGTCATAGAAGACTCTGATTATTCATTTGGGGACCGTTTTTAAACTATTTTAAGGGCCTATTTCCGCACTACTTTTAACGATGTAAATTCAACATTTTTGATTAAACGATTTTATTCTAAATGATTAAAGTGAAAACCATTTTTGAACTAGTGTTGTAATACCAATTGAGTTACACCCCAGCTACACGTATGCTTCCGCTGGACCCGATTTTGGGGGTGTGACCAAACTGAGGAAACTTATCACATTACTGTTGATGAGAGCACTGAATCCATCAGGTTCTCAAACTCAGTAGAAGAAATTGGTATTGATGACTCATCAAGATATCCTCCTGATGAGTATCATCCTGAGAACAATCCCTCAACCCAATACCAAGCTGATGCTGATGTCTCCTATTACATCATCCCTCACAACCTACCCCAACCACCTATCAGTGAGTTCATAGAAACTCAGCCTGTCTCAAATGAGACTGACACCACTGAACAAATTGTTCAGGAACCCTCAGAACAAATTGTTCCTACAGTAGTCACTGAAGCACATATTGATGAGTTACCTCATGTTCCTGAGTCTGAACCTAATCAGGCTCCTACAAGCTCAAATTCCTATCCCAAACCCCAGGATAGCTGGACTAGATCCAAAATCATTGAGCTTTTGAACATCATTGGTGAACCCACTGAAGGCATGCTCACAAGAAGCAAGGCTGCTAAACTCAAGGCTGCCACTGCCAATATATGTATTTATGCTGACTATCTCTCAGAGATTGAGCCTAAAAATGTCAAAGAAGCCCTGACTTATGAAAGTTGGGTTCAGGCCATGAGAGATGAATTGGAACAATTTGACAGAAATGATGTCATGACCCTTGTTGAATGCCCCTAGGGTGTTTTAATCATTGGTATGAAATGGGTCTTTACGAACAAGACCGATGAAAATGGCACAGTCATCAAAAATAAAGCAAGACTGGTTGCCAAAGGATATAATCAACAGGAAGGTATAGGCTATGAGGAAACCTTTGCACCTGTTGCAAGAATGGAAGCCATCGGGATCTTCCTTGCCTATGCAACTTACATGAACTTTAAAGTTTACCAAATGGATGTTAAAAGTGCATTCCTGAATGGTAACATCAAAGAAGATGTTTATGTGCAACAGCCTCCTGGTTTCGAAAGTAGTGAATACCCCAACCATGTCTACAAGCTTAACAAAGCCCTTTATGGACTGAAACAAGCACCCAGGGCATGGTATGAAACTCTTTCAGCCTTCCTGATCCAAAACAAGTTTGTCAGAGGAAGAATTGACAACACACTGTTCATCTACAGAACAAAGGATGATGTCATTCTTGTCCAAGTATATGTTGATGACATCATCTTTGGCTCAACTAGTTACAAACTTTGCAAACAGTTTGAGAAACTGATGACCACAAAGTTTGAAATGAGCATGATGGGTGAACTCACATACTTTCTTGGACTCCAAATTAAACAAACTGATAAAGGAATATCCATTTGCCAAGAAAAATACCTCATGAACCTACTGAAGAAGTATGAGCTCACTGACTGCTCTTCAGTAAAAACTCCTATGGTTCCTCCAAACAACCTTGGCCCTGATCTCACTGGAAAATCAGTGAATCAAACCCAATACAGAGGAATGATTGGCTCCCTGATGTACTTACTTGCCTCTAGGCCTGATATCCAATTCTCAGTCTGCCTGTGTGCCAGATACTAGGCTGACCCTAAAGAATCACATCTCACTGCTGTCAAGAGAATCATCAGGTACCTAAAGGGTACTCCAAACCTTGGTTTGTATTACCCAAAATGTTCAGGATTTGATCTCAAAGGGTACACTGACTCTGACTATGCAGGATGTAACATGGATAGGAAAAGTACTTCAGGATCCTGCCAATTTCTTGGTGGTAAACTTATGTGTTGGAGTACAAAGAAACAACAGTTAGTGGCCATATCCTCAGCTGAAGCTGAATATATGGCTGCTGCAGGATGTTGTGCAAATGTACTATGGATGAAGAGCCAACTGAGTGACTATGGCATTCAGTATAAGATGGTACCTATCTTTTGTGATAATACAAGTGCCATAGCCATCTCAAACAATCCAGTACTTCATCAAAGAACCAAACACATTGACATCAGATACCACTTCATCAGGGACCATATCTCTAATGGAGAAATTGAACTACATTTCATCCCCACTGAGTATCAGCTAGCTGATATCTTCACTAAACCTTTGGATGAACCCACTTTCACAAGATTGAAAGCTGAACTGGGCATGTTGGACATAGAATCAGGGAACTGATCAAAAGTGTTCCAACATGATGTAAATTCTCTAGGTCCCTGATCACACCCTTCCTGAAATGTTTTTTGAATGATAATTCATTCAGGGGGCTCAGGATGAAAAATGGCATTGAATACCCTAACTAAATGCTCTAAGTATTTAGTTAGTTAATGTCCCAGGTAGGTAACTGAGTCCTATTAAATATAGGAATATATGTCACTAACACAACTGGCATCCAATCCTTGGGCCCCCACATCTCTCTCACCAAACACCACTGAGCATTAAATGCTCCCTCACACACAAAAGTTGTGATGATTTCTACTCTGCAAAAGTGCATTATTTGCAGAGCCGCACAACTGTTCATCCACAATGTGAGAGAAAATAGGGTAATGGGAATCGTGATATTTAATGCGGATATCAAACCAAAATTATTATGCCGTTTCGGTTAAATAAATTAAACCTTTGGTATCCGCAACATCACTACCCTAATTCTCACCCTATAAATACCCCCACAAAAAAGGGAACACACACACGCTTTTTAAAATCATAACAAAACTCTTGCAAATCATTTTTAAAACTGCGTGTGTTTCCCTCACTGATACCTATTTTTCAAAAAAAAAAAAAAAAAAAAAAAAAAAAAAAAAAAAAAAAAAAACAGGATTTTATCTAACCCAAATGGCTTCTTCTAAGGTCATAAAATACGCACCAAATGTGGATTTCCAAATGGAAAGCGTAGACCTTACCAAGAACAATGTGGTGGGGAACTTTGCCTACCCTGAAGGGTACCCTGAATACAGGGATGTGGTGAAGTTCCTTCAGAACTGCTTTCTGACCACCTCATTCACAAAAACCCCCTCAGTCATCTATAATGACTATTTGAGGGAATTTTGGTACACAGCGGTGGTTGAAAATCCTGATGCGCCAAAGAGGCCAAAATAAAGTTCACAGTCAAGAATGGAACCAAGTCCCTAACTCTTGACTATAAAACTTTTGTCAAAGCCACAGGCCTTGACTACACCACGACCTTCACTGCCCAACCCTCTGAGAACGAGGTGAAGGAGGTCTTACTGGAACTGGGACCCTATGACAAAAATCACCCTGAGGTGACACCAGGGTCCCTCTTATCCAAAGCCCCTATAATAAAGACCTGGTTCCCAGCTCCCTGGAGGATTCTAATGACTTTTGTCATTCAGGTTCTCTAGGGAAATAAATCCTCTACTGAGCAATTGAACACTACTCAGGCAATGATAGTGTTCTGTCTCATTGAGGGTAAAATGATTGACCTTGGAGAAATCATCTTCAGGGACCTCATAGCAAAGTTAGGGGGAAGTCTAGGCAAAAACACATGTCATATCCTAGATTCGTTTCCTGTGCCCTACAAGACTTGCTTGGGTCTGAGTATGTTAAGCCTGACATAGCAGGTTTTGAGCCTGATGTCCTACACAAGGCAAATTACTCTCGTGACCTTCTTGAGGTTACACCTGTCACCCTGACAATGTATATGCGTTCTGCTATACAGGGTGACAATAAAGTTTCACCAGTCCCCTCTCCCACCAAGAAGGTAAAGAGGAAGAAGGGACAGGGGTCCAGGAAGGTGGCTCAACCCAAGTCACTCGACACTGAGACCTCTGATCCCAAGCCTACCATAAGGAGGAAACGACAATCACTAGGCCTGCAACAAAAGCCAACGGAGGGCACTGAGACAACACACTCAATGTCCTCGGGCATACCCGTTCTCAAGGACTCTACTGTCATAAACAAGACAGTAGAGCCGGAACTAACCAAACCTTCACATCCTGCTAAAGGCTCTGGCAAATCACAACCAGAGTCTCGGGAGTAAGGGATCCTAAATCCTCGGTGGGGCAGCACTACTCCACTGAGAAGGGGGTCCACAAACAATCACATCCCGCTAAACGCTCGGGTCAATCACAACCCAAGCATCAGGGAGTTCACGTTCCTAAATCTTTGACAGGTCAGAACAAGCCTGTTGGAAAGGGGGACATAACCACTCAGGTGCCTGATGAGGACATTCGCAAAACAACGCTTATGTCCGAGGGCACAAAAACTCATCCCAAAGACTCAGAGGGAAACAAACAACCCGCTGATAGGGACACAACATTCACAACTCCTCAGGATGACACTGTGAAAAACCCACCAGTGTCTGAAGGGGTCACGGGGGACAAAGATTCAGAGGGATATAAACCACCCGCTGATATGGAACCCATAACCACTCCCGGAGGTGCGCATAATTTGGGAACTGGCCTTAAAGACCAGGTAGGTAAAACCCAACCTACCGGATTTGAGAGGTCAGGACCTAGCCAAAACGAAGGCAAATCTTCTTATGAAGAGGAGCCGGATAACCTCCACTTGTTGCAGATTACCTCCCTGGCAGATGCTCAGGCTGTCCTATTTTCTGATGATGAATATAACAGTGACGAGGAAGTCTTCATGGCCGGAGATGATATGGAGGTTGAGGAGACAGTCCCTGAACCTGTTACTCAGTCTCCTCAAGCCTCTAACCATGATAAAGATGAAACACATTCCGAGCCGAAAACCTCAGGAGACGATCAAACTCCTCTCACTGAAAAAGCCTTCAAAAGATTCATCAAGAAAATGACCAATGTTTTGTACAGGGGGGTCACTGACGAGGTGTTTGACATGCATACTGAGCAAGCAGTCCACTATCACCTCCTCAAAGATGCCGTTGAAGAATACAATGATGATGTCAAGGAGCAAAATTCCAGTGTCACCTACTCCCTGACACAAATGGCTTCTCGCATCAACTCATTTTTGGAATCCCTTAAAGAATTGACTACCGGGGTTAAGTCGGTTCAAGAATCAGTCAAGGATGATCCTGAGCTCAACAAGAAACTTCTTCAGGCATCTGAGACGTACCAGGTAAACACGGTGGCTCTTACTGAGTTACTTGGTTTGATAAAGGGTTCCAATGTTCAGAATCTCAGCTCCACAGTGGAGTCTCTCAAGTCTTCCTTTACACAGTTGGAAGTATCAGTGACAGCTCAATCCATGAAGTCCACTTCTCTGGCATGGACCATGGGATCCATAATGATTGCCCTTGAAAGCTCTCAGGCTGCACTTGAATCCAAGGTATCTATCATCCATCAGGATACTGCAGAGATCAAGTCAATGATGACGGAGATGTTTCAAGTCTTCAAGGGTACCTCTACTTCATCTTCAGTAACTCCAACACTTGCCATCACTGCAGCTCCGACAATTGTTGAGGGGGAGAATGTTCCTGAAACCCCTATTACTGATGAACAAGAAGCTGGACAGCCCTCTCACACTGAGGGGGAGCATGTCACTGAAGCCACACCAATCACCGAAGTTCCACCTCAAGAGGAACCAGCCTCCTCCACTCTCATTTAGGACAGAGGAAAAAGTATTACCACCACCTCTGAACCTACAACTGTGCTCCAGCCTGCCTCCACAATGATCAGAGTTGATCCTGATGAACCAATCAGGGTCCCGTATATAATCAATGGAAAAGTCTATCAACTCACCCACGACCAAATACAAGCCCATATGGAAAGAGTTGAGAAATTGGCAAAAGTAGCTGAAGAAGAGAGATTGAGCAAGCCTGAACTGATACAGGTTGTTCATGAGGAAGCTGAAAAGATTGGTCTGGATACTGAGGCACTAGCAAATGAGCAAGCTGGTGCAGCCTTTAAAAAGGCTCAGGAAGAAGAGATGAATGCTCTTAAAAGGGAAAGGGAAGCAAAGCTGAAAAGGGATGCTCAAATCAGAAAGACCAGGGTTGAAAGATATCATTGGGTGATGAAGGAAAGGTTGAAGCCTGAAACCATCACTGACATTAAAATCCACAGGAACACCAAACCCGCAATGGTCACGGTCTTCAGGGGGGTTGATAAAAGAGTTATTGACATCCATAACCCATTCAGATTTGCTGACTTTGGGATTACTGAACTTGATGAACTCCGCCCCATCATTGCCATGAAAAACAATGTTGTAGTACACGACCTTCTCAAGTCACTGAAGGAAAGGTATGACAGACTGAGCGCAATGCCTGAAGCCCTCAATATTCCCTCCCTGCTTCAACAACAGGAACTGCTTCATCAAAAGCCACAAGGAGAAAGAGGAAGCACATTGAATCCGAGCCTGAGATCAAGGTCCCAGGATTGGATTGTGATAGGTCCGTTATTCATGAACAACGTTGTGCTTGAACACCCTGAAAGAGGTCTATGCTTTATGGATGAGTATGGAAACCCTGGATTCCAAAGATGGTCTGATATGGACAGGGCAGGGGTCAAGGCAATGTTAGTATACCTGATGTTAGCTTCTCCTATAAGGTCTGCTGAAAACCAAAGGTTCTGTCAGGACCTTAGGGCTATGATTGAGGAGCATCCTGAGAGACACCTGCTGAGATCAAAGAAAGCTAAGCTTGAGGCACTTGGCTATCATCTGAACATCTGATCTGCAACAATTATCTTTTTTTTTTTTTTTTGTAATTTGTAGGAATTGTAATAATTATGAATAAACTGATGTTTTGTTTAAAAAATTATGTCCTACTTCAATTACAACAAACATTCAGCAAGAGAAGAAGAACCCTGACAACTCATGCTGAATCAAGAAACACTTAGGATATTTGTATGTTCAAATAGGGGGAGATTGTTGGGTCACTGAATTCCCCAATCTTTCTCTAACAAGGATTTGAACGTAAAATCCCCTAAGTGTAAGCAAGTCACTGAGTGAACAGTAACTCAGTGAGTCATCTTCAGGATGCTAAGACCGAGCCTAAGAAGAAAGGTTCTCCATTCAGTGAGGCGGAACTCAGTGAAGTGTGATCTAAGCCAAGAAGAAGGTGATGGGTTCAGTGAGGATGACAATAACTCACTGAACCCCAAGACTCCTCAACAACTTCATAGTACTGAAGACTGATGACAAGAAGACTGAAGTTTTGGCGGGACTGGGCGGGAAAGTCTGAGCTGCATTATTAAAGTGCTTTATCACTTTAATGTCAAACTTTCCCAAAATGGTTAAAACCAGTCTGTCATCAGAAAGTGCCTTTTGGACTTAACTCAATGAAGGTTCCTTGCCAGAAGAATAATATCTTTCAAGATATTGTTAGGGAAGCTTTATGTCCAATGTATAACTAGTTGTTCTATACTTGTGTATAAATAGGAAGCATAAGAGAGGAGTAAAAGTTGACAAGTTTGTGCAATTAATGCAAAGCATTCACAAACCACTTTTACTCCTCCAAAGAACAACACAACCCCTGAGATAGCTCAGTGGGTCCTGAAAGTTGTCACTCAACATCGATTGAGTTTAGTGAGGAGTCCATACAATACTTGTCGTTTTCAATCCCAAGTGTTATTCCGCAAACACTTGGGTACGATTCTTTTTTATTAACTTCTAATAAAGAATTAAACGTTGGAAAATATTGTCTCTTATATTTACGTTACTTTATTGTTAATCATTTTATACATCTTTGTTTAAAGTCATACAACTTGGTTACTTTAGCTTTGTAGTTACTGTTAACCAAGTAAAAGGGACCAACAATATCAGTCTTTTTCTTGTAGAGCCATTTACTCCCAACTAACTTGGCACCCGGAGGTAGGTCTACTTCTTCCCAGACTTCATTGTCTTTCATGGATTGCATTTCCCCATTCATAGCTCCCTGCCATTTTTCCTTTTCAAGACTATTCATGGCAGCTTTATAACTTGTAGGTTCATCAAGATCCCCTATCAAGTTGTCATCACACTCCATGTTAAGACATAGACGTGTAGGAGCCTTCACAGGTCTAGATGACCTACAAACGGGAACCACTTCAACTTCAGGTGGAGGACCTAAACTTTCAGGTTCCACAGGAAGTTGGCTAGTGTTTTCAGAAGGTGCTACATCTTCATGATTGTCTTCCAGATCATATACTCTCCCACTGAATTCTTGAGATATGAGCTCCTTTTCCAAGAAGTCTCCATACCTTGCAACAAAAACTTTGTTTTCAGTTGGGTAATAAAAGTAGTAACCCATAGTTTCCTTAGGGTATCCTACGAAGATGCACTTCACAGATCTTTGTTGGAGTTTGTCTGCTGAGTCACGTTTAACATACGCCTCACAACCCCAGACCTTAAGATAAAACAAGTTAGGAGCTTTTCCAGTCCATAACTCATATGGAGTCTTATCAACCTTCTTTGTTGGAACCATATTAAGAATGCGAACCGCAGATTCCAAGGCATAATCCCAAAATGAGTAAGGAAGAGTTGTTAGATTAAACATAGTTTGTATCATATCTTGCAATGTACGATTCCTTCTCACCATTTTGTTGTGGAGTATATGGAGAAGTAAGGTGCTGTACAATTCCCTCCTTTGCTAAGTAATCTATGAACTCCTGACTCAGGTATTCACCACCTCTATCGGATCGAAGAGCTTTAATCTTCTTTCCAAGTTGCAACTCTACTTCTGCTTTAAACACTTTGAATGTTTCAAACACCTCATGTTTATGTTTAAGTAAATAAACATAACCATAACGGTTGTAATCATCCGTAAATGTTAAGAAGTAGCTAGCACCCCTCCTTGACACATGTCTAAGTGGTCCACATACATCTGTGTGAATAAGACCAAGTAGATCATTAGCCCTTTCAATCCTATTTTTAAAGGGTTTCTTTGTCATCTTCCCAACAATGCAAGATTCGCACTTATCAAATGATTCATCATTGATCTTTTCTAAAAGCCCATCATGTTGCAGCTTTTTCATGTGATCCTTGCCAATGTGAGCAAGTCGACAATGCCAAAGATAAGAGGAATCCAGACCTTTCTTGATTCTCTTACTATTGATGCTATACATTGAATTATTTTTAACAAAAGCATTATCATTATCATTCATATCAATTTCAAATACACCATTCACAGCAATAGCATTAAAATAAAAAACACCATTTAAAGAAACTGAAATTCCATTGCTAGAAATAGTATGATGAAAACCGAGGTTCAAGAAACATGAAAATGAAATTACACCTCTAACAGTTGACGGTGCATAATGACAATTATTTAAAGATAGTACTAAGCCCGAAGGCAACACTAAATTAAAAACTCCTATAGCTTCAACTGATGCATGTGCTCCGTTA